>JAJIBD010023715.1:0-136600 GCA_021461705.1 Cryptotis parvus | reverse complement strand
TGAGGTGTCAGTCGCATCATGCTGTATTTGACACCGGAGAAGAATTGTTCCTTGGAACATGTGACGAAAGAGGCATCGGTGGCATTGGTGTCCTTGTCAACACGAACATGGCTGTCAACATTGATTCATTTGAATGCCTAACAAACCGAATAGGACGATTACACTTGAGGAGATGTGGCCCACTGCCAGCAATTTCTATCTTCATTGTCTATGCACCAACATCCACATGCAAAGAAGATGAAATTGAGAAATTCTACATGGAATTGGAGGAGTTCTATAAAAAAGATCACACCTTCTACAAGATCATAGTCGGTGATTTTAATGCCAAGATAGGACCGAGAAGATCGGCTGAAGAACTCCACATCGGGACCCATGGCCTAGAATGGAACGAACAGGGTGAGAGACTATCTGAGTTTATCATGTCCACCAAGACTATTCATGGGAACTCACAGTTTCAGAAGGCTGAAGCGAAACGTTGGACATGGGAATCTCCTGGCGGACAGTTTCACAATGAAATTGACCACATCATCTTCAATCGACGGTTTTGTCTGACCGATGTTGCTGTCGTCCCCAAATTCCAGACAGGATCGAACCACCGTCTCCTTCGTGCAAAATTCTACTTCCCGCAACGGGAGAAAAAGCTGCAAAGTTTAAGAAGAGAACTCCCAGAACGACCACCAACTGGGAACTCTTTGGCACCATTGCAAGCTTGCTAACAGTGCAGGAAGGATAAAAGCAGACATCAAAGACAGAAGAGCAGAAATACTGGAAGATGCAGCAGAAGCCGGGAAAAGTATTCGCACTGCCCGCCTGTCCTTCGCCAACTATAAGACCAAGATGACTGCCCTCCGACGCCCTGATGGATCTATCACATCTTCCAGAAAGGCAATGGAGAAGATTATCCAGGACTTCTACTCAAATCTCTTTGATAGCCACATCCACCTGCCCATATACCAAATTCCACAGGATGGATATGTCATTCCCAACGTTCTCCCTTCTGAAATCCGACATGCCATCTCGTCGGTAAAGAAGGGAACAGCACCAGGCCCAGACAAAAGTCAGACCCGAACACCTGAAGAATCTGCCGTCAGTACTCATCAATACACTAGCTCGGCTCTTCACATGCTACCTGTCCGAATGCAAGGTGCCCTCCCAATGGAAAACCAGCAGGACAGTTCTACTGTTCAAGAAGGGAGACATTCACGACATCGGCAACTATCGCCCCATCTGCCTGTTGTCTGTCATCTACAAGCTGTTTACACGAGTCATCCTGAACAGGATTAGCAGAACACTAGATGAAGGACAACCATGCGAGCAAGCAGGTTTCCGGAAAGGATTCAGCACAATCGACCATATCCACACAGTAACCAAGCTCATTGAGGTTTGTAGGGAGTACAAGATGCCGCTCTGTCTCACGTTCATTGATTTACAGAAAGCCTTTGATTTTGTGGAGACTGAAGCAGTCATCGAAGCCCTAGTCAAACAGGGTGTTCAAACCCAATACATCAAGATCCTTCATGAGCTGTATTACGGATTCACCACCAGGATCTCACCATTCTACAAAGAAGTGATCATTGATGTCAAAAGAGGGGTTCGACAGGGTGATACCATCTCACCAAAAACTCTTCAGTGCCACCCTCGAGAACATCATGAAACAATTAGAATGGGAAGGAATGGGAGTGAAGATAGATGGTCGGCAACTACACCACCTCCGGCTTCGCTGATGACATCGTTCTAATTACACCAAACATTAGCCAAGCAGCACAAATGCTGGCTGACTTTAACCAAGAATGTGGAAAGGTAGGTCTACAGCTGAATCTGAAGAAAACTATGTTCATGAGAAAATGAACTAGTTCCTGAGGCCCCATTCACTCTCAATGGAACAAACATCTCTGAATGCAGCAGTTATGTGTACCTAGGTCGAGAAGTCAACATGATGAACGACCTAAAACCTGAGCTGTGCAGGAGGAAGAGAGCGGCATGGAATGCCTTCAAAGGCATCGAAGAAATAGCTAAAAGGACAAAGAACCTCCGGCTCTGGGCACATCTCTTCGACTCCACCATTCTCCCTGCATTAACATACACCTCAGAGACCTGGGCCCTACGAAAGCAGGATGAGAATGCTATTCGGGTCTCCCAGAGAGGCATCGAAAGAGCTATGCTTGGAATATCACGTCTCACTCAAGTGAGTGAAGGAATCCGAGTTCTGACCTCCGTCGCTATTCCAGAATCAGGGATGCTGTCTCGTTTGCCAAGGCATCGAAAATCAGATGGGCTGGACATGTAATGCGATTTGGAGACAACCGCTGGACTAGAGCCGTTACCTCTGGATCCCACGAGATGTCAAAAGATCACGTGGCCGCCCACCTACAAGATGGTCAGACTTCCTTGTTAAGACCCTGAAGGAACGGTTTGAGGCTCTTCATATTCCTGAATCAACCAGATGCCATTGGGCTACATTGGCATGTGATAGGGTCCAATGGAAATGTTACTGGCGCCCGCTCGAGCAAATCGATGAATAACGGGATTCAAGTGATCAAGTGATCAAGTGATCTTCCTTCCTCCATCCGCCTCCATTTCTGTCTTCCCTTTGGCTGGGCTGTGTAGGGCTTGCTACTTTATTTATGATAGAGTTCTAATCCTTCACATTTGATCTGTGTCCCTGACATAGCTCGCCTTCAGAGTGGCCCATTTTCCTTCAACTGCTGGAACAAGAGACTTCTCAGTGAGTTGCTTGGGTTCTTTCTCCCATTGTGTAACAGCACCCAGTCTTCCCTTCAGCGAATGGGTCAGGCAGTTCAGTTTTTTCTCTCTCTCTGCTGTCGAAGCACCGTCAGGAATCCCAATAGCTGAGGATCAAACTCGGTCTCAACATCCGGTTGAATGAAACCATGTGTTTCCTGAAAAAATATTCCTCTAAACTGCTAAGCACAAAGTCAAACAGGAATGAAAGCTGCTTTCCATGGTATTCAGAGCTCCATGAAGGTCATACTCCTACCTGTCTCCCCATTGGTCCTGACTGATGGAGTCTGGTTATGGTTTAGATCACACCCTATGGTGGCTGCTGGCTTGAGGAATGAATTGTACCCTGTAGGAAAGTACCTCACCTTTCAGGGACTGCTTCCTAGGTATCTGTTTCCCAATGCCATTCCGCCTTCTGTTACATCATCTCTTTCTAGGGAATGAAGCCCACTGTCGCATCATCTCTCAAAAAAATGAGTCCTGGCAGATGTTGAGTTGCAAACTCATTGTGATAGGAGATCTGTGAAGGTTGGTGCTGACAGAGGTTCTGGAGGTAGAAAAAAAATGAATCCGTATTTGGAGCAAATCTGTTGCAGGCTGATTCTGACCATTGCTAAGAAGGGGTTTGATGTCGTTGACTTCAACTAGGTTGCTGGCTCTTTCCCACTGATTTCTAGAAGAATAGAAATTCAACTTAATCAAGGGCCATATGAGACTTGGTGAGAGAAAGAATATGTTAGCAAACCTCTCCATAGTTCCCATCCCCACTCTAGGGAGGCAAGGAGAAGACTCTGACGGCATCCACAGTTTACCTCTCTTGACCATATGGCTATTGTTATGGGCTGAATTGTATCATCTAATATTCATCTATTGAGTCTCTAGTGCCTCCTCCCCAACATCTGGTGTATTTTGAGATAAAGATTGATAGAGGAGGTGATTAAGGTGATTAAATGCATTCGTCAGGACAGGACTCAGACTAACAGGACTGTTGTCCTTCTAAGAGGAGTAACAGTTTCATTTTTTAAAAGGCTAGAACATTCATTCTTTTAAGCAAATTAAAAACTTAAAATGAGGAACAAAGAGTGAAAAGCAAAGTAGGAAGCGAGATCCAAGAGCTCTCTCTGCACAGAGGGAGAAGCCTTATGAGGATGTCAAAGGGCACCAGACATTAACTCCGGCCGTTGTGAACTTGGACTCTCAGTCTTCACCATGGTGAGAAAATACACGTCTCTTATGGAGGTCACCTGGCCTGTGACTTTATTATAACATCCTGGGCTGCATGATCTAGTTTTTGAGTCTCCTTCTTAGTGGACACTTCCCTGGAATTTTCATGGGCTATAAATTCTTCTCACATTCCCAAAGTCCATCCATATACCTCTCCCAAGCTCTCTGTCACCAAGCAGCAATGTCCTGTCCCTGAACAGCATTTTAAGTATGATTAACCACTATCCCTGAATTGGATGCCCGTTTCTCAGACTATCCAGTCAAATATCCAGTCAAATATGACTATTCCAGTCATATGCCCATCGGGGGATTTTTTTTTCTCTCCTTCCAGGCCATCCCTGAGAGGGCGTGCTGTCTATTGCATCAAGTAATGTGTACCCCTTAACTCTGACCCTCAATTTTACTTCCTTTGTAAGCAGAGATGGGGAACTTCCCTTGAGGCCATTTGTGTTCAGAGAAGAAGTAAAGCCATAGAGAGTGGCACCATGGCATCCTGAACCACCCGATCCTGCTTTCTTTATGGTTTCAGAGCTGCCAGAGCTTGGTCTCATCTACAGAATCTTTACCCTGCATTGACTGTTGATGAATGTGTTCAGGTTGTGATAGGCACATCACACAGTCATTTGTGCCCATGGTCAGCTGTTGTGCTCTAAGGGGGCTTTCCAATAATTGAAGAGCTGTTATCCAGGCCAAAGAAAAACTAAAACAAACCAAAAACTAGTTTTCAGCAGTTGACTCTCTACTTCCCTCTGGTCTTTGGATCTCTGTGGTACCTCTGTGGGCTGCAGATTCTTCTGTCCTGTTGGGTAGGCTGGTTAGAGTGCTTATAGTGTAGCCTGCATTGCTTTCAGTTCCTATTCACATCCTGTATTCCACATAAAACTGAGTCTTATTAGTTATTCAGAAATGAGATCTGAGCAGTATACTGAACAGTCTTATTAGTTATCCAGAAATGAGATCTGGCGGTATGATTTAGAATCTAAAGAAGTTCACTGCATTGTATCTCCTATGTGGTGTGTGGGGAAAGATGTGACAACTGTCTCTCACATGTAGAAGGAGCTGTCCTGATAAACCCCAGACACTAGACCCCCAGAAACTTCATAGATGTCTAATTTTTAACTTCTGAGAAGGGTTATCTTCCAGTACTTTGGCACATGTGTATTTAACTCATATACTTAGGTGCTTGCTGTCTCTTGCTCACTGGATCCGCTTAGCCACATGGTACCAGTGTAGAGTATGAGTGATCTTCAATAGAATGTATCCATGCTCTTGCAGATCTTATTAGGCACAAGGGTTTGACTGAGTCTTAAGGCAGGATGGTTAAGATACATTGCCATCCTTGACACATAAAAGCAAACCCATTTTCAATTATTTGGCTGAAAGAGAAGGGGATTGTTAAAGCATTTCTTAACCATTAGTCACATACTTTGTGCCAGAAAGTGTTCCTTTTGGGGTGGTCAACCCACAGCAACCTAGAGTAAGGTTTGCCTTATAAAAAATATGCCAGCCTTGGGTTCAGAGAGATAGTACAGGTGGTAAGGCTTGCATGTGCCCAATCTTGGATCAATCCCCAACATCCCATATGGTCTCTGAAGCAGTGCCAGGAGCAATTCCTTAGGGAGAGCCAGAAGTAACCCCTGAGCATCAGCATGTGTGACAACAAAACTAAAAATAAAAAATGCTAAAAGCCAACCTTACTCCCCTCTTATGCTTGATCTTCTGTGGCCTCCAATTTGCTGAATCCAACTGAAAGCCAACTGGTCAGCTTGTGGGACACTAAGCTGAGTGGGAAGTGAATGCTCGGCTCAATGATGCAGTGGAAGTCATCACCACACTGGACACATACTTGATAATGGAAAGTGGCTCCTGTCCACTGTTAAGGAGAGAGATCGTCACGGAGTGTGAGGGTCAGCCATCTAGGCAGGGCCTCTCTTGACCAGATTGATTCCAGAGAAGCCACCAGTACATAATACACTTTCTGACCAAATGATATAAAAGAGGGGGGGGGGGTTTTTGGGCGGGCCGGGCCAGAAAGATCACACATGCTTTGAGGGCTTGAGATTTTAAAAAAAATTATAGCATCCTCTGCTGCTTCATCAGTTTCACAGATAATGTGATGTATTGTTAACTATCAAAGTTTCCTTCTCCTCAACTAAGGTTGGGGCTCATTCTTCCTTTTGGAGAGGACCAGGAAATGCAGGTGGGGAATATTAAAAGAAGTTTGGTACAACAATGAGATATCATCTCACATCAAAGAGACTGGCACATATCCAAAAGAGCAAGAACAACAAGTGCTGGCATGGATGCGGGGAAAAGGGGACTCTCATCCATTGTTGGTGGGAATGTTGCCTGGTACAGCCTTTTTGAAAAACTATATGGACATCCCTCCAAAGACTAGAAATCGAACTCCCATTTGACCCAGCCATACCACTCCTGGGAATGTACCCTGGGAAGCCAAAAACATACAGCAGAAACACCATCCCTACTTTCATGTTCATAGCAGCATTATTCACAATAGCCAGAATCTGGAAACAACCAGAGTGCCCGAAAATCGATGACTGGATAAAGAAGCTTTGGTACATCTACACAATGGAATACGATGCAGCTGTTAGGAAAAATGAAGTTATGAAATTTGCCTATAAATGGATGGACATGGAGAAGATCATGTTGAGTGAAATCAGCCAGAAGGAGAGAGACAGATATAGAATGACTGCATTTTTTTGCATGACATATATATATAATATATATATATATATAATATATATATACATATTATGATTCCAATATCTAAGTCAGGCGAAAGGTGAATCAGGATGTCTTGTCAAAGGTGGAAATTACCACAAACGTGTGGGAACAGAGGTTAGGTAAGACAGAGAATGGGACAGTGTGCCAATAATTGTCAAAAGTGCTGTTACCACATAGAACTAAATATTAAATACGGGCAAAAAGATACACATGATAACCTCTAGGTATATATATCACAATTCACAATGTGTAGGAGAAGGAAGAGAGAGAGAGAGAAGAGTAAGAGAGAAAAGAGATAAAGAGCCTGATATGGAGGCAGGCTAGGGAAGTGGGGAGGGAATCGGGGACATTGGTGGTGGGAAATGGGCACTGGTGGAGGGATGGGTGCTGGAACTCTGTATGGCGGAGGCCAAACATGAACACTTTTGTAATTGTTTATCTCATGGTGGTATAATAAAATATGTTAAAAAAAGAAGTTTGGCGGGCCAAAGTGATAGCACAGAGGATAGCACACTTGCCTTGCAAGCAGCTGACCTGGGTTCAACTCCTGACACTCCATTTGGTCCTCTGAGCCCACCAGGAGTGATCCCTGAGCACATCCAGGAGTAAGCCCTGAGCACTGCTGGGTTCAAACAAAAACAGAAAAGAAGTTGTGGGGCAGACCTATAGTACAGCAAGGAGGACACTTTCCTTGCATGAGACTGACCCATGTTCAATTCCCAGTATCCCATATGGTCCCTTGAGCCCTGTCAAGATGATCCCTAAGTACAGAGCCTGGAGCAAGCCCCTGAGCATAGCTAGGTATGTCTATCCCCAAAAGCAATCCTTACAAAATAATAAAAAAAGAAGTTGGTATTTATGAATAAACATGGAGGACATGCTAAGTGAAATAAACCAATCACAAAAACAAGTAGTGCACATTTCTGTTAATAGAATATACCAAATTTAGTCAAACCCATGTAGACAGCAGTAGAATGGTAGTTTCCAAGACTTGGATGAGGGAGAAATGGGGAGTTATTTAATGGTACATTAAACAACTTTCATTTTCAGTTCTGCAAAATGAAAATAATTCTGGTGGTGGATATCTGTAGTAGTTGTACAAAATATGAATGTACTTAATGCCACTGGACTGGTATGGTAAGATGATAAAATTTACATTAAAATTATTACACATTGGGGGCGGAGCAATAGCCCAGCGGGTAGGGTGTTTGCCTTGCAAGCGGCCGGCCCATGCCGCCCAGGTTTCATCCCTGGCATCCCATATGGTCCCCTGAGCACCGCCAGGAGTAATTCCTGAGTGCAGAGCCAAGAGAAACCCCTGAGTATTGCCGGGTGTGACCCAAAAAAAAAAAAAAATATTACACATTGCAATGTGATTGCAGTACTGTTGTTATGGGGTTTCATATAAACACTTTACCGGGATGGGAAGCAAATGGGGAGTGGATATTGGTGGAGGGAAGTGGACACCGGTGATGAGATGAGTGTTGAAACTTGGTAGGCCTGAAACCCAATCATGAATAACCTTGACATTTCATGATGACTAAATTTTAAAATAATTTTAATGCAACTTAGGCTCCTCTAGCTAAGCAAAAAAAATAGAAGATAAAATGTTATAAGTTCACAAAGTTGATCTCTTGTTAAACCTCTTTAAAAAGGTTGTTTTTTTTTTAAGATGTACTTACTGTCAAGCTGAGAAGGAAGACAAGAATCCAAGAGCCAGTGAAAGGAGCCAGGAAAACAGTGACAGCACACTCAGCGGGTGGTTTGGGTAACAGGCATAAAAAGCTGACAGTCCAAATTCAAACAGAAAGTGTGATTATGAGCTATACAGAGAAGACAGAAAAGGATTCAATTGAATTCAGGCCTTAGTGGAAGCTTTTCCTTTTATACAGGCTAGGTCACACTGTTTTGCAAAGAACATTTCCAGAAAACATGCAGAAAAGACTGTGCTACCATTACAGATCAGCTGTGTGGAGTGGAAAGAAAAACACTAAGCAGAAATGGGGATGGGATTTCAATTCTGGGTGTGCAACTCCTCCCCCTCCACCTCCTCCTTATCTTCCTCTTCCTCCTCCTCTTCCACCTCTTCCTCCTCCTCCTCTGCAGTGTGAGCATATGGTGCTGGGGTTTGAATCAGATCAGAAGGCAGGTGCCTTCCCTGCTGTGCTCTCTCTGGGCCTGGAAAGTCCTCGCTGCTCCCTTCCCTTCTCTTGCACTTTCAGAGCAAAGATGGCCCCTGCTCCGTCCATGTGTAGCAACATCACTGGTCATCTTCTCTCCTTTCTCCTCCTGGCTGACTCATTCCACTTTTCCAGATCTCTCCTAGGTCTTACTGCTCAGAGCTGTTAGTCACTCTGACGGCTCTTCTTTGAAATCCTCCCAAGTGTCTCCCTCTCTTGAGCCAGAGAGGTCAGAATGGGAAGGAGAGTCTGGCAAGTGTTTCCAGGAGGGCTGAGAACATAATCGTATTTATAAGTCTTAAGACAGAAGCATAAAACACAATAAAACACACCATCCACCGTTGTCTCCTAATAACCATATAGATCTTCTTTCATTTTTTTTTTTTTGGCCACACATAGGGCTCAGGGTGTATCCCTGCTTTGTGTTCAGGCATCACTCCTGGGGCTTCAAGGGACCATACATAACCTAGGACGGACTCACAGGTAATGTGAGCACCTTAGCTACTGTACTACTTCTCTGGCCTACAAACTCATCATCTTCAGGATGTCTACCTTTCTCTTGGAAGAATTTATTTCTCACTCCGAGCCAGTTTGCCACCCACTAGGAATGATAATCCTGCTCCCCCAAATTTACTCACTCATCTGTTATGCTAGAATTCCCGTTAAAGGGTGGAGCATGGGACCACTTAGAAGAGGGGCTATGACCTAGCCTCCTGTGAAGCCCAGTGGAAAGTTCTGGTGAGGGAAATGTTAGTTACAATGTTGGCTGCAACCTCTGATCTGAGTGTGTGTGTGTGTGTGTGTGTGTGTGTGTGTGTGATTAAGCTACCCACAGAGGTGCTCATGGACTGTGCTCAGAAGTGACCCATGGTGATGCTCAGGGGACCAAGTACAGTGCCTGGGATAGAATTGGGGTTTGTACATGAAAGGCAAGTGCCTCGACCCTTGTGCTATGACTTTGGTCCCATAAACATTTCTAAGGGTAAAATGCTTTTCCACCCTTTTTCTCTTTTCCATAGCTTGTAAAAGGAGAACAGAGGGCAGGAGTCAAGCAACCTACTATGAGGCTGCTTGCTGATGTGATCCAGAGAACAATAATCCAGACAATTGTGAAACATGAGAGCGGCCAGGGCTGCCTACCTTCTGGTTTCTTTCATATGTGACGACAGTTACGTTCTATTTTTATCAACGGGTGGTGTGAGGGGGGTTATTAATTTATGTTATGCAGCTAGTCATTCTTACTGATTCAATGGCCCGTAGGATGTGTTATATTTTTAGTCTTCTTGTTTGTTTTAGTTTCAGAGGATGAGACAGGAAATATCTTGCTAACAGGGCCTTTTCTCCTGAGTGTGAATAAATCAGGCATTACAGTTGCTCCTAAAGTTATACTGGGGGAGACCAAGGGATCAGACACAGAGTCTCATTCATGCCTATTTCCCAGCTACATCCCCAGCACCTCCATTACTCACTTTTTATGGGGACCATACCAGCAGTACTCTAAGGCTCTAGGGTCAGCAGTGCATCGGTCAGGACAGTGCCACACCTGGAATGATTAGGGGCCATCTGCTGTGGGGCCTAAATTTAGGGTCTTGCACATACTAGACTCTACCACTTGAGCTAGCTCCCCATCCTTAAGTTAGTTTTCCTCCCAACTCCTGGTTTTATTGGTGCTGTTATGGGTGGGAGGGGCTGTGTTTATGGTTGAGGTGCTTGCCAACACTTGAGTATGGGGCATGAGGTGATGGGGGCAGGCACCCCAATGGCAGTGCCAGAGTTAACTCTTGATCATGTAGGGTTGTACCTGGGACCCAATTTATGTCATTCCATGTACAAGATTCTACCACTGAGCCATTTCTTGATGCTCCTATATTTTGGGGGTTGGTTCTCTACCCCAGTAGAGCCTCGGAAGAAGCCAGAGGAATCCCCTGCACCATGATGACAGCCATTTTCAACATTCGGACTCCACAGCTCGTTAGAGCTTCACCCAAGAGAGAAGCCTATCTCAACTGGCTTGTCAGAGCCCTACCCTATAGAGAAGCTGATTTCAAGCCCAGGAATGTGGGTCTCGGTGGCTAAAGTCACCCGGCTTCTGTGGTGATGAAGCTGGGATCCTTTTTCCCCACCTCTGTCCCTTCTGGGAGGCCCAATGGACCCTCCCATGAACTGTTCCCAGGCTGTCAGCCATGAATCAGAGACACAGATACATGGGGCAGAGCTGCTGGCAGCAATCACCGTTCCACACACATGACCTCAAAGAGGCCCATGTCATATTTGATATGCTAAAAACAGAAACAATAATAGACCTCATTCCCATGACCTGAACGAACAGTTTGAGGCTCTTTGTGTTTCTGAAGCGAGCAGATGCCCTTGGGCTACACTAGCACACAGCAGGGATGAATGGAGACGTTACTCATGCCCACACGAGCAAATCCATGAACAACAGGAAGACAAGTGACAAGCAATGGATAAGAGTCTACCACTGAGCCATCTCCTGATGCTCCTATATTTTGGGGGTTGGCTACACCCAGCAATGCTCAGGGGTTACTCTTGGCTCAGCTCTCAATAATCAGTCCTGGCAGTGCTCAGGGCACCAGGCAGATGAACTTGGGTTGGCCATGTGCAAAGCAAGCACTATCATAGGCTTTACTTTTATTATATTTTCCAAGATTTTATTTTGTTAAAGCACCAGGAGTGACCAAGTTACTTCTGCTTGGGTTTTTGACATCCACTGTGCCATCACTGATCCTACCACCAGCGTCAGCTTTCCTCCACCATATTCTTTTAATTAATTCATTTATTTATTTGCTTTTGTGGGTCACACCTGGCAATGCTTAGTGGTTAATCCTTGCTCTGCACTCATGAATTACTTCTGGTGTTGTTCAGGGGACCATATGGGATGCCGGGATGGAACCTGGGTCAGCCACATGCAAGGCAAATGCCTTAACCGCTGGACTATTGCCCGGCCCCACTTTTAAGTTTTTTTTTTTTTTTTGGCTTTTTTGGGTCACATCCGGCGATGCTCAGGGGTTACTCCTGTCTCTGCACTCAGGAATCACTCCTGGTGGTGCTCGGGGACCATATGGGATTCTGGGGATCGAACCTGGGCCACCACGGGTCGGCTGCGTGCAAGGCAAACACCCTATCCGCTGGGCTATCGCTCCAGCCCCTCCACTTTTAAGTTTTTTAATGCTTTATTTAACCCTGAGTTTGTATTACTAGTATTATTTTAATTCTAAATGGGACTAAATTGAAACTGAGACTTAAGTAACTACATCCAAAGTTACACAATTGGCAAAGAGCTGATCTAGTATTTGCATGCAGAGTCTGGCTTCAGAGCTCTCCGTCTTGGTATTCTCTGAGAATGTTGATTCTACTCTCTAACAATCACTCCCAAAGATTCTTTTTCCTATGCCTGCATCCCTGTGCTGGCACACAAAGTTGTCTAAAGGTTGGGCCAGACTGGGCCTAGGGGAAGCAGAGTAAGCCCTGTAGCCAGGAGGCTTGAACTGTGTCTCTGCTCCATGCACTCAGAGCACCTCCAACACTGCTGCTTACTAGATCTCTTTCTTCTGCATTTTGAAACTGAAATGGATAGATGCCTTGTTTTGAAGTTCAGTAATCCAGGAGTCTTTTGTACTTCGGTTTTAATTAGCCTCTAAATTGCTTCATCTGGACTTTTCTTTGGCTTTATATTGAAAATTTTGGTATCTTAAATATCTTACTCATCATAGGCATGTACTAATTTTGGAAAGTAATATTCTGAGGTACTTGTTGTTGACATTCAAATACAAGAAAAAAGGGATATGTGATACCATTAAAATATGTTATTTTCAACTCTTAACCTGAGATATATATATATATATATCTATATATATATGGATATACTCAGACATATATCTATATATAGATAGATATAGATAGATAGGTAGGTAGGTAGATAGATAGATAGATAGATAGATAGATAGATAGATAGATAGATAGATAGATAGATAGATAGATAGATCGGTCTCTATAGATATATAGATACCTATTTATAGCTATCTATATATAGATATATCTGAGTTAAGGTACAAATGAAGTCAAATAAAAGATTATTTATTGTGTAACATTTTGTCAATGAGTAGAATAACTTTACAAAATTATTCCCTTCTGTATTTATACCCTTTGGAAAATTCAGTACTCAATATATTCAAACTGTTGAGCGACTATATAAAAAAATCTATTACTTGTTCACCTTATTCTTTTTCCCATTTTACCTTACATAAACACTGTGGGTTACAAAGTTGTTTGTGACGATTTGATACAGATACTCAATATACCAACACCAGTCCCATCATCACTGTACCTTCTCATCAACATTATCATCAATTTTCCCAACCACCCTTTAATCCTTCTCCCCAGAACAGCAATAATTTGTTTTATATTGCTTGTTATAATTTTATTAAAGAATGATCAAAATGTTTCCTCAGAAGAAAGATAGTAAAGATTGTGTATCTTACTATGGAGTTATTAAGCCCTTGTATAATATATTACCAAGATGTTGTTAGAAGTTAAGCCTTCTGTGTTGAGATTTTGTTAATCGAGATGGGATGCCTTCTATATTACATCCCATCCATCTGGTGTGCTACTCCTGGTTTATCAGTGTTATAGAGTTTGAGGTGTCTAGAAAGTCCAAAATTTCAACAAAGAGAAACAGCTGGAGTTAAATTTTTAACTGGGTGGCATTTGGGGCATGTGTGTAACTGCCGAGGCTTCCAAAAGTACAGGGAGATGGGGGGGCAACCCATTCCCTACTCCTTAAAAGCCTGGAGATTTCAGTCATAAAAATCACATACCAGAGTTATGCTAAGCAGTGGGGTCCGCCAAGAGCAAGACAATGATTGTGGGGTATGTACGTTTTCGGATGATGGGCTGTGTTTGGGCGGGCGAAGGGGTTCACCAGCCCTCTTTGAGGTACCCCAAATGACTCAGCCTATTTTGGGGTGAATCTATCTGCATCTTGTTGGTCTCTTTTGAGATTTATTATCCATTCATTCATTTGTTTGTTTATTTATTTATCTATATTTTTGGCTTTTTTGGGTCAGACCCGTGATGCTCAGGAGTTTCTCCTGGCACTGCACTCATATATTACTCCTGATGGTGCTCGGGGGACCATATGGGATTCCAGGAATTGAACCCAGGTCAACTATGTGCAAGGCAATGCCCTGCCCACTGGCCCCTTGAAATTTATTTTTGTGTCTCTGGATCATGGCTGGCGAAAGAGCTTGCGTGGGGCTGAGGTGGTTGTGGGTCTTACTATTTAGCTAGTTTTAAACATATGGGAACACTTCTCAATTGTCACTTGAACAATTGGAAAGGGTGTCCTCCCCTCTGAAATTCATCTGGAAATTGTTATATGATCCTGGAGTATCAACCCCTCCATTCTTTTCATTGAACTTTGGAGATGACAATGTGATTCTGAAGCAAGTATAAATCCTGCACATTATAACTTTGAACCATTATTGCAAATTAGATTCCAAGTCATTTCCCGTCTCCTCTTGATGCACTATAATGACGGAAATAGCACCAGATGCAGGATGAAAGAACTGCTCTTCACTGCAAAGTTGGTTATCAAAATAATTGGCTTATAAATTCCCTAACTAGTTGTTGAATATTGAAGCAGCAGAAATTTTGTACTATTCTGCTGTACTATTGGAACAAATGGTTAAACATAAAGGTGATTTTTGTTTTATTTATTTATCTCTGCATGTATTTATGTTTTTTGGACCACACCTGAAATGCTCAGGTATTATTCCTAGCTCTTCCCTCAGGGAACACTTCTGTGGTGCTTGGGGAACCTTATGGGATGCCAGGGATGGAAACCGGATCAGCTTACCTGCAAGGCAAGCAATCTACCTGCTGAACTATTGCTCCAGTCTCAGAAAGGTGATTAAAAAAAAGTTTTAATTACAAAATAAAATGAGCTTTTCTATAGAAAATATGGTATTCAAAAAGAACAAAGAACAGATTTTGTATAAATAAATATTTAAAATAAAATCATAGCTTAAGGGACCAGAGCAATAGTGCAGCGGGTAGGGCATTTGCTTGGACATGGCTGACCCAGGTTCAATCCCAGCATCCCAGGATACTAACAGAGATAATAGTTGTACAGTTTTCAAATTCGCTCAGCTACATAGACACTGAAATGACCACCTTTACTCTCTAGTTTAACAACAATGCTGGCAACAATGCAGTAAAATAGTGTATGCCTTGTTGCCTGGTGCAAAGCTGCATATTCATGCTAGAAATCAAGAGCCCAATACGTGCCAAAAGTTTCAGGACCTATTTCATTTATTTAGTTGTTTATATATTCATTTTTTCATTTATTTATTTATTCATTGATCCATTCACTTATTTATTTATTTTTCATTATTTATTTAATTATTTGATTTATTTAAATTTTTTTTATTATACCACCGTGAGATATACAGTTACCAAAGTGTTCATATTTGGGTTTCAGTCATACAGTGTTCTAGCACCCATCCCTCCACCAGTGCCCATTTCCCTCTACCAATGTCCATGATTTCCCCCTCCCCTAGCCTGAGTCAACGGCAGGCAATTTCACTTCTCTCTCTCTCTCTCTCTCTCTCTCTCTCTCTCTCTCTCTCTCCTTATTTTAAACACTGTGGCTTGCAATACATATAGTCAGAGGTTATTATGTATATCCTTTTGCCTACTTTCAATGCTCAGTTCTATGCTGATATTATCACTTACAATAATTATTAGTACACTGTTCCTTTTTCTGTATTGCCTAACCTCTGACTTCCACACATTTGCAGTAGATTCTACCAACTGACAAGACCTCCCGATCCATGTTTTGTCTGGCCTTGGATATTGGTATCATGATATTTTTTTATATCCCGCAAATAAATGCAGTCATTCTATATCTGTCTTTTTCCTTCTGGCTAATTTCACTCTGCATGAACCTTTCTGCATGATCCTCTCTTGAGCTCCATCCAAGAGAGAAAACCTGATCTTTTCCTTTAAGTTTCATCAGTAAATGCTCGAGATGAGAGCCTTCTACTGAGAATATACCACATACATGGCAGAGCCTGGCAAGCTACCCATGTTTTATTTGTTATGCCAAAAACTAGTAACAATTATGGACCTCAATTCCAAGACCTGAAGAATGGTTTGAGGCTCTTCCCTGTCCCTAGAGCAAGCAGATGCCCTTGGGTTATACTTGCTTGTGACAGGACGTATGGAGATGTTACTTGTGCCCACTTTAGCAAATCAATGAACAATGGGAAGACAGTGATACAGTGATGATCCTTTCCATGTCCATCCATTTATAGGCAAATTTCATTACTTCATTTTTCCTGACAGCTGGGTAGTATTCCATTGTGTAGATATGCCAAAGTTTCTATATCCAGTCATCAGTTCTCAGGCACTCCAGTTGTTTCCAGATTCTGGCTATAGTGAATAATGCTGCTTTGAAAATAAAAGTGCAGATGGTGCTTCTGTTGTGTGTTTTTGGCTTCCCAGGGTATATTCCCAGGAGTGGTATGGCTGGGTCAAATGGGAGCTCAATTTCTAGTCTTTGGAGGAATGTCTCAGGACCTATTTTATATCAATGATATTTGCTTGCATTCACATACTTGAGAACTTAATCTGAGAGGCTGGAGAGAGAGAGTTTAACCAACTGGAGCACAGGTTTGAACCCTCACACTGCATAGTCCCTGAGCACAGCTAGAAGTAGCCTCTGACCATCACTGCATGGACCCTGAGCACCATTGAAGATCAACTTGCAAATGATGTTATTCAGATTATCCATAACAATGACAATGTGTTATTACTAATAATTTGTTATTATTACCATTATGTACATGCTTATGTTTATATGACAGATATAACTAAAATAAATTGTGTCATAAGTAATGATAAAAACTAACAGAAGTCCATACTAGGATCAATATAGTTGCATTCAAAGTAGAAGAGAATAACTATAACCATTCGATTTCTATTGACAGAGTCATTTTAATGTCAGGGAGAAATGCTGACACGAGACAAAGTATGACAGAGATCAAATCTGATGGGGAACTTGGTTTCAAAGTCGCAGAAGCGAGGTGAGCTGATTTGAAGCGAAAGTGCTGGAGATAGGAATCAGGGGCACCACAGAAGCTGAACAAAGTTAGCAGCTGCTGTAACCTGTGCATGGGAGAGTTAAACCCATGTTCCTGCCCTTGTAAGAAGGGAAAGGCTTTATCGCAGTTCAGAGTGCAATGAGGGCAGGGGCTGTGCTCACAGCTCCCTCCCTGCCCCTCTGTTTCAGGAAATATTCACCCAGGCAGAAGGAGGGACTCAAACTTTCTAATTTGTCTTTTGAAAAGCAGGTGGGTAATCAGAGTAGGGGTTGAGGTCATTGTGTCATCTGCTTCCTGGCGACTGATTTTTTTTTTGTGCATATTCTCTTAAAAGCAACCGTTTTTATTAGTTGGTTTGGTTTGGCTTGGGGGTCAGAGTTTACCCTTGGCCATATTCAGGGCTTACCCCTGGCTATGTACTCAGTGATGGCTCCTGGAGGGCTGGAACCCAGGTCAGCCCTACCCACTGTTCTGTCACTCCTGCCCAGCTTCTTGCTGTTTTCAAGGTAAAAAGGCAAACAGGAAGCTGGTCCAGGTAATTTGGAGTATATGAGTGGCCTGCTTGCTGTGTTTTTCTCTGCACAAACAGCCATAACATATTTACTGTTTCTGCAAAGCAGTTCCTACAAAAAGAGTGGGAAGGAGTTGTTTCTGTCTAACCCAGAAACAGTTCATCTAACCCAGTTCATCACTGTCAGGTAGCCCGTCTCTTCAGAGCCACGGTTTTAATAATGGAGCAGACAGGTAGGAAAACTCAGATTAGGGTCGCAAGACCAGAATTGTAGACTCAGTAGGGGGGAAGACTAGAGCAAAATGTGGGGGTGGGGGAGAGGAAAACGTGGTAAAGAAGAACGTGAGCAAAGAGGCAATGAAGACAGCACTAAAAATCTCCTTTTGTAAATCCATTTATCTTAGCACCTGCAGAAATTCCCTATTGCAGGGCTGTACTGATTCAGACACAGGCACAGTAAGAAAAACTTATTTGCAGAGAAAAAGGGATAGAAGGACATACATCAAGTCATTAAAATTAGTTAGAGTGGTAGACAATGGGTAACACTAATTTTCTGTTGTACCTCTCTGCATTTTCGTTTTTTAAAATTACTGACAACCAAACGCTTTTTTAAGGAATTAGTACTGAGAAGTGTGGGTTAAAAAAAAAAATTTTGTGCCAAGTTCAGAAATAGATCATAATGAACAAGATAACTGAAAGATGGAAATGTTTCAGGGTGAGTCCTGTTAATCTCCAGCCAGTGCCAGTTGTTTTCTAAATGGACTTTACCCCTAAGTGACCCAAAGCACAGACCAGGCTAGAAAGTTTCAAGTGGGTTTTCTCAAGCAGTGGTTGAGGCTTGTCGGTGTTTGGTCTTTTCCTTTGATACTTGCTCTTAATGTTTTATTCACTCATTTCTTTCCTCTGTTCCTACTAAAAGTTGGGAGCATTACAAAAATGATGCATTGTATCTAGTTCAAATTCCACTTCATGCCAGGGACCTAGTAAAAAATTAACAGTAATAGCTCTCAATAAATTAAAGCAATTTAACAAGATACTATAATAAAAGTTACTTGAATACAGTTACGTTTTCTCTCAGAAGATTTAACTGTAGTAATATTTTTCTTTATAGGGGGAGACTGGGACAGTATCCAGTAGTGCTTAGAGTTTATTCCTGGCTCTGCTCAGGGATCACTCCTGGCAGTGACTGGCACCTTATGGGATGTCTGGATCAAACTGGGGTTGACTGTATGCAAGGAAAGTTACCTCACATTTTGTACTAGAAATATTTTCAACTATTGTTGTCAGGGTAATTAAAACTGTAGATGGAGGGGGGTCTACTGTATGGGCAATAGTAACAGTGCAAATAAAGCAGGGGTATCCTGCCTGGAGAAATCAGGGCATCCTTCACAGAGGAGGTGGCATTTGGCTTTGATCTTAAAGTACATAGTCTTCCTACAGACAGAGTGGAGGATACCTAATGTCTGAGGGTGGAAACTAGTCACCACTGATCTCCTAAGCTCTGACCCCTCCCCGGTGCCTACTCACTGTTCAACAAGTACTTATTTAATGAATATTTGTAGGTAGGATGGAGGCAAAAGACAGATAATTAGACTCGCAGAGGCAGAAAAACAGGGTCTTTTCATAATAAAACTGGCTGACTTTTTCTGAAGGATAAGCTGCATGAAAAGGATTATTAAGAATTTTGTTAATGGAAATTTATTATATGTCACTTGATCACTTGATCACTTGACTTCCAGTAGATCATTGATTACTCGAGTGGGCACCAGTAATGTCTCAATATGTCCTGTTACATGAGAGATAGCCCAAGGGCATCTGCCCACTCCAGGAACATAAAGAGCTTCAAACCATTCCATCAAGTCATGGGAATGGGGGTCTATAATTGTTACTGGTATTAGGCATGACAAATACAACACAGGTAACTTGCCAGGCTCTGCCGTGCAGGTGGGATAATCTTCTAGTCACCTCAAAACTTATTTATGATTTCTTATAACATGTGTTTTTAGAGGTAGATTTTGCTTGTGGTTGGAAAATGTTAAGAATGCCCACCCTGTTTGCTTCTAGGATGGAAAATGTTAAGGATGTCCACCCTGTTTGTTCCTAGGATGCATTTCCCAAGTCATGAAAATGCTGGCCTTAGGAGCTTCCTGTAACCATACTGATAAGATGCCATTGTGTGTACGTTCCCACATTACTTGGGACAAAAAAATTGCATGAAGTAAAAAAAATGATGAACACACAATAATGCTTATAAAAAAGGTTTGTGAGACCACCATTTGTTTGCTGACGTTATAGGCACCCTTGCCATCTGGACTTGCCTGCCAGTGTGACCAAAACCTCCTGCTTCTCTGCCACATATGTCTTGATGTGCTCGATTAAGTGAACTCCCATTACAGTGACTTAAACTGGGATATTATTTCTAAAGTCCAGATTATCCTAGAGTGCTCAGTCCATAACCAATGCTGGTTGAGTTTTCAAATAAGTGGGCTAGACCAAAGATGGAGAAATCAACAATAAAACAATTAAAGGTAAAATAATTAAAGATAAAGTAATTAGGAAATAAAGACACAGACCAGATATTTGATCATGTTAAGGGAATTATTCATTTGGGTGGCAATCATATTTTAGTCATCTCTTGGAGAAACATAAGGAAATATTTATGATTGATAACATGGTGACACAGTGCCTAAAAGGAGAGAGAGACAGAGAAAAGACAGAGAGAGAGGAAGGAAGGGAGGGAGGGAGAGGAAGAAGAAGGAAGTAGGAGAAGGGGGAAGAAAGGAGCAGGAGGAAGAGGAAGCGGGGAAGGAGGAGGAAGAGGCAGAGAGAAAAAAGAAGAAGAAAAGGCCTGCCATTGAGGCAGGTTGGGGATTGGTGGGTAGGAGGTAACCAGGGACATTGGTGATGGGAAATGTGCATTGGTGGAGGGACGGGTATTGGAATATTGTATGCCTGAAACCCAATCATAAACAACTTTGTAACTGTATCTCACAATGATTCAATGAACAAATTTAGTAAAAATGAGAAAAAATAAAATGGTGTCTAGGTCATCTTCAGAATTATCTTGGAAGGGGAAGAGCCGACGGTGTGCAGCACCAGAGCACCATGAGACCAAGATTCCGATCCCTGGTCCTGCCTCACATGCTGAGCACAGTCCCAGCAGCTCTGTACTTGGGACCCCAGGTGCCGCCACAGGATGTCCGTCTCTGATGTCCAGCCACTGCAGTGGGTGTATGTGGCCTCACCACTGAGGCCTGCAACCCCCAGTCAGCACCACAACAAAAACTGCAGCCATGATGCTGACCTTTCACTGTCACTATAGCAACACATAAAGGGAAAAATAATTTTGGGCGGTTTTAATCAACTAATTAAATTGCGAGTGGGGAGGCACACCCAGTGGTGTTCAAGGCTCACTTTGGGCTTCTTGCTCAAGGGTCACTCCTGGCAGGGTTCAAGGGACCCTATTTGGTGTCAGGGATCAAACCCAGGTCAGTCGGGTGCAGAGCAGGCACCTTCTTCACTGTCCCACCTGGCCATCTAGTGGTTCTGTGTCTAGAGACAGCTGGAGCACTGAAGGTCCTCAGTTTCCCTGCAGCACCTGGAGAAAGCTTCTGACCACTTCTGGTGCTGAAGCAAATCACGGAAGAGGAGCAGAGGTTTGCCAGGTAAAGAATTGAGGACAAACATGGAGTATCTGGTGGTTACGTTCTTTGCTGTCCAAACCTGGATACATGAGAGAATGAGTAGGAGGTGATTAGTAAGTCACCCTGGAAGAGCTGGAGAGAGTACCACGATATCTCAGTAGGAGAGTACCGTGGCCAGTTTGTGCTGGGATCAGTTCTGGCAGGGAGGAGAGGGACTGGAGGGAGCACTGGTTGGAGGATAGGATCACGCAGGTGATGGGTGCTCTGTTCTTATGTTTGTTTTTTTTTTTTGTGGGTGGAACTAACAATATCTGGGTTTCTTCTGAAAGAAAGAGGAGGACTTGGCTGGGCCGTTGAGGGGAAGTCGATGATGTTGAAATTCCCAGCCTGGGAGATACAGGCTTCTGTATGGCTTCTGCTCTCCTTTCCCATTGGGTGTTGACCAGCAGAGCATGACCTCAGCCATTCAGCAGACCCTTAGAGCTGACTGAAGCTGAATCTTGGAGGAGCCAAGAGACCCAACCGCATGCTGCATCATTGCATCTGGGTGGGTCAGCGTTGATGGCAAGGAGACAAAGATGCCAGGGAAGCCCAGGAAGAAGTTAGAGCAGATGGCAGAGCCAGGAGTCTGCTCAAGCAGTGGAACATCGGCCTTTACAGGAGTATGGCAGGTCCTGAGTTTGAATCCTAGCACTGGATGAGCCTCCAGCACTGCATGTTTGACCAGCTGTATGATGGCTCTGTGGACAGGGGAAGGGCATGTGATCATGCGATTCCAACCCCAAGGCCACCAGTCACATGACCAAGTGGTCTATGAACATTATATCTTCCATGGACAGGGGAAAGGCATGTGCTTATGTGATGCCAACCCTGTCACCACCATTTGATGGTCTATGAACATTATATCTCCTTCTGTTTGGGTTTTGAGAAAGGAGCATTGGAAGCATGAGGACATGAGAGTTCCTGGGTTCATGTCCTTTCTTTCATTTCTCCCCTAGATTTTTCCTGTGACAGAGGAGGAAAAACGAGTCATGGAGCACTCTCTTGCCTTTTACTTTGTGTGTCAAGAGACTGTCTTCCTTAGGGATGATTGGTAAAATGGAGATAATGGTGGAGAGAAGGTGACAGTGGTGGATTGGTGTTCGAGTATTGAATGCCTGTCACAAGTTGTCATGAACAACTTTGTAGACCATGGTGTTTAAATAAAGTGGGAAAAGAAAGGAAAGTAAGGACTCAGTTATTTGCACACTAATGTTCATAGCAACATTCATGGTGGCTAAAAGGTGAAAGAAACCAAATGTTTTTTAGTGAATGGCTGAATAAAAAAAAATAAGGGAGAGACAGAGACAGAGACTGAGTCTGAGTCCTTCTTTTCTGGGAGAGTTTAAGCCAGCCAAGGCAACAGATAAAAACCCCAAAAAAAGTGCAAAGGAAGGAAGATAGGAGTTCAAGGGCTTCTTCTAGTTGGGCAGAGAAGATTCAGGATTAATGTAAATTCATTCTGAGATGTTGCTTTTAGGAAGAAAAAAATGTAGGTTGTGCATTATAATTATAATGTTTCATATAAGCTTCTCTTTATTTGGGGGAGTGTTGGGCCACATGCAGTGGTGCTCTGGGGTGACCCCTGGCAGTGCTCAAGGGGACTTACTGTAAGAAGCAGCAAGTTTCTAACTAGGTTAGTCACATGCAAGGCAAATGTCTTACCTTCTGTGCTATCTCTCAGGCCCTAGGTCTGTTTATAAAAAAGAGGAAATGGGGGCGGAGCGATAGCCCAGCCAGGGCGTTTGTCTTTGCGCCGCCATGCCGGCCTGGGTTTGATCCCGGCATCCCATATGGTCCCGAGCACTGCCAGGGTAATTCCTGAGTGCAGAGCCAGGAGTAACCCTGAGCATTGCGGGTGTGATCAAAAAGAAAAAAAAAGAAAAAGAGGAAATGGAAGCATACCCATTAGGAGAAAAGCTGGTTCAGGAAAGACCCCGGTATTCTTCTGTCTCTGGGGCGACTTATTGGTAAAGTCAAGGGGCACAGAGGCTTGATGAGGTCCAACATCCAGATCACTTGTATCACTTCACTTGTCTTCCTGTTGTTCATGGATTTGCTCAAGCGGGCACCAGCAACATCTCCATACTACGAGTGCTGGTGTAGCCCAAGGGCATCTGCTCGCTCAAACAAGAGCTTCAACCTTCAGGTCATGGGAATGAGGTCTATAATTGTTACCGGTTTTGGCATATCAAATACGACACGGGTAGCTTGCCAGGCTCTGCAGAGCCTGCACAGCAGAACAGCCAGATATGACAGAAAAAACTCACAAGTATGTCAAAATTCTGCAATATAAACTCATCTCATGGGTAAGCACTGGTCATGGCTAAGGGACAGCCACTTCATGTGAGGGATTGTCAGAGAGAACAGGATAAAGGAAGAAGTTGTCTCTACAGGGAAGCCCTCAGAGTCAAAATTCGACAACCAACCTTAAAAAGTCAGTCTGAGAAGCTGACACAGCATTTGTTAATGCTCCAGGACCTTTCTAATAGATTGTGTGGGTTAGAGAAGGTAAACTATCTGTGTATCAAGAACTGCTTTACTTTGCTCTGGAGTTGGAAATATCTAAAGGGCATTTATTTGTTTCACTTCAAGGAACGACAAACGTTTATCAAGGTCTTACTGTTCTTTCCCAGATGCTGGGGACAGACAAGCTCTACAAATAGACACAGCTCCTTCTCAGCAGCTTACCAGAGAGATAGGTAGTTGGTTGTGGGAAGGGCAGGCCTTCCTGATGTAGTGACCTTGGGAAGGAGGTGTGGTCCGAGGAGAAGGAATAGGTTGTGCCTAAGCTTGGAAGTTAGTTGGAGGAAGGGAACTTGCTGGTGTCTGAGGAACAAAATGGAGGCAAAGGTGATAAGATCACAGTGAAGGAAAGGGGAGGGCGCTCTCTGTGCATTGGCTGTAGTCATCCTCCTGAGTAGGAGGAAAAAGAGGAGAATTAGCAGGAGGGAAAGAAGATGGGAGGAGAGGGAGAGGAGGAAAAGGAAGAGGAGGGTAGAGGGAGAGGGCTGAGAAAATAACAAAATACATAGTTGATCTTTAGATGACAGGCGCTTTTTAAGTACTTTATAAGAATTAGTGGGGCCGGGTAATAGTATAGTGGGTAGGGTGTTTGCCTTGCGTGTGGCCTCCTCCGGCCTAATCCCCAGCATCTCATATAGTTCTCTCAGCACCACCTGGTGTGGTGGTTCCTGCATGCAGAGAAGGAGTAAATCCTTAGCATTGCTAGGTGTGGCCCCCTAAACAAACAAATAATTAATGTAATCCTCAAAATAATTTCAAGAAGGGATACTACTATTATGCCAGTTTTGCACATAAAAAGCTTTTTTTCCCTTTTTTTTTTTTTAGACATGAGTCTTTATTGCAGAAATTTGGTTATGGTTCAGTGTCGCAGCTGAGAGACTGGGCTGGACAGTGGAATAGGTGAAGGCAGAACAAGCTGGGGCATGGGCCACAGATTCTGAGCCTCACCTTCCAGCTCCATCTCCCAAGACTTCACTGGTCATCTTCTGTCAACAAGGAGGTCCTCTGGAAATGTCGATCCCCATAGGAGGTTCCAGTGAATCATCCGCACGGATGTCTCCTGCCCAAAGGCCCCAGCAGGGTCAGCCAGGAGCTTACCCTTGCCCTGAAGAAATGTATTTTGGCAGTCATGTCAAAAATATAATTTTTGGCCAGAGGGATAGTACAGGGATTAAAGTACTTGCTTTGTATGCAACTCACCATGATTTGATCCCTGGTACCACACATGAACCCCTGAGCATCACCAGAAGAGATTTCTGAACTCAAAAACAGGAGTAAGTTCTGAGCATCACCAGGTGTGGCCCCAAAACACACACACACACACACACACTCACAACATGTATATTAAATATATGTATATATATATATATATATATATATATATATATATATATATATATTTTTACTCTTTGAGATTTTCCAATTTTTCCTTTTGATCAGATGATTGGGCTCGTGAATATATTATAGTGTTGCAACAAAATTCACTTAATCACACAGAAATAAACTTAGAGCATAAAGCAAGGATATTCAGTTATTCCACATCAAGGCGGACCACAACCACCTGATACTGCGGCTCAGAGCAGGGGTACAAAGCTCCTTTTATTGTTTTTTTTTTTTTCTGGCAGTCATAGCAACGGTGAGACAAAGAAGAAAGGTGCAACAATGGAGCTTCTTGGGAGGTTGTATAGTGACAATATACTGAGGTAATCTGAGACAGGAGGACGCATATACAGGACTTAGCAGGGGTTCGAATTGTCGGAAACTTTGTGGTGGATAAATTGTTTTAGGTCCCGCAGAGACATTTATTAATCTCTAATTGTTTTTGGTGGCTTAGCTCCCCTTCCTGCCTAGGTAACAGGTGGGTTCTTCTGTTCTGTTCTGAATCATAACTTATGGTTTACAACCTATTCGTCTCTGCCCAGCTTCCAGAGCAGGCTACTCAGAGTTCTTGCCTCTGGCTTCCCCTGGTTACCTTGCTTAGCTGCCTGCTGTATTTCTGACTTTCCCATGACTACAACAACGCACCAAGATAAGGCTTTTCTTAATTCAAAAGAAGTACATGGGGGGGGGGGGGGAAGAGTGAAACTGTAGTTTAACTCTTACATATCACTGTAGTGTATATATATACACACTATATATAGTATATATATAATATGGTATATATAATATATATATAAATATTCTTTTTTGGCTAACATCCAGCAGTGGTCAGGGGTTACTCCTGGCTCTGCACACAGGAATCACTCCTGGTGAGTTCAGGGGACCCTGTGGGGCGTCAGGGATCATATCTAGGTCAGCCATGTGCAAGACAGCTACCCTACCTGCTTTCTACAGCTCTGACCCCAGTAGTGTATATAAATATATATATATATATATATGTTATATTATATTATGTATATATACTATATATTGTTATATGTATATATATGTACATATAATATTATATTTATTTATATATTATATTATTCATACTCATATATATATATATTTAAATAGAACCCTAAAGAAGAATCACTTTCTTCTTTTGACCTTTATAAATGCAAAAATCAAAGTTGGTATTGTCTAATTTAAGCTGTTTAGCTTTTGCACTACTTGATGGCAAGATTTTGTTCTTTAAGTGTCTACCCAGACTCTCCCAAGTCAAAGGGATCCCTGGAGCCCCATAATCTCTGACTTCTCTGGGAGTGATCCCTGAATGCAGAGCCAGGAGTGAGCCCTGAGTACTGCCAGGTGTGGCCCGAAAATAAAAACAAACAAAAGAAACAGTGACTAAGATACAAAGGCAGTCCACAGAATGGGAAAGAATATTCACCCAATACCCATCTGATAAGGGGTTAATATCCAGGATATATCAGATCAAGCACTGGTAGAACTTTACAAGAAGAAAACAAACAACCCCATCAAAAAATGGGGAGAAGAAATGAACAGAAACTTCAGCAAGGAAGAAATTTGAATGGCCAAAAAACATATGAAAAAATGCTCATCATCACTAATTATCAGAGAGATGCAAATCAAAACAACAATGAGATATCACTTTACACCATGGAGACTGGCACATATTCAAAAGAGCAAGAACAACAAGTGCTGGCGTGGATGTGGGGAAAAGGGGACACTCATCCATTGTTGGTGGGAATGCCAGCTGGTACAGCCTTTCTGGAAAACAATATGGACTTTCCTCCAAAGACTAGAAATTGAACTCCCATTTGACCCAGCCATGCCACTCCTGGGAATCTACTCTGGGAAACCAAAAATACGCAGCGGAAGCACCATCCCTACTTTTATGTTCATAGCAGCATTATTCACAATAGCCAGAATCTGGAAGCAACCAGAGTGCCCGAAAATTGATGACTGGATAAAGAAGCTTTGGTACATCTACACAATGGAATACTATGTAGCTATTAGGAAAAATGAAGTTATAAAATTTGCCTATAAATGGATGGGCATGGAGAAGATTATGTTGAGTGAAATTAGCCATAAGGAGAGAGACAGATACAGAATGACTGCATTTATTTGCATAACATAAACATATATGTACATATTATGATACCAATATCCAAGGTCAAGTGAAACATATATCAGGAGGTCTTGTCAAAGGTGGAAATTATCACAAACATGTGGGAGTCAGAGGCTAGGTAAGACAGAAAATGGAACAGTGTGCTAACAATTGTCGAGGGTACTAATGCCAACCTAGAACTGAGCATTAAATAGAGGCAAAAAGATACACATGACAACCCTTTTTGTATGTTCTGTAATCCACAGTCTGGAAGGGAAGGAAAAGAGAAAGAGAGAGAAAGGGAAAGAAATAGGGAACCTGCCATGGAGGAGGACTGAGGGAGGGGGAGGGAACCGGGACGATGGTGGTGGGAGATGGGCACTGGTGGCGGGATGGGTGCTGGAACACTGTATGACCAAAATCCAAATATGAACTTTTTTAATTGTATATCTTTGTAATTGTAAAAATAAAAAATTTTAAAAAAAAGCAATGCAATTCAAATATCCATCTCCGAATGACTGTAGGCCAGGAACAGCTGCATTTCTAGGCAAGGTTTCATTGTCTACTAAATTCTGACTCTTCATTTCTGTTCTCTTCATCGAAGAAAAGGGTGTTGAGTGAAATAGTTTCAAAGGTACCTTCTCTCAAGCTCAGCAACTTCTGAGCTTGTCTCAAGCAGCTGCACTGATTATTATGTTATCCTTCCCAGCACCTGGGTAGAAGCTACACACACACCTCCTTTAATGAGGTGCTAAGGACACAAAGAAAACATTTCAGGTTCATTTCTGTGTCCCCCCAGGGGTCATTTCTCCCTATTAACAGACCTGTTAATTGGATGCTTTCTTGAAATTCACTGTCATGTTTGATCCCCACAACATTCAGGAATGACTGGAAATCATTCCAGTCATTGATGTTATAAAAGATGTTATAAAGAACAAGGACTTGATGTTATAAAGAACAAGGAACAGGCCTTTGTTTCATTCGGAGGCCACACCAGTTGGTATTCAGGGGAGACTACTGGCTCAGAGCCTATCAGTTTCACTGATGTATATGACAGTAGAGATCCCTGCTGGGAACCAAGGGTTAAGATAAAAGAAGGAGGAAGGCAGAATGGGCAGGAGCAGGAACCTGATATCTGCCCATATGTCAACAGATCCCCATGGTTCCCAATGGATCCACATGATCAGAACCTCATTGTGATCCAGTTTGTTCCCAAAGTCCCCGCATCACCACAAATGGCTGATTCTGAGGCGTATCATGACCTTTTAAGGACTGTGAACCTGATGTTCCTTCTGACTGGACACAATTGTCCTCCTTCTCCCCATTGCTCTCCCCAACTGTTCACCCTGTTCTTTCAGATCAGAAAGCTGGCCAGTCTCTCTTGCAGGCAGATCTAGTTCCACTCCCTCAGAAAGGACAGCATTTGGTTCATCCTCATTTTCCATAAAAACCATCTGTCTACCCTTCCTGCTGGGGAGTTTCCTGATGGTAAAGACTTTTCTTATCATTATAGCTGACTGATATTTGTCTTACTGAATGAATTCATGGTTCAGTTTCTGATAGGTCGTCCAAGGCTATGCCTTTGATCCTCTTCGTTTAAGCCCTGATTTAAAGAATGACTAAGTTGGCTGTTTTAGCGAGGTGCTGTCCTACCCATCAAGTCAAAGGCATAGATCTATTGTGAAGATAGTCAATTTCCTTCTCTGATCGCCATGTCAGAACTCGAGGGTAAAGTCACTGATGGTGATTTCACACTTAGAGCATCATATGAGCTTAAAACAGTTTGTCAGGCCAGAGATATAATACAGTGGGTCGGGATTTGCATTGCACATAGCTGACCCAGGTTCTAACCCCAGCCCAACATATAGGCCCCTAAGTGCAGAGCCAGGAGTGAGTGCTGAGCACCGCAGGGTCTGACCCCCTCAAGAACACATATGCAAGTCATGCTTATTATTATTATTATTTTTGCTCTTTGGGTCACACCCGGCAATGCTCAGGGGTTACTCCTGGCTCTACACTCAGGAATTACTCCTGGTGGTGCTCGGGAGACCATATGGGATGCCGGGAATCAAACCTGGGTCGGCTGCATGCAAGGCAAATGCCCTACCCACTGGACTATCGCTCCAGACCCCAAGTCATGCACTATTAATTGAACTGTAATCCAGGCCTTGAAAAAAAATTTTTTTAAAGGCATTTGATGGCCAAATGGAAAAGTTTGAGCTCTAGCTGGTTTACTTTATGGGTTCCACAAGTTATCTAGGAGTATCCTGTAGTTTGAATACTCAGGATGACACCAAAGATAGCAGCTCTACACAAACCCACCTTCTCCTCTGCTGCTGCTGCTGCTGCCGTAACTGACAAACTGTTCTAAGCTCATATGATGCTCTGAGTATGAAAGTATTGTGATGTTTCAGTCAAATCTTTTTTTTTCTTTTTTGGATCACACTCAGCAATGGCTCAAGGGTTACTCCTGGTTCTGCAATCTGGAATTACTCCTGGTGGTGCTGGGAGAACTATATGGGATGCTGGGAATTGAACCTGGGTTGGCTGCGTACAAGGCAAATGACCTACCTGCTGTACCATAGCTCCCGCCTTGGTCAGATCTTATCTCCAACTACATTACAGATGGCAAAAACCAAACCAAATCAATTCCACAAACACCTCAGTTCAAGTAACACACACACTTTTTCCTTTTTGACTGTGCTTTTTTTTTTTTTTTTTTTTTTGTTTTTTGGGTCACACCCGGCAATGCTCAGGGGTTTCTCCTGGCTCTGTGCTCAGGAATCACTCCTGGCGGTGCTTGGGGGAATCATATGGGATGCCGGGGATCGAACCGGGGCCAGCATGGGCCGGCCGCGTGCAAGGCAAATGCCCTACCCACTAGGCTATCGCTCTGGCCCCTTAACTGTACTTCTTTAGTCAACTTCAGGCTGGGGTGTGAGGTATTATGAGGATCTACCATTGGGATCTACAGTTTTCCCCTGTGAATTTAGCTTTTGATCCAACCAGTCCAACTCCACATCATTCCATCAGAAAATGGCTTGAAAGATGCCATATGAAAACAAAATGGATTTTGCTCTTATGTACGATTCTGTGTAAAGCTGATGACCTCTGTTCATATGGTCCTGCAGGATACAGGGCCAAGCAGATGGAGGTGCAGATCAAATTTTGCACATGAATCCAGATGCAACAGAAAAATCCAGGAAGCACAGGATGGCAATAGACATTGAATCAAGAGGCATTATACTGTAATGGGGTCCAGGAACAGGGGCGACACTGCTACTAGGGCCAGCTGTTCCTGGAGGTCCAAGCAGAAAGGAATGTAGTAAGAAAGAATGCAGGCGGATGCTTCTTTGAGGTCTAGACTGGGCATCTTGAAAGCCTGGAGCTAAAAGACCAGGTGAAAAACACTGGTTTGGATAGCAGGATGAGAGAGACAGAGAGACAGAGACAGGAGAGAGAGGGAGACAGGAGAGAGACAGAGACAGGAGAAAGAGAGGAGAGAGAGAGGAGAGAAAGGAGAGAGAGAGGGAGAGGGAGAGAGGAGGAGAGAGGGGAGAGAGGGAGAGAGGGAGAGGAGAGGGGGAGAGAGAGAGGGAGAGAGGGAGGAGGGAGAGAGAGAGAGAGAGAGAGAGAGAGAGAGAGAGAGAGAGAGAGAGAGAGAGAGAGAGAGAGAGAGAGAGAGAGAGAGAGAGAGAGAGAGAGAGAGAGAGAGAGAGAGAGAGAGAGAGAGAGAGAGAGAGAGAGAGAGAGAGAGAGAGAGAGAGAGAGAGAGAGAGAGAGAGAGAGAGAGAGAGAGAGAGAGAGAGAGAGAGAGAGAGAGAGAGAGAGAGAGAGAGAGAGAGAGAGAGAGAGAGAGAGAGAGAGAGAGAGAGAGAGAGAGAGAGAGAGAGAGAGAGAGAGAGAGAGAGAGAGGAGCCCCTGGAGCATGAACCCGGGAGCGGTTCTATATTCTATTAGCTGTGTTTTTCCCCCAGCAAGCTTATAATGGGAATCACTATGGAAACAGCGTTTTAGGTACCAGAAATCTATTTTCTACCTAAGTTTTGTTTGAATGTTTTGAAAAAGCCTATTGGATGTTTGAGTTCTGTCTCAATTCAGACCTCAAATCTCTGTGAAATGTGAGGGGGTGGGGGAAGAGGAGGGGACCAAGAGCACCTCACCACTGCAGCTCTCCAGGTGAGAACTATCCCCCTTCCTAAGGTGCTCATACAGCAGCGCCCAGAGAGCTGCCTCTCTCGCGCTGAAACCAAACGCTCAAGGGAGAGAGCGGGCGGACGGTGGATCTCACAGAGCAGTTTGCTCTGACGGGACGGTGGATCTCAAAGAGCACTGTTTGCTCTCACGGGGCTGCTGACGGACCGTGAATCTCACAGAGCAGTTTGCTCTGACGGGGCTGCGCGCACGCGAGAGACTCTGCCTCGGCCTACACCGTCGTCAGCGCTGTGCGAGACCGGCCCTAGCTCACGGTTCCCTTTCAGAACAAACATATTTCGACAGTGTATTTCTAACCTTACTAACCCTATTCTAAATTTATGGAAGGAAAGCAACTCTGCCCTCTCCGCCACTTACTGATCTGTGAAAGAGCTAATCATAGACTAGGTTCAAATTTATTCGCTTTCATTTTTTATGTAATTAATGTGCTTGTAGCAAAGTTACAGCGGTTCGACTCAGGATAGTTACCGAAAATACATAAATGAGAGAGAGAGAGAGAGAGAGAGAGGAGAGAGGAGAGAGGAAGAGAGGGAGAGAGAGAGGAGAGAGGAGAGAGAGAGGAGAGAGAGAGAGAGGAGAGAGAGGAGAGGAAGGAGAGAGAGAGAGAGAGAGGGGGGGGGGGGGAGGGAGGGAGAGGGGAGGGGAAAGAGAGAGTGGGGTTTTGCCACGCGGGTTACTTCAACCGCGCACAGAAACACGTTTCTTCCCACCCCCCACCGGGAATTGTCCAGCACGTCGCCTCCGCCCTTTCTTTGCTGACAGAGGCGTTAGCTCCTCTCCGACAGAGGCTGCGAGCCATAAGTTTCCAGATTTATTCCCGAGCTCGCACCCGGGGCGACCCGACCCACTCCACGTTACTAGTCCCGGAGGTAGCCCGGGACGGGCAGGCTCTAGGACCGCGAAGGACGTGGGCCGAAGGTGGTGGTCTGCCTCGCCCCCTTCCGCGGGCGTGGTTGGGGCCCGGCCCGGAACCCCACAGTTGGCGCGTTCGGGAGTCCCGGGGGCGTGCGGCGGGGCGGGCGGAGCGTGTTCCGGAGTGGGCGGAGCTCTCGGTGACTAGGAGGGTCGTGTTCCGGTGTAGGCGGGGCTACCGGCGGGTGGGCGGGTCGAGTTCCGGAGTAGGCGGGGCTCGCGGCTTGTAGGGCGGGGCTCGCGGCTTGTGGACGGGTAGTGTTCCGGATTGGGCGGGGCGCTCAGCGTGGCCGCGCAGCTGATGGGCAGGCTGGGCATTAGGATCTACCCGGAGCGTTCTCTACCGACGGAAGGGAGGGTTGGGCGGGGCGTGCCTGGGGAGGGGCGGGGCTCAGGCTCCCGCCAGGGTGGACCAGCCGTGGCGTTGCTGGACGGCGGGCACTAGGGCCGCGGCGGAGGCCGCTGTGGTGCGCGGGGCGGGCGTGCGGTGGCGGCTCGGCGGACAGGCGAGGGGCCCCGGAGGCAGCGGCTGCGCCCTGCGCCGGGGAGGAGCCGGGGGCGGGCGGGCGGCTGTCAGGCGGGGGCTGGGGCCCGGGGCGGGAGTGCCGGGGCGCCGGCGGCGACGACGGCAGCGGCCGACGAGCGGACTCGGAGCGTGGGTCGGCGGCGGCTCGGGGTGCGGCCGCGGGCTCGGTGAGAGCGCGGCGTCCCGGCTCCCTAGTCCCCGCCCGCCGCCGCGATCCGGTGGAAGATGGCGCTGGGCGGATGGAAATCCCTAATGACAGTCTCCAAATTCGCCTCCATCTGTACCATGGTGAGGCTGCGGGGGCGCGCGGGGCCTAGCGGGGCGCACCGGGCGGTTGACGGCGGCCAGCGGCGAGCGCGGGGGTGTCGGGGGAGGCGGTGGCCGCGGAGCGCGGGGCGGACGCGACGGGCGGCCCCGGTGGCTCCCGGCTGAGTCGCCCAGGTCGGCCCGAGGGCGCCGGGCCGGAGCGGCGGGGCCGGGGGTGGGAGGGCGCCGGCGCACCCCTGGGTGCGGGCTCGGGGTGGAAGGGCGCCTAGCGTGCTCGAGGTCGGGGGTTGGAGGGCGCGGGGCTAGCTCCAGCGTGTGGGGTCGAGGGTGCCCAGCGTGCCCAGGATTGGGGCACGGGGTTGGGGTGGGAAGTTGGAGGGCGCCCAGCGTGCCCGGGGTTGGGGTCCGGGGTGTGAGGGCATCAGCCCAGCCCTGGGTGGAGCCTGGGGTCGGGGACTGCGGACCTGGGTGGCTTCGTGCCCCCAGGGAGATGGACTCCTGAGCCGGGTTCCTCGCTGTGTGGGAAGGTGTAAACTTAAAGTAGGCGCTGCCGAAAATCCCCCCTTCCTGCCCTGCAGCCTCTGTCCCACCTGTGTGCCTGGTGGCAGCCCTGTCCCGGTCATCCTGTATCGATGAGAGCCGGGCAGGCTGTTTACACCTTGTTTACTGGAATCCCAGACACAGCTGGGGTGGGGGGGCATCAGTGTCCCTGATCAGGGGCTGACCTGCAGGGGCTTATTCGAAGATCCCAGACATAGCTTGGGGGAGGGGAGGGGGGTCTCTGTCCCTGGGCAGGGGCTGACCTGCAGGGCTTATTTGATGATCCCGGACACAGCTGGGGGGGAGCACCTCAGTGTCCTGGGCAGGGACAGACTTAGAGGGCTTATTCGATAATCCCAGACACAGCTCTGGGGGGCTCAGTGTCCCTGGGGAACGGCTGACCTGATGAGCTTATTGGATGCGTTTTATTGGGAAAGTGCTCGTGTGCTTGTTTGAAAAGTCCAGAACTAGGTAGAAATGTGCGTGCGTTTAAATCTGGTGGGTTTGTATGTGTATGTATGAGTGTGTGTGTGTGTGCATGTGTGTGTGTGTGTGTGTGTGTGTGTGTGTCTGTGTGTGTCTGTGTGTGTGTGCTGGGCCAGAAGGTTCGCGGTGTCCCACATGACCTGGACAGTCTTTGGAATTACCATATACCGATCATTAGGCATTGCTGGAAAAAGTTATTCTTTGCGACAAGACCTTGGTGATGGTGATGTTGGAGCCTGCTGGAATCTGTCCTTTTTCCTGTCTTACTGGCTCTTTCTGTGTACTCGACGTGGGAGATGCCCAGGCTATGTCTTTCACGTTTAAGCTGCCTTTTACATGGTGGTGCAGACTGGGAAGAAGCTGCAGGAGCAGATCTATCCAGAAAATATGGCTGAAGTCAGTGGGGAGTAAATCAGCTGTGTCAAAAAAGTAGTGAATCAGTGACCAAGGTCCATCTACCTGAGTCAGGGTTTGGTCTTTTCTCACAGTCTACACATTAGGAAAAGTTAAAGGGACCATTAAAACAATTTCCGAGGTTATGCTGGATTATTTTTAGATATGCCAATTATCTCCTGTTTCTATAGGAATGTGATAATTAAGTCTTTGAAAGTGATAATCATGCAGGATTGCTGAGCTGCTCATACTGTCCTGGTCAGCATTCCTTGTCCGAGTTCAGAAGGATGTTTCACCATCTTCTCCAGGGCCGCCCAGGGCTGTGCAGACAGCTGGGGTTAGGCAGACACCCCTTCTGTGGTGTTCACGTTCTGGTTGAAGGGTGTGAGCAGTATCCAAGTACACGTGTTAGTAACTGTGGTGTCTGCTGTAGTTATGTGGAGAAAGGGAGGTACAGATTTGCTGAGGGGTGCTGAGTTAGTGGGCTCCTGGCCCCAAGGATGTCAGAATCCAAAGCTTTTCCTAGGCTGTGCCCTCATGGGCATTCACTGCACGTGGTGTGTGTTATGTGGGGGTGTGGCGGGCAAATACACAAGGTCACTCCCTGGCCAAATGAGATTGTTCCCAAAGTAGTGTCAAAATTGAGAATATCTGTGTTCACACTTCATTCTCATGCTTTCCCTAAATAGTGCTAGATACCTCTGCGCTAGCTGAGTCTCACTGTTCAAAGGAAAGAGTACCCCAAGAACAGAACTGCCAAGAGCAGACCAGAACAGCCCTCCCTCCCGGCTCCTCTGGGCTGCGGCAATCTCTGTCCAGCAGTCCTGTCTCCCACCTCACTCCCCCCTCACTCTCGCACATTCTGGGCCTCTCACTCTCACCTTATTGGCTTGTGATGGTGTTAAGGGGAGATACCACCACTTATTTCTGCAGTTTGGTGGAACACTCTGAATACAGTAGGACGTGTCCTGGTCCTTCATTTCTCCCATCGTCTTGGGGACGAGGATTTGGTTAAGCAGGACTGATTTGGGGCACTGGAAAGAAGTGAGACTAGCCCCAGAGAATGACACTTCTCAGAAAAACCAGCAGCTGTAAAAACACGATGAATTCAAATTTGATTCTATAAATAATGTTTTACATAGCTATTTCATTTATTAGCATAAATAAATGAACCAAAAGAAAGTAACTTAATTCACAGTTAATAGCAAATGTCTTCTTATTTTTCTTGTTCTGGATTTCTTACTCTGCGTGCGAAAACAGTTTTCTTAAATTAGTGTTACAGCCTGACCCAAATTGGTGTTTATGTTTAGATTGCAGTGCACAGATTAACAAAGGTACCCCCTAGATAAGTGTGTCTTATTATTTGTTCATGCATTATGTTTTCAGTAACCTATGATGTTTGGGGCTCAGAGTAGCCACCTATATTTAATTTTACATTTGAAAATTTATTTTGGGCACTGTAAGTGTACAACAATACTGTTCATGATAGCGTTTCCTGCATAGCACCACACCTTCCTCAGTGTCCGCTTCCCTCTGGCATTGTTTCATTGTCTGCCCCCCACCCCCCAGCTGTCTACCTCCATCCCCCCCATTCCCTCCCATGTGGTCGGCTCCCTGCTGAAGACCAGCTCTCCTCTTGCCTTCGGGCATTTGTCATACCCCTGCTTTATTCTTTCTGTCTCACTTGTCAGAGAGATTCTCCTTCTGGCTTCACACTCTGGATGCATCCATGTAGTGGCAGATTGCATGCCTTCATTTTCTAGCCGAGTAGTGTTCCGTCATAGATATATGTACCAGTTTCTTTAGTCAGTCACCTGTTCTTGGACACTTGGGTTGTTTCCAGGTTTTAGCCACCTTTAATGGCATACTGAATTGTGAGTCATGGGGAAACTGCTCGTGTACACGTAGAGGAGATTGTGGTTGAAATTGAGGTGGTTTAGGCAGCTTTTGCTGGTCCTAAAGGTGATTATAGTGTGGGCTTTGGCCGTTGCCTGGAGGCAGGCACCACTGTTGTGGGCCTATTAGTAGGGCTTTGAGGGACCGTGTAGGGCACTGGAGATTAAACCTGGGTCAACTGCACACAAGGCAAGTGCCTTACCCCACTGTACCATCTCTCCAGCCCCAGCACTTTTCATCTCTGCTGGTTTGAAGTGTAGTAAGTAGTTGGGGCTTATTGGGATTAGTGGGGAGGGACTTGGAGAAATTGCTGAAGTGGGTAGGTGGTATACCTGTTGCTGGTGTGGCCACTTGCCCATCCCAAGTCTTTGGGTAAGATAATGTCCTAAAAGCATGGTGTGTGTGGGGAGTGGACGCCAGGGAAATGGCTGAAAGGGCTAGAATGAATGCTCCATGGAGAAGGCCTAGGTTCTCTTCCTTTCTATGAGTGACCTGTGGAGGCCCACCCACTGTAGCTTAAAAAAAAATGTATATTTGAATATAGTGGCATTGGTAAGACTTATGCTTGGTAGGCTGATGGGTCTACACCGAGAAAGTATGAACCAGCGAGTACTTTGAACCACCATTTCTCAACCCATTTTATGCGATTTTTTTGTGTGTGGGCTCCCTTGAGTATTTTTAGGACCCACAGGTGTAAACCCAGTTGAGAAACCCGGCTTTAAACCCCTGTTGATGCCATTGAGGGGACTCTGGCCATTTGTTACTGCTTATGGTGTGACTTGTGTAGGACTGACTTGGTAGAACAAAGGGGTGTGTGCTCAGGGCAGCCACACCAAGCTACCGATGGAGAGGGCACAGGGCTGAGCACTCAGGCCTCGTGGTAAGCAGCTTGTCTCCTTCACAGACTCAGAAAATCGTAGTCTGTAATAAAGCTCTTGTTCCTTCTCGAAAAAAGGGACAAATTTTTAGAGTTTTTTTTTTTAAAGTAAATAATGCTGTTATGGTGGGAAAATTCCAAGTTGAGTTGCCATGGTTTCATAGTCCAAATTTTTGCTTTTTTCACCTTAAATGTTAATTTAAATGGCACAGAAACTTCAAGAATAAGGAAGTCTGATTGAGTCCTGTCACATAAAGAACTGGCTAAATTCTCTCACGGAATATATATACATACATATATATCTGTACATATATATGTATGTATATATACATATGTATGTATAAATATATACATGTATATACACACATATACATATATATTCTTTTATTTTTTGAGGGGGTCACATCTGGCAGTGCTCAGGAATTGCTAGATGTGACCTGGCAGGAGCAGTTGGCAATGCTTCTGGCTCTGCACTCAGGAATTACCCCTTACAGTGCTCTGGGACCATAATGGGAGGCTGGGATCGAACCCAGGTCAACCACATGCGAGGCAAATTCCCTCCCTCCTGTGCTATCATCCCGGCCCCATCTCAAGAAATATGATTGAACATGAGGAGACTTAGTAGAGAGAACATTTAGAATAACTATTAGAGAAGTTCTGAGTTGGGTTGTAGCTCTGTGATAGGGAGGCATGTATGCCTCATGTTGAGTGCCTTGGAGTTGATCCTTAGCATGGCAAATGAATGAATTCATTCTCAGTATATTAAAATTTGGAACCTTTGTTTTGTTTTATTTTAGGCCACCCTTGGTGGTGTTCAGGACTTACTCCTGGCTCTGTGCTCAGGGATCACTCCTGCAGGGCTTGGGTGACAATATGGGGTGTTGGGGATTGAACCTGGGTTTGCTGTGTGCAAGGCAAATGCCTTAATTGCTCTATTATCACTTCACTGCCTGTGGTGAAGTGATATCTATTATCACCCCTTCTGCCTGTTGTCTGTCATCTACAAGCTGTTCACTCGAGTCATCCTGAACAGGATTGGCAGAACATTAGATGAAGGACCACCATGCGAGCAAGCTGGCTTCCAAAAAGGATTCAGCACAACCGACCATATCCACACGGTAACCAAGCTCATTGAAGTTTGTAGGGAGTTCAAGATGCCACTCTGTCTCATGTTCATTGATTTAAAGAAAGCCTTTCATTCTGTTGAGACTGAAGCGGTCATTGAAGCCCCTAGCCGAACAGGGTGTTCAAACCCAATACATCAAGATCCTTCGTGAGCTGTGGTACGGATTCACCACCAGGATCTCACCATTTTACAAAGAAGTGATCATTGATGTCAAAAGAGGGGTTTGGCAGGATGATACCATTTCACCACAACTCTTCAGCTCCACCCTCGAGATCATGGGACAGTTAGAATGGGAAGGAATGGGAGTGAAGATAGATGGTCGGCAGCTAAACCACCTCCACTTCGCTGATGACATTGTTCTAATAACACCAAACATTAGCCAAGTGGCGGCAAATGCTGGCTGACTTTGGCTGAGAATGTGGAAAGATAGGTCTACAGCTGAATCTCAACAAAACAGTGTTCATGAGAAATGAACTAGTTCCAGAGGCCCCATTCACTCTCAATGGAACAAACATCTCTGAATGCAGCAGTTATGTGTACCTAGGTTGAGAAGTCAACATGATGAACGACCTAAAACCTGAGCTGTGCAGGAGGAAGAGAGTGGCATGGAATGACTTCAAAAGCATCGAAGAAATAGTTTAAAAGACAGAGAACCTCAAGCTCCGGGCACATCTCTTCAACTGCACCATTCTCCCTGCATTAACATATGCCTCAGAGACTTGGGCCCTAAGAAAGCAGGATGAGAATGCTATTTGGGTTTCCCAAAGAGGAATCAAAAGAGCTATGCTTGGAATATCACGCCTCACTCAAGTGAAAGAAGGAATCCGGAGCTCCTACCTCTGTCGCTGTTCCAGAGTCAGGGGACGCTGTCTCGTTTGCCAAGGCATCGAAAATCAGATAGGCTGGACATGTAATGCGATTTGGAGATGACTGCTGGACTAGAGCCATTACCGACTGGATCCCACGGGATGTCGAAAGATCACGTGGCCACCCACCTACAAGATGGTCAGACTTCTTCGTCAAGACCCTGAATGAACGGTTTGAGGCTCTTCGTATTCCAAAAGCAATCAGATGCCATTGGGCTACACTGGCACGTGATGGGGTCAAATGGAAATGTTACTGGGTGCCTGCTCGAGCAGATCAATGAATAATGGGATGTCAAGTGATCAAGTGATCACTTCACAATTGAATTCATACTCCTAGTGCTAGTTTACATATTTTCCCTCATACATGATTCTTCTTTTGAAATCTAGACACTGTCAGGATAAGGTTTAATGTTTTAAAGTGATAACCTCACAAGATTGTCACATGGTAAGGCACAGTGATTGGATGTGTCATTAACAGGTTATTTAATGGTCACTGCAAGGTAGTTATATAATTAGTAGAAATGGAATTTTTTGAGAAATGGCGTGTTTATTTTGATTTAGGTAATTAACACAAAGGTAAGACCATTGGAATTTGGAGCATAATATGCTTAAGTATGGCTTAAAATATGATCACTTACGTATGTGGAAGTTGTATGGTGTAAGGTGACTGATCTTTGAATGTTTTTTAATGAGTGTATTATCAAGTGACTTTGCATTGCTTCAGGTGATTTTCCATTCCATCGCCTGCTAATCTTTTTTATACCTGATTGGAAGAATGTTAATTAATAGTCTACTGTACTGTGGTCTAGGTGGCCAGTTTGAACCAGTGTGGTCACAGCCAGTCCTGTCCTACTTGATTCAAGGCTTTTGAATTCAAGCCCCCCAATAAGCCCACCTCCGTTTTGTCACACTTTTCTTTTTTGCCTCTAAGTCTCCCTCTCCTCGAACTTTGTCTTGGGAAAGACTATTTAAGCATTCTTCCCAGAAATTTTTTTTTTTCAGAATGAAATAATCTCATTCTGAGTTCTTTCAGAAGTTTGGATCCAAAAACTTAGAACACTGTTTATAGGAAGGTATTAAAGGCAGACAGTTAGATGAAGATATATTACTGGCCAGACTTTGGCATATGTCCTTTATACATGGGAGAGCTTGCCAGGTATTTTGCATCTGATTTATTGCTCTTTGGTAAACATTCTTCATTTAATTGTGTTTTAAATCTAAAACTGTGTTTCTTTTCAAAGTGTGACGTGAGATGATATATTGCTTTCCTTTGTCCTCTCCCCATCCAGAGACATAGTAGATGTAGATCTGGATGCGATTCTGGGGTGGGTATGCGTTTTCTCCACCTTTAGAGAAGGCCTATTTCCAAGGGAAGCACTCACTGTTTCCCCTCTGCCCCAGAAAGGGGCATTAGGACAAGTTATTCTTTAAAAGAATATAAAGAATATTCTTTGCTCCTTTGAGAGTTTATATTATCATCTTGTGAGCTCCACATCTTAAACACTGCAATGAACATGGACTTAGACGTAGTTCAGTATGTGTTATGCCTAGTTTTTTTTCTTGGCTTCTGGGCTTTAAGACCTGGCTTGCACTCAGGCATCACTCCTGGTGCACTTGGGGAAATCGTCAAGAGGCTGGGGATTGAACCTGGGTCAGCCTTATGGAAGCCAGGCACTCTGCCCACACACTGTCTCTCCTGCCCTAGTATGCCTAGATTTTGAAAAATGTTACAGAATTTATGAAAAATCCCAGATTAAAGTAGACTTACTTTTCTCCCTTTAAAAAGTATTTAACAGTCCAGTTCAGTAGTTAGTGATATTTAACACTTTTCCTTTCCTGATACCATTAAAAAAAAAGGAAGTGGATTCTTCCTCTAGTTTCACGATTCCCTGTTTCCATGGCTGTGAGGATAATCTGGACAAGTTGCTTGTCTTCTTTGGTAGTATGGTTTCTGTGAGGATAATCTGGATAAGTTGCTTGCCTTCTTTGGTAGTGTGGTTTCTGTGAGGATAATCTTGGAAAGTTGCTTGTCTTCTTTGGTAGTGTGGTTTCCGTGAGAATGATCTTGGAAAGTTGCTTGTCTTCTTTGGTAGTGTGGTCTCTATGAGGATAATCTGGGCAAGTTGCTTATCTTTGGTGATGTGCCTTCTGTGAGGGTAGTCTTGGAAAGTTGCTTTTCTTCTTCGATAGTGTGGTCTCTGTGAGGATAATCTGGACAAGTTGCTTGTCTTCTTTGGTGGTATGGTTTCTGTGAGGGGTAATCATGGACAAGGTTGCTTGTCTTCTTTGGTAGTGCAGTTTCTGTGAGGATAATCAAGACAAATTGCTTGTCTTCTTTGGTGGTGTGGTGTCTGTGAGGGTAATCTTGGAAAGTTGCTTGTCTTCATTGGTGGTGTGGTTTCTGTGAGGGTAATCTTGGACAAGGTTGCTTATCTTCTCTGGTAGTGCCATTTCTGTGAGGATAATCTGGACAATTTGCTTGTCTTCTTTGGTGGTGTGGTTTCTGTGAGGATAATCTGGACAAGTTGCTTGTCTTTGGTAGTGTGGTCTCTATGAGGATAATCTGGACAAGTTTGTTTGTCTTTGGTGGTGTGGTTTCTGTGAGGGTAATCTTGGACAAGGTTGCTTGGCTTCTCTGGTAGTGCGGTTTCTGTGAGGATAATCTGGACATGTTGCTTATCTTCTTTGGTAGTGTGGTCTCTGTGAGGATAATCTGGACAAGTTTGTTTGTTGGTGTGGTTTCTGTGAGGGTAATCTGGAAAAGTTGATTGTCTTCTTTGGTATTGTGGTCTCTGTGAGATAATCTGGACAAGTTGTTAGTCTTTGGTGGTGTGGTTTCTGTGAGGATAATCTGGACAAGTTGCTTGTCTTCTTTGGTGGTGTGGTTTCTGTGAGGGTAATCTTGGACAAGTTACTTGTCTTCTTTGGTAGTGTGGTTTCTGTTAGGGTAATCTTGGACAAGTTGCTTATCTTCTTTGGTAGTGTGGTTTCTGTGACATGTCTCTGCCAAAATTTTGTTGTATGTGAAATAGGGATAGACCACTGAATACCTAGTTTATAGGGTTGTAAAAGTGGTACCTGACTATGGTTGTTATCACTGCTGTCTAAAGTGATTTGCTCCTACATGGATGGAAATGTGCGGAAATACTAGGCGCCCCTGCACAAAATCCGGAAGCAGGGCCAGGGATCCCCCTTCTGTCCTAGGGGATCAGCAGCCAGCAGATGGAGAAAGACACAAAAATCTGGCGCAGTTTCAAAATGTTTTACTCAACACAGGTTCTGGCATACAAATCAGCAATAGGAAAAATTCCAAATTTAGGGTTCCCAACTGGGCCCGGTCACGTGTAGGTCAAGATGGTGGCTACCACATGTTAAGGCCCTGCAGAGATCGCGAAGCTCTGCCGCAGAAAAGGGGAAAAAGAGAGAGGGCGAGAGGGAAGCCGACTAGTTTTATATCCCTGCATCCCAGACCTCCCACTTCTATGGAAAGCCATCAGGGTCAAATGCCCTCAGGTAATTTCTCCCAGGACCTCACCAAGGCCCTTTGAGATGTTAATGTTGCCTAGCCAAGATCTGTCTCAGAAATGCCTCTGCAGGGTAGAGAGGAGTTTCTGAGATGAACTGTATCTCAGAATACAAAGAAATGCATCTGTACTAAAGAATATTGTATAGCCAGTTAAATATTTCTTCAGACCTTCACGAAAGTCTCCTCTTTATTCCTGGTTGTATTGTATATTATCTGCCTTTGAGTTATTAGAGAGCCATGCTTGCTTACTTGGAGGCAAACAGCATTTCTCTCTGGTCTAATTACTTAGAGATCCAACATGGCCAGGCAAATATACTGGTTTAATCTAACTAGTCCACGATGATGGTGGCAGCATGAGAGAATATTTATACCAGCCAATATAGAATATATGGTCAGATAAACTGCCACATTCAAATTGTCCTCCTTTCTACAAAGTGACCTGCAGGAGGCAACTCCATGCCAGATGCAGAGGCTCTGGGCAGGTGTACTGCAACAGAAATGAGTATAATTATAAATGAAGTCAGCAGAAGAAAACTGATAAACACAGGATGATATCTCTTCATGCGATATTTAGAATAATTGGATGAGGGAATGCAGTGGTTTAAAGGGAGATGTCTAGATCACCCTTGGCCCTATGCATAGTATAGGGAGGGAGAAGGAAAGAAATAGAGTGGATGGAAGACTAGAAATTGAACTCCCATTTGACCCAGCCATACCACTCCTGGAAATATACTCTGGGAAGCCAAAAATATGCAGCAGAAACACCATCCCTACTTTTATGTTCATAGCAGCGTTATTCACAATAGCCAGAATCTGGAACAACCAGAGTGCCCTAGAATCGATGACTGGATAAAGAAACTTTGGTACATCTACATAATGGAATACTATGCAGCTGTTAGGAAAAATGAAGTTATAAAATTTGCCTATAAATGGATGGACATGGAAAAGATTATATTGAGTGAAATTAGCCAGAAGGAGAGAGACAGATACAGAATGACTGCATTTATTTGCATGGCATAGATATATATGTGCATATTGTGATGCTAATATCCAAGGTCAAGTGAAACATGACCTTGTATCAGGAGGTCTTGTCAAGGGGTGGAAATTGTCGCGACGTGTGGGAGTCAGAGGCTGGGTAGGACAGAGAATGGAACAGTGTGCTGACAATTGTCGAGGCTACTAGTGCCAACCTAGAACTGAGCATTAAATACAGGCAAAAGGATACACATGACAACCCTTTAATGTATGTTCTGTAGTCCATAGCCTGTAGGGGAAGGAAGGGAGAGAGAGAGAGAAAGGGAAAGAAATGGGGAACCTGCCATGGAGGCGGGCTGGGGAGGGAGGAACCAAGTAGTTGGTGGTGGGAGATGGGCACTGGTGGAGGGATGGGTGCTGGAACACTGTATGACCAAAACCCAGGGTATGAACTTTTTTAATTGTGTATCTTTGTGATTATGTATCTCACGGTGGTATAATAAAATACTTAAAAAAAAGAAATAGAGTGGATGGGACCGGAGCAATAGTACAGCTGGGTGGGCGTTTGCATTGCACACGGCTGACCCTTCTCAATCCCGGGCATCCCATATGGTTACCCAAGTACTACCAGCAGTAATTCCTGAGTGCAGAGGCAGGAGTAACCCCTGAACATGGCTGGGTGTCACCCAGAAAGCAAAAAAATAATTAAAAAAATAAATAATGAAGGGGAGAGAAGGGGGTAGAAGGGACAGAGGGAGAAGCAGCAGGAGCAGGGGTCAAGGGGATTCAGGTACATAGGTGATGTTAAGAATCAACACTGAAGTCATGAGACCCAAACTTTTAACAACCAAACTCAAAGAGGTGCCTGTCACGTGGCAGGTTGAGTGGGTGTGTGGGTCGGGATGGAACCTGGGAACACGCGGAGGGAAGCTGACTCTGGTGGCAGACTCGGTGCTGGAATGTTGTATGGCTAAATTCAACTATGAATAACTTTGTCAATCATGGTGCTTTAATAAAAATAAGTTTAAAAATCATAGAAACAGGTGATATGCTTCTAACTGGAGCAGTAGTACAGTGGGTGGGGGTTGCCCTGCACCAGCTGCCTGGACTCTGTCCCTGGCATCCCAGATGGTCCCCGAGACCCTAGAGCACAGAGCTAGGAGGAAGCCCTGATCACTGTTGGTGTGCAAACAGAAGTCACCTGCTCCCCTTGATGGATGTCTTCACCACTAGTTCACTAGTGCGATATGAATTTCAAAACTTGAAATGAGACTTTATGATCCAGTTCAGTTCACTTTCATCATTACAAACATTAACATAGTGCATGCCCCTGGGAATGCACAAGTACATTTTGAAGTTCACTGTATTGGAATATCATATTACAAATTAGGGACGAGTGGTCGGTTGTCTCCTTTTTCTTGAATAACCTGTTGGGAGAGATTCTATTCTTTTTGTTAGGAAATGAAAATGGTCTAATATGTGACATTCTCAGACATATTTTGGAAGTTTAAATAGACTGGGAATACTTCTTTTAAATAAAAATCTTGCTTTAAAAGATACTTCAAATTTTTCTCACTGTTAGAATGAGGTGTGTATGTTCAAGCCAGCTTCAGACAATTTTCTTTCCAGGTTCTCCTGTTGCTTTTTGGGACATTTCAGTAGGCTCAAGTCCTTTTCCTCTGTCCTTTATTGGAATAATATCTCTCGTTGACCTGTAATGTACTTATATAATCTTTTTTTTTAGATGTGTGGCCTAAACTGTTCTCTCCATATCTCTTGGGCCAGAGGAGGAATGTTTAAATGTTGGTAAAGTACTTAAGGTTTTGGAAGAAAAGGGTAAAGTTGGAGTCATGCATAGTTACAGGTTGCTGAATGAAAATTCTGAATATTGTTAAAAAATCATGTATATGAAAGTTAATAAAATCTCCAGGGCCGGAGGCGATAGTCCAGCATGTAGGGTGTTTGCCTTGCACGCGGCCGGCCTGTGTCGGCCCGGGTTCAATCCCCGGCATCCCATATGGTCCCGAGGCCGCCAGGAGTAATTCCTGAGTGCAGAGCCAGGAGAAACCCCTGATCATTGCCGGGTGTGACCCAAAAAAGCAAAAAAAAAAAAACTTCTTTAATTTTTTTTCCCCCATACCTGACCATGCTCAGGGGTTACTCCCGGCTTTGCACTCAGAAATTACTCTTGGTGGTGCTCCAGGGACTATATGGGGATGCCGTGGAATAGAACCCAGGTAGGCTGCATGCAAAGCAAGCATTTTACTTGCAGTACTATCCCACTGGTCCCAATCACTTAAAAACTTGACACAGTTTGTATTAGAAGGAGATGACAGTTTATATATGTAATCTGGAAGGAGATGAACAGGGCAGTTTGTATACATAACCTGGAAGGAGATGAATGGGGTAGTTTATATATGTAATCTGGAAGGAGATGGAACAGGTCAGTTTATATATGTAATCTGGAAGGAAAGCTTATCTCTACTTTCATAATTGCACAGTTTTGAAAAAATTTTGTGATTCCAGTACAGGATGTGTAAATATGGAAGATGACTATATAAGGTATTGGTCATAATCTTAGGTGTTCGCTGACTTTTCACTTTTCTGTAGCTCGTCTACCAGAGGGACTTTACATTTCAGGGTGGTATATAATTTTGTTAAGAATCTCAACCTGTAGTAATGTACATCTCAGACTGTATGTTAATAAAAAATATGTTTCCAACTTAAAATCAGAAGTGGATGTTTCTTTTTAGTAATAACTAACAGAGGTTGTTACTGAAACATTTGAGTGCAGGAACCTACGTGGGAAGAGTGATTGAAATGACACCATCTTTTAGTGGAGTTGGATTATTACTGCCTTTGATTCTTAGTGATTTAATAAGCCTGACTTGAGTAAATTCCCCTACCCAATACACACACATTCTCTCTCTCTCTCTCTCTCTCTCTCTCTCTCTCTCTCTCTCTCTCCTCCCCCTTCTCTCACACACCATGGGAGGAAGGGGATATGTTAGAAAATAATAGCATTGAAAATAATTTTTTCCATTGATGAAGAGCCTTTTCAATTAGTTTCTTTCAGGAAATGTTAATGGACACATAACGGAGTGTGTGTGTGTGGGGGGGTTCAGGGAGTAGAGCGATGATAAGTTCATATCTCATAAGCATTTTCTGTGCCTGTGTGGGTTGTAGCTGCACAGAGGAAAAATAATCCTTGTGTCTCCTGGGCTGTCGGAAGGGTCTGGGGCTGACTGGAGACCCTTGACAAGTCACAACCTGATGAGAACAGATGAAACTGTAAAATCTTGCAGGCTTTCCAGAGAACATGATGAGAAAAAGTTGCACAGTAGAATAGACAGAGGAGTATGATGAGATGGCGTTGCTGTGAGTCAAAGTAAGGCTCAGTATGTATGAAAGAGAAACTAGTTATTTCTGGCCAGGAGAAGGCTTCAGGGTAAAAGTCATCTGGCAGAGATTTGAGTCTGTGAAGAAAACTATTCATTGTTTGTTCAGGAAGATGGACTTGCAGGTGTGAGCAAAGAAGGGGTTATGGGGAAATGTGCTGATTTTACATGCGGTGGGTAATTCTGTTTGGAAGGAATTTTGGGGAGTAAAAACGCTAGAGAGAAAAAGATAGGCCAGACAGAAAGTAACAAGAACTCATCCATACAAACTCATTCAAGTGACATTAAATTGTGATTTAGCTGGAATGTTAACTTAGTCATATGAGCTCATTCAAATGACTGTGACTTAGCTGGAGGAATTGCTGGTTCAGAGGAAAGTTGTAGCGATGATAAAACAATAAAAATGGTTAGAATGTGTTGGTAAGTTTAATTTATAATCATATCAATTATTAAAAAGTTGTATTTCTTTTTACAGCTAAAGTGATGGCAGTAATAAAATGGAATCGAATAGGACTAGTATTCTAGTGGGAAGTTTAATCCTTTTATAGGTCTTTTCCCTAAAAATGCAACTACTGGAAAATTTAGTTGTATCTGCATGTAAAAAATGAAGGATGAATGCAGACACAAAAGAAATGCTTCTACACCAACAGGGAAGAGAAATAAGAGAGAAATTAAAAAACAAAAGAAAAAATAAGTAAAATTAAAGAAAACAAAAATATAAAGCAACAGATATTTAAAATATCACTTAGATCCTGAAGGCAGGAAAGTAAGATGTAAAATCCAAACCAAAGCAACAACCGTCCCCCACAAGGCGACAAAAAACATCAACAAAAAAAAAAACAGACACTAGGAAACCAAGATCTATGGAAGAAGTAAGCTGTTTTGTCAGTTATAATAAATGCAAATAGAAAAGTTTATTAAAGTGAAGGAAATGTTAGATTGGAGTAGAGTATATTGGACAATAAGAAAACCCCAAGGATAAAAGCCCTGTGTATAACAATCACAGTATCATTACTTAGTTTTGGACCACTTCCAACAGTGTTTAGGGCTGACCCCAGCTCAGGGGCTGAGGGTTTGCTCCTGGCAGTGTCCGGCTGTCTGTGCAATGAACTTGGTCCTCCTGCATGCTATGCATGTGTCCAACCCATTGAACTATTTCTCCTGCTTCAGTGTTACAGTAATTAAGGAAATGAACTATTATATACATTTTTTCTTGGAGATATCTCAAAGTCATTTAGTTCATTTTTTGTGTGTCTCATGTCCTTTTTTTTTTAGATTTGTTGTTTTGAAGATCTGTTTAGAAGTAGGAAACTTTTGGGACAATTTTGGCCCTTCTTTATAAGTGGAAAACAAACTTTAAGTCACATTAGGAGGGTGAGCTCCAGAATTCTTGATTTCCAGATCCAAGACTGCCATCTACAAACCATCATATTGCAGTTTTTATGGTTGACAGATTGCTTTCTTTTTAAACAGGAGTTTGAGAATTTTTTGTCCCTGCCTTCTAAGACTCACATTAATTGCTGGTGCCTTTTGAGCCCCTTGGTACTCACCACTTGTTGGCACTTGGTCAGACCACTTGCCTGCATGCAGGAATGGAATGACAACTTTGCCAGTTCAAATTAGAGTATGTGTGTGGAAGTGTTTTATATATTAGAATATAAATTAAGACCATTTTAATAAATTGACTATTGTTAGGACTCCTGTTTTCTTATGGAGTCCACAGGAGATGCATTATGCTATTGTAGGCTGTGGGAGTTTCATACTTTTTCTCCTACGGTGCCTTTGAGGCCAGTGAGATAGTAAAAGTGGCAAAGGCATTTGCCTTGCAAGCTGCTGATCTCTGTTCTGCAGCTGGCACTGCACGTTGTTCTCTAAGCCCTGCCTGGACAATTCTTGAACACTGCTGGGAGTAAACCTCAGCACTGTTGGGTATGGCCCACCCCCCCTCTTTCCACCCCCAGACCACAAGAAGCTGCCTTTGATGCCATGCTGCAATTTCCAAGTTCTAAAATTAGTATTTTGTTTTATGCATTTAATTCTTAATTTTTGGGGGGGGTGCAGTTCTCACAGCGCTTAGGACCTGCTCTTGGTTCTATGCTCACAGATCACTCCTGATGATGCTCAGAGGCCTCATGCACTTGCTCCTGTGTTATCTCTCTGGCCTGAAAAATGAGTATTTTCATCCTGGCCTTTGGATGCTTGGGTAGTGAATGAAACGAAGTTTAAGAAAACCCTTAAAAACATTTTTGTAAATGGTTTTGTTTCAGTGTTGAGGAACATATGGTTCATAGTTTTTCTTCCATTTTGGTAAAGCTGTGAACTTGACTTTCTTACTGACATACAGTTCTTGGCCAGATTCTCTCCTGTGAGAAGCACTTTTCTAATGTCAGCAAACTTCCGGTCATTTCCCTTCTGGTAACGCTTTTTTAAGGTCTAAAATTACCACGAGTAAATTGTATTAACTTCCTCTAAGTTTCTTCTAGTAGCATATTTTTTTTTAAAGTTTGAAATTATATTAAGTAAATTAATTATCTGTACTATTGGTCTAGCTGGGTTTTCAGTGATCAGGGAAAAGCTTTTGTAGTTTCTTCATGTTAGAATCATAGTATGACCCTGCTGGGTATAAATCAAGTAAGGAGTAAGTATTCAGATAAGGAGAGAATGAAAGAAAACCTTGTGCTCTTTGGAATGGAAAATGCTTTCAAAGTGAGGACCTGTGCAAGCACTGATGATTATCTTTGTGATTATTTCAGCCTAATATTCTAACTGTCCTAACTTGAAAGAAGTTACTATCTTCACCCCCCTGATTTTGGTTCCAGTAGTTTTTCTTTTTCTTTTCTTTGTCTTATGCCTTGGCATTTGTTGTGTTTCATAAATGTAGGATAAGATTAAGGTGGTAGCATGGAAGTAGGTATCGGTACTTTGAAGTTTAAGTATGGAATAATCAGAGTCTTGGAGTAAGGGAAAGGAAGGATATTTATTTCTGAAAAATGTGGCACAATATTTATAAGTTTTCCTTCTGGCTTTGTGATCTCCAGTAATGAAGCTTTGGTTCATCTGGAAACTGGTGAGGGATGGAAATGAAGTGTTTTGACCATTAGTTTATAGGCTTAAGCCTGCAGTGCTGATTCTTTAAAATGTTCACATTAGTTATTTTTCACTAGTTCTTTGGGTTTCCCAGTTGCATCTATTTCGACTGTGTTTTCCCCATTTCAAGATTTCCTTCTCCGGAACCAGCCTCATAGAGAGCTGACCTGGTCTCATGCCCAGCTGAAGCAAGTGCTTTGACTCTGACAACCGTAAATAGAGAACCGAGAGGAAACAGCTTCCAGCTTGTGACAGGCTTGCGAGAATTCAGCCGGAGCCTGATGGCCATAACTCCATGTCCTTAGTTTATTCTTCTTTGGAGATATTATTGATTGGAGATGGGTACAAGTGAAATATTTGACCCTCTGCTTGTGGGTCATTACTTTGTTCTTTTTGTTAAGGTTACTCATCCTCCCATACCTTGTGGCTTCCTCAGTTTTCATTTCCTAGTTATCAAAGCCTCTTTCCCACTTTTTTTACTCCAGTCATTTGATCCTTTGATCATCTTTCTTTTTTAATTCTGAACTGTGATGTAGGTGTTGTGTCATTTTAGTGCTAATATCCTGGCTTAATGGCTACAAAGCCGAATGTGGACATTACAAGTGAGGACTTTCACAAGCTGTAATCTCAGAATAAAGGTGTAGGAGGGATTTGTGTTAATTTAGAGATGATACATCTAGGTTGGATCATTAGAGGAATATTTGGGTATATTTTGGTTGAAATCTGGTTAATAAGGTGTTTTGCAAATGTTACTTTTCTATGAAATGAAGATGGCTGGTTTGAATAGGTATAGCCCAATTGAGAAATGATAGAACATTTGTTGTTGATAGAACATTTGTAAAAATCTCTAGGGTTATATTTCTGGTAGCTTATAGGTGTTAATCTTATTTTCCTTTTGTCATTTTGGTAAACAATTTATATTTGGTGTGGACTGAAATAAAGTGGCTGCTCACTTTTAGAAATGGTGTGGCAGCTATCTGCCTCTGTATGTTAGTAATTAATGAGTTATTTTGAGCAATCACTAGATCACTTGACATCCCATTATTCGTCAATTTGCTTGAGCGGGCGCCAGTAATTTGTCCCTGTTCATTTGTCCCTGTCATGTGCCAGTGTAGACCGGTGGCATCTGCTTGCTCCAGGAATACAAAGAGCCTCAAACTATTCATTCAGGGTCTTGACGAAGAAGTCTGACCATCTTGTAGATGGGCGGCTACGTGATCTTTTGATGTACCATGGGATCCAGTCCCATGGGAATTATTTTGAGCAATAAAAATGAAGAATTCAAAAGTGGTATAAATAACTGAGATTTCACTATTGATAAGGAATGAGGTGATATTTGGTTATTTTGGAAACTGCTTTTAAAAAATTCTACATTAAAATGATGAAAATGAGAACAAGGGAAGAAGTAAGAGCTGGAGCAGAAGTCATGAACTTGGAGCAGGGCCTTGGCACCTGGGTTGCAGAACTGGGGTACCTGTATGTAAGCCACAGAGCCGAGGTATCTGTACGCAAACCAGACGAGCTGAAGTATCTGTACGTAAACCACAGAGCCGAGATACCTGTGCATAAGTCACAGAGCCGAGGCACCCATGCGTAAGCCACAGAGACCGAGGCACCTGTGCATATGCCACAGAGCTGAGGCATCTGTATGAGCCATAGAGGTGAGGTACCTCTATGTAAACCACAAGAGCTGAAGTATCTACGTAAACCACAGAGTTGAGGCACCAGTACATAAGACACAGAGCCAAGGCACCTGTACATAAGCCACAGAGCCAAGGCACCCATATGTAAACCACAGAGCCTAGACACTTGCACGTAAACCATAGAGCTGAGGTACCTGTACGTAAACCACAAGAGCTGAAGAACCTAATATGTAAACCATAGAGCCGAGGTACCTGTACCTAAACCACAGAGCTAGGTACCTGTACGTAAGCCACGGAGCCAAGATACCTGTACGTAAGCCACAGAGCCAAGGTACCTGTGCGTGCATAAGCCACAGAGCTGAGGTTCCTGTACATACGCCACAGAGCCGAGATACCTGTACATAAACCACAAGAGCTGAAGTACCTGTACTTAAGCCACAGAGCCGAGGCACCTGTACGTAAACCACAGAGCTGAAGCACCTGTACATAAGCCACAGAGCTGAGGTACCTATATGTAAACCACAAGGCTTCAGCTCTTGTACATAAACTACAGAACTGAGGTACTTTTATGTAAACCATAGAGGCCAGGAACACTGCAGGAGACACAGACTGGAATAACCAAATTAAATATGTCTCTCTTCAGGAAATGGGCTAGTGGGTGTGAGGAACCTGGACCGCTTGTAAGGGAAGAAGGGATGGTGGGATTGATGCCAGCGTGAAACTTTATTATGAACAACCTTGTAAATCATAGTTAAAAAATACGAAAATAGGTAAAGTATATTCACCTGTCAGGGAACGCCGCCAGGGTCCCCAACAGTGCCGGGAAGCGGGTTCCCTTCTACCTCCGAAGCCGGCGGGGAATGGATGAAGATTCAGGAATCCGATGCAGTTTTAAAAGGCTTTACTTATCACAGGTTCAGGCATACAAATCAGCAATAGGGAAAAACCCTGTGCTTAGGATTCCTGGCTAGAACCCCAGCCATGTGTAGGCCAAGATGGCGGCCACCACGTGTTAAGGCCCTGTATAGAGGAGACAAAGACAGAACTCCCAAGAAGAGTGCAAAGCCCTAAAAGAGAGCCCAAAAGAGAGAGGGAGAGAGAGGAAGCAGGCTGGTTTATACCCCTGCAACTCAGACCTCCCACTATTATGGGAAGCAGGAAGGGTCAAATGCCCTTAGGTAATTTCTCCCAGCACCTCACCTAGGCCCTATTATATGCTAATGTTTTGAGCCAAGATCTGCCTGGAAATGCCTTAATAGGGTAGAGAAGGGGGTTTCTGAGATGGCATGTCTCTGTACCAAAGACTAATACTAATGCCAGTTAAATTTTTCTCCAAGCCTTCACAAGAGTCTCCGTCTACTTCACGTAGTTTTGTATTTTAGTTACCTTTGAGTTATCAGGGAGCCATGCTTGCTTGCTTAGAGGCAACAGCATTTCTCTCTGGTCTAATTACTTAGAGATCCAACGTGGCCAGGCAATTATGCTGGTAAGATCTAGCTAGTCCCACAATGATTGTGGTAACATGAGAGAATATTTATACCAGCCAGTATAGAATACATGGTCAGATAAATTGCCACATTTAGAATACCCCCCTATCTACGAAGTGACCTGCAGGAGGCAATCCAGAGCAGATGCAGAGGCTCTTAGAGGAGTCCTGCAACACTCACCTATTTTTATTAAGTCATGGTTAAAAGATACAAAGATAGGTGAATATACAAAGAGAGGCAAAATTTTACTGGGGGGCAGAGGGGAGAGAGAAATGTGTTTTTAAAAAAAAAATAAAACCTTATTTATTTACTGAATCACCATGAGATACATAGTTATAAAGTTGTATGTGATTGGGTTTCAGTCATACAATGTTCACACTGTATCACACTGTCTTCCCATTCATCGATTGGCTCGAGCGGGCACCAGTAACATCTCCATATGACCTGTCTCATGCAAGTAAAGCCCAAGGGCACCTGCTTGCTCCAGGAACATAAAGAGCCTCAAACCATTCCATCAGGTCATGGGAATGAGGTAATTGTTACTGGTATCTGCCATATCAAATATGACACGGGTAGCTTGCCAGGCTCTGCCATGCAGGTAGTATACTCTTGTAGTCATCTCAAAATCCAGCATTTATTGATGAACCGGCGCTGCCGCTTGCGGCCACACGAGCCGGGCTGTGATAGGCTGGTCTGCTGGGTGGAGTTCTGACGAGGGGGAAGTCCGGATGTGGAAAATGGAGGTCCTCATGGAGTGGAGGGTCGTCTGGCTTGTTGTGAGGCTCTGCTGGGGTGGCTGGCCAGGGCTAGAACCTGCTACCCTCCCGGGCACCTCATGAGTGGCTGGGCACAGTGAGAGCCAGTAGCAGCTCTGCCCCATGTCTCACAATGTTCCAACACCCAAACCCTCACCAGTGCACATTTCCTACCCCCCAATGCCCCCAATTTCCTTCCTACCCACCCCCAACCCCCTCTGTGGCAGGCATTTCTCTTCTCTCTCCCTCTCCCTCTCCTCCCTCTCCCTCTCCCTCCTTCCCTCCCTCTTCTTCTCCCTCTCTCTCTCTCTCTGTCTCTCTCTCTCTGTCTCTCTGCCTCTCTCTCTCTCTCCTGGCATTGTGGTTTGCAGTACACGTACTGAAAGGTTATCAATTTTGTCTGCCCCTTTACCTACTTTTAACCCTCAGTTCTTGAGTACTGATACACAACTATCATTGTCGTAGTGGTCCCTTCTGTATCCCAACTGCCTTCTCCTCTGCCACTTGTGGCCAGTTTCCAACTGTGGACGCATCCTCCTGGTCCTTGTTCTACCGTCGTACTGGGTCTCATGCTGTTTTTTATAGCCCACAAATGAGTGCAGTCATTCTGTGTCTGTCCCTCTCCTGACTCATTTCACTCAGAGTGATACTCCCAAGGTTCATCCATTTGTCTGCGAATTTCATGACTTAATTTTTCCTGGTGACTGCGTAGTGAGAAGTATTTATTGCTAGACTTTGCCGTTTCAGCATGTGGAATTGTAAGTCATTTCTCTCCCTTTTTCCTCCCTCTAAAAAGCAGATTCATTTGAAATTTGCTCTTTTCATTTAATGTATAATGGAGACGGTTTTTTTTTTTTTTGTCATTATGTTGTTTTTTTTTTTTTTAGGTCAGAACTGCACTTGTTTTACGTCTCTGCTATTCACTGTCATATTAGAAAGGTGTGGTTCAGTAGACCTACCTTCCTTCCCTTCCTACTCCTCCTACCTTCCTTCCCTCTCTCCTGCTGATGTTAAGGGCTTACTACTGCCTCTGTGCTCAGGGATCGCTCCTGGTGGGTTCAGAGAACCACTATGGGGTACCAGGGATCAAACCTGGGTTGGCTCTGTACAAAGCAAATGCTCTACCTGCAGTACTGTTACTCCAGCCCCTCACATTTCTGTTTTCTTTTTTTATTTATTATTTTTAAATTTCACTCTTTGGAGTGACACTGGCAATCGTCTGGGGTTACTCCTGGCTCTGTACTGTGGAATTACTGCTGGTGGTGTTTGGGGCCCATATGGGATGTCGGGATTGAACCTGGGTCAGCTACATGCAAGGCAAACACCCACCCCTCTGTATTATCACTCTGGCCCCTCGTTTTCTTAACTTCGGTTACTTTAGTTTTTTGGGGCGGCTAGAACAAAATAGCAAGAACTATGTGATTTAAAATAGCAGAAGTTCATTGTCTGATGGTCCTGGAGGTTGGAAATTGGAAGTCAGGAAGTGGACACGGTGTGGTGTCCGGGGCTGCACACCTGCTTTTACATAGGCTGAGGTAAAAGTCCGTGGCAGTGTTTGGCAGCTTTTGTTAAAAAGAAGGGGTTGTTGTTCATCGTCATATTTGTGTCCTACGGAATCTTCTCTTTTGGTGTGGCTCTGTGCTGATTGAACCTACAGTCCCACAGCCACGGTATGTACACTAACTCTGAGCCATAATTCCTGCTTGGGATTTGTTTTTCTAAAGATGAGTTGACAAAAAGGACTTTAGGTCCCTGGGAAATGAAGGTGGGAGAGATTCTGAGTAGTTTGTACTTCTTTCCTTTCTCCATGAAATGACAGAGTAAAGTTTGTAAAATCAGGTAGAGTTTGTGGCCCACTTTTTATTTTATTTTTTATATTATTATATATAAAACTCATCAAATGAAAGGGAAGCAGAAGGAAGATAGTCTTAATTCCTCAGCTGTGGCTCTTTGAGTTATGTTTGAAAGATTTGCAAGCAAAATTCCTGATGCTTATGTGGTTATTTAATGGCTCAAAGAGGGTGGTTTGGGGTTCCTGGATGTTCTGGGTCCCCGCGCAGGCTGGTTCCTCGTGTCATCCTGTGTGTGTACCAGTGTCTTTCCTGTGCTACCCTTGAAGTCCATTCTGGTTGCACTGTCCTGTTCTATGGCTGGGCACCAGACCCTGATGTCCTATACTGCTGTTTACGGGTGAGGGGTGAAGACGAAGTTACCTGATGGGGGGCTTCCTTTTGTCTCTTACTGTCTCCCACCCCCAGGCCTCTCATAAGCTGCCTCTTCCATGGACAAGACTTATATATTTTTATTGATATATTTTTTTATTGACTCACCATGTGATAGACCATTACAAAACTGTTCGGATTTTGATTGGATTGGATTTCAGTCATACAGAGTTCCAGCATCAGTACACATTTTCCAAAAGCAATGTCCCCTGATTCCCTCCCACCTTCCCCAGCCTGCCTCTATAGCAGGCACTTTTCATCTTCTCTGTCTTGTCTACCCTCTGCCCCCTGCCCTCCCCCTCACAGGGTAGATTCCTATCATTGATGCTTCTTCCTGGCCCCTGTTTTCCCTGGCTCTGGATATTAGTCTCATATTATTATTTTTTTATACCCTACCAATGAATGCAGTCACTGTACGTCTCTCCTTCTCCTGACTCATTTCACTCAGGGGCAGGATTAAAAGGGCCAATTAAATTCACTAGTTGTGCCCCTCCCTTTCCACCATAATAGTTCTTAGAAAATTTGTTGGGAAAAAAATGTCAACAGACCATGGCTATGTAGGTTAATCGGCATACTAGGCTGGCAGTGCTTGCTTTAAAGAAACCTCAAGGTGTCTTGTTTACATTTTAGACCACTGTATTATAATTATTCCTTTTATGGTTTTTGTTTGTTTTTGGTTTTGGGCCACACCTGGTGGTGCTCAGGGCTTACTCCTAGCTCTGGGCACATTACTCTTGGCAGTACTTGGGGGACCATATCTGGTGCCAGGGACTGAACCTGGGTGATTGAAAGCTCTTTCCTTCTGAGGGTCATCCCAAAACCTCTCCTTCTCAGGGTCATGCCGAAATCTCTCCTTCTCAGGGTCATCCCGAAAGCTCTCTCCTTCTGAGGGTCATCCCGAGAGCTCTCTCCTTCTCATGGTGTCACTAGCAGCAGGAGTTGCCCTGCCTGAAGCCTGTTCCTTCCCAGGTCCCGCCCGCCTTTACAATGTGGGTGTAACGCAGAGTGTGGGTATCATGCTGTCACTTTCCAGCCGTTGCAGTGTGTATATTTTTCAGTTAAAAAAACCAAAAAGCCATTAAACATCAGACATTGGTTCCTGATATGTTTGTGATGAATTTTAGCCAGTGTTGGGAGAGCTGCAATGGATTAGTTGCAAGCATATACCTTGTAGGGAATAGAGGTTAAGAGGCTTAAGTAAAGGAGTAGTGAAATGGCAACTTTTTTTTTCTTTTTTTAGCTCTTTAATTTTTTTAAAATTAAGACACTGGGATTTACAAAGTTGTGTATAATAGAATTGTTTCAGGCATACAGTGTTAAAGTACCAGCCAGTCTGCCATAGGTGCCTATGTAAATTAGGAACCCCAAGTATGGAATACAATGTAATACACTTCCTATTCTCATTGATATAACTAAGTTTTTAACTTTGGCATCTGAAACATATTGCATTAAATAAAATGTCAACTTTATTTTTAAGTACTGTTAGCCTCCCCCAACCTCAGCTGGACAGACATGGAGACGCACTGGGACATTGCTGCCAATAGGTACGCAACTTTTAGTAAGTTTTCAAATTAAGGTTTGTAGCAGGAGAGTTTATGAAAATGAAAGTGGTAAAGTTATACTAGTAAGGGCTCGAGAGGTAATACAAGGGTTAAGGCACTTGCTTGCATGCAGCTGGCCCTGGTTTGATCCCCTGCACTACATGGGCCCCTGAGTCCCACCAGGAGTAGCCCTTGAGGCCCCGCGTCCTGGGATATCCAGCAGCTCTGAACCACCCCCAGCCGCCTGGGGATCTGGACCCTGGGCACCACTTGGAGTCCCCTTCCCCATAAAGCCTCGGTACCAATATCACCACCAGCACCAGCATCACCTGTACTCTGCCCTTAGGATGTGTTCAAGGTAGTTTAGGATTTAAGATGAGCTCAAAGCCTTGTGTTTATCATTCAGATGATAACTGGGGTTCGTTAAAGCTAGTGTTAGAGACACTGATACAGCATTTTTGCAGACAGCCTTTTGTACCTTCTCGGGAGGAAAGGCCAGGAGGAGAGGTGCCTGCTCTATCCTTTAGGAGGATGGGAGATACATTTCTAGGGTTTAAGTAAAAGAAACATGCACTTGAGGGCTATCAGATCTCCAGAGATTTCTATTTTTGAGCAAACTTACATAGATTGACAAAAAGTCTTGGATGTTTAAGGGATTGTGTTTATGTTTTTTGCTCATGAGTCTAGAGAAAAAAGCAAGGGGAAGGAGTTGTTTTGTTTTTAAAGAGAAAGCTGTGGCGATTTCTAAGAAGAGATGTGTTGACGAAGAGAAGGAAGAAGGAAGTGTGGCCAGAGAGATAGTACAGGGAGCAAGCGTCCGCCTTGCAGCTTCCTGCCCATGTTCTGTTCCTCAGCACCACATGTGGTCACCTGAACAGGGCCAGGAGTAAGCCCTGAGCACTGTGGGTCTGGCCTCAAACCAGACATAGACAAATGAGTAAAAAGGGTACTCAGAATACATAGTACTGTGATGGGTGGGTCTCCAGCAGAAGTGGTCTTAAGAAGCTGAGTTAAGGCACTGGGACAGAGCAGTGTCAGGGAAGTGAGCTCTGTTCCATCTCTGATTTGTGAGTGGGTAACCTCCTGGAGAATTGTTTGTTGAAGTTATCCAAAACGGAAACTGCTGCCTGAGATCTGCAGGCCATGGTCCGGCATCGCCTGAGGACTGTCCCCAGGTTTCAGCAGCGTGCCTGTCCGCTTTCACAGATAGGTGAGATTTGGCGCAGGACCTGTATCATGGTAGAGATACTTGTAGCAGCCTGGCCTGCTGACCAGACTCTGAGCAGACTGGAATGTAACAGCCCACGCCCATGACCATCAGAGCAGAGCACTGGCCTCTGGGGTGGAAGAAAAGGCTCTGCCCCCATTCTGATATGGGATTTGCTGCTTGCTTTGGGTACTTTAGATGTTTTCAGGCATTTCTCCATGACTTAGTGTGAACGTGAGTGGGAATTTGTGATGCTGATAACAGAGTTTTGGAGACAGTCCAGGTAAGCTGCTCGTGGAGGAAACTTGCATGGGGAAATAAATCATCAGTGCAGATGAAGCCTCTGTGTGCTCTGAGGGGGCCAAATCTGAGCCAGGTTTCACAGTCAGCACAGAGTCTTGCTGGTGGTGTTGGAGGCTGTGAATTAAAAATAAAAACCCTTTGTCGCAGAGACTCCCATGCCGTCAGGTGAGCTACTCAGCATCCTGGCTCCCTCGGCCTTGCCTCCAAGACGTACCCCTGAATTAGACAGCGAAATGGTCCCAGTAGAAAGGACGTATGCTGTTATAGTGTTCACTCAGTGCCAAAATAGCTCTTTTCGGAACTTAACCTCTGTGGCTGAGTGACGTGACTGTTGGTCATTTTCTCTTTTGACAACAAAGGCTTGGTATTACAGATTTTTAGAGTTTTGGGGCTAAAAGTGTCCAGCCCTTTACAGTGACCAGTAATGCTGGGTGACGGAATCTGAGGTCATGGTGTTTCACAGTAATGAGCAGATTCTAAATGAACTACTCCAACATAGTAATTTAGATTGAAGTTATGTCAGAGCTGGTTTGTTATTAATTTGCTCTTCTGAAAAGCTACCAAACTGGAATAACAAGCATTGGAAGGAAAACAGAAGACAATGTAGGAAGTCTTCAACTAGCAAATTGATTTTCAAAGAATCTTTTAAAAAGCCAGTTGTTTGGGCTGTATTCATTTCCCCATTGAAATATGGTGTGGATTCAGTTCTGTAGCAAAATGGATTCAATAAATCAAGTTATGTTTTATCATTGTTAACTGTCTGTGCTTTATGGCAAAGTAGCTCATTTGTAGGGTCTGTTGTTGCCACCTGGAGGTAAAGGGGCTCAGAATTTCATGTCTTGCTACCTTTTTCTCTTCAGAAAAAAAGTTCACTGGGAAGTGTTGCTCTTTGAGGAAAACATGGCATTTAGGGGTAAGGGAGGCTGTCGTAATTAAGAGCGGTGACCCACAGTAGATGGATATCTGTGTTCAGGTGTCGCTGCCGTTTAATTGCTACAGTTGTAGGCAAGTTGCCATTTTTTGTCTATATAATTGTCTAGAATATTATGTACATGTAACGACGAGGTGGTATGATCCTGACTCCAGTGCACGTACTAAGATTGGAGGTGGTACCTGTAGAAGATAGAAAGATAAGAAAAGAGAAACAGTCTGAGGAACCTTCCCATGGTCACAGTGGTTACAGGTAGCTGGGGTTAGCTCCTGCTCTGCCTGCATCAGTGTGTAGTGTCTGCTACCTGCCTGTGCCTCTGTGTTCTTTGTGGGTTACTGGGGTATCAACGAGAGTATAATCTCCGGGATCAAGTTCAGTTTTCTTCTTCAGTTCTTTGTGTGTCTGCTAGAAATCTGGCCTTTTTAGGGCCCATTTTGGAAGCACAATGAACAAATTTCCTGTTTGAGCAAGATGAGCTTGGCCAGCATAGTGCCCTCTGGGTTTGTCTGCACATTACTTTTTTAGTGAGGCGAAGCCCCCAAACGTCAGGGGTGGTGCAGGTGAATAGGAAGAGCGAGGGGGAAACATGGGGAAAAGCCTTACCTGGTGACAAAGTGTCTCACCTGGCCAGGTCCCGCCATCTGGGTTAGGGGCCTCCTGTGTGGTAGTGGTACAGTTAACCTCCTCAGCTCTCAGCCTCATGATTAAATATTATTAAGTGGGGCTGGAGCCATAGTACAGCAGATAAGGCCTTTTGCCTTACACCCAACCTGGATTTGATCCCTGAGCACTGCCAGGAGTAACCCCTGACCATCACTAGGCATGGCTCCAAAACAACAAACTTAAAAAAAAAAATCGTTAAAATTTTTTTTGAATTTGAATTTTAAATGAGTAAATAGGCTGATTGTGGGTAGATCATCTAGAAATCAAGGAATACTTCCATGCAGTCCCAAGGAAAGTAATGGCAGTTTTCTGATGTCTCATGTTGAGGGCATGTATCTTCTGAGGCCTTTTAATGACAATACAATCAAGGCGCTTGCTTTATATTTGGTGTTTTGTCTGTGTAGTCTTTTAAAATCCAAAAATCCTCTTTTATCTTTTTTTTTTCTTGACAGTTTTTGAACAGAAGTTAGGTGTCTCTTACCGACTCTTGCCTTCTCTTGAGTATTCCTTCATTTGCATTTGGGTTTACTCCTCTGTCTTGCATTTCCTAAAAGGTGGCTATTGTGTCTTAAGACTTGAGTCGCCTGAAGTCAAGCAGTTTTCGACGAGATCCTAAGTTGTAAGCATCGTAGTGTAGCGTGTGGCAGTGGTCTCCCTCATCTCTGCTGAGTTGGATACTTCCGCTTCTCTGTACCTGAAATAGAGCACAGTACAAGCAGTAGCAGCGGCTTGGCGTACTGCCAATGCCCTGTTGCCCGTTGGACCCACTGGAAGTTCGGCAGCTTTGATTTTTTTCTCTTTGGGTTGTGCAAAATATTTTTTTTCCTAGTTCTGTTACTTCTTCCGTGTTTAATGCCATATTAGCAGGCATTCTCTCTAAAGAAGATTTTCTCATTACTTGCAGTTCAAGTATGGGAACTTCTTTTAAAATGACAAGAGTAGGGGCTGGAGCGATAGCCCAGTGGGTAGGGTGTTTGCCTTGCACAAGGCCAGCCTGTGCTGGCCCTGGTTCGATCCCCAGCATCCCATATGGTCGCCCGAGGATTGCCAGGAGTAATTCTTGAGTGGAGAGCCAGGAGTAACCCCTGAGCATTGCTGGGTGCGACCCAAAAAGCAAAAAAAAAAAAAAAAAAAAAAAAGAGTAAATGTTTTGCTTTCCTAATAAAGTTTTAGGATGAGGACTCTGTACTGTCTCCACCATGGCTGTGAATGTGCTTTTCTCTCTTTATTTTACTCTCTTCCTCCATTGAGTACAGTGATAGATTTCTGTTAGTTGAGTGTTTTACATTGTGTTACAGTTGGTTTGATATAGTGACAGCCGTTCTTCTAGATGCTCAAAATTAGTCTAGTTTTTGTTACTGGTTACTATTGTGACTTTAGGGTGTAATTTAGAATTTTTAGAAAAGTTGCCACATTAGTACACTGAACTTACACTATCAATTACCAAATCCATCTAAAATGCTTACATTTTCCCGCCTTCACTTGGTGAATATGCATTACAAGCGTATGTGCCCGTCTAGAAATATGACGTGTGGGAGCTGTTTGAGTATGACTTGGAGAATTGTTTCACCTAGGTAATATTCTTCAGCACGTATTTCCCAAGGACAAGGATATTTTCTGTCCTAAATGCAGCCTGGTTAAAAGAAAATCAATACTGTATGGCCGGTTCATTTTCAAATGTAGTCACTTGTTCTAATAATGTCCAAGAAACTTAGATTAATATGGAAATGTAATTAATAGTCATCTTAGGATACTGTAATACTGTTTCTCAGTCTGTCTGTATTTACCTTGCCCTTGCAAGCCAGCTGTATTGTACACTAGCGTCAGGCCACACATTTAAACAGGATCACCACAGAAGTGACCCATCTTAATTTGGGGGGTTACAGGATGGATAATGATAATGGTTTATTCTATCATGGATCGTGTTAGCTTTGATCATTTTATTCTGATTTCCCACCTAGTCTCTACTGTTAGATTACAATGTTTTTGCTGTATGATTAGTATTTGAGGAGATCACTGAGACTAAGCAAATAAGCTCCTTGTCACATTTCAGTAGTTGGGTATAGACTGTCACTCCCCTCAGTGTATAGGTTGGCTTCTTACTGGACCAGAGAGGGTTCCTTCCCTTCAGCTCACATATCTGTGTTAATTTAGAGAATCACGGGTATTTGTTTTGTCCAGTAGATTATGATACATTAATATTATTCATTTCCCTGCCAGATGGTTCCTGACTTGGCCACTTTCTCTTTGTCACATTTTCATGACTCTTTGAATGCTTCTTGACTTCCTGGCATAAGATATTCTAGATTCAACTATACTGTTCTTTCCCCAGCCCTGGATCCCACCATTTTTATAAAATGTCTTGTTTCCTCTTGGTAGTGAGTGGTATTTAGAAACCAAGATTAAGGGCTTGAGGTGTCATGGTGAAGCTCTTTCAGTGTACATAACAAGGATTAAAAAAATCTAGTTTATATTGATCTTTCCAATAAAATTTAACACCAGAGTTTTTTCCTTGACTTTGCATTTTATTCCTTTGTAGCTGGAATAGCTGCGGGAAAGCTTTAGAGAATTTTGGTGGTATTTCTGAAGGTCAGTAGTAATCTTTCCTTTCTGTGGGTTGTTTTTTTTGCTGAGTAGTCACTGCCAGCTAACTTGAAAATAGTCGTGAAGTCTGCTGGTATCTTGTTAGAATAAAGGATAATTGACTATACAATACTAATTTCAGATTAATTTTTTATAAAAGGATATCTACTTACTGCTTTACTTAAAATTGAAGAAAGAATGATAGCTTTAATCAAATTACTAGCTAGTGGGGCGGAAGCCCGTGGGCTTGCCTCCGCCCGGATTCGGCATCCATAGGTCCCCGGCCCGCCAGATTTCTGGTGCAGGCAGGAGAAACCCTGGCATTCCGTGGGCCCCAAAAAAAAAAAGAAAAAATTACTAGCTAGTCCTTTAAAGATTTAAGAACTAGCATGGGGAAGCTTTGTTACCAAAATATTGGGCTCATATCTGAAAGGGTTGTTCTGAAAATGAGAACATCTATGCATAGTCCTAACGTAGCCTCATCCTGTGCTAGATATCCATAAATGGTGCCTGTTACTAATTTTGTTTTGTTCTCTGCATTGCCTACAGGGACATAAACAATAAAATTGCTTGATTTGATTCTTCCAGATCGTTTTGGTGCCACACCCCGCAGTGCTCGGGAGTTCTCTGACTCTGAGCTCAGGCTTCACTGCTGGCAGGGCTCAGGGCATCTGGCTTGGCCGCTACTGCTGTACTTGTATTCTCCAGCTCTTCATTTGTGTTGATTGTTTTTTGTTTGTTTTTGGGTCACACCCAGTGATGCTCAGGCATTACTCCTGGCTCTACAGTCAGGAATTACTCAGTGGACCCTATGGGATGCTGGGGATCAAACCTGGGCCTGCTGTGTGCAAGGCAAACACCCTACCCATGGTAGCCCCTGATTTTATTCTTTGTTGTCACGAATCTAAGATTTCTTCTTCTAAATAATTTTCCATTTCTTAGTTTTAAATCACCATGCTGGCTTGGCTAATACACACAAGCCTCAAATTTTCAGGGTAGATGAGTGAGTGTGACTGGCTCCAACAATGAGGGGGAACATGATCACACTTGTGAAGCTACCGTGATTTTCTCTCCTGGTCACCACAAGAGTGGTGATTTTCCACTCTTGTCACACCCTTGTACTTGTCATGCTTTTCACTAGGGACTGTGCATGAATATTTTACTGTTGTGCCTTACCCCAGACATAATGGACGGACTGAAGGAACCCCTCCCTGTGGGGTGCTGGGGTGGGTACCCTCTAGGTGGGGTACCCGTGGTGCTGCATGTGGGCTGGGTACATGCATATTTCTTTTAAACTCTAAAGATGAATTAGCATGACTACAAGGGATGAGCCCAACACTGCACATGGCTACTGTAGAGCTTTAAAAGTAAAAGTGGTGTGTGTGTGGGGGAATGTATAGGTCTGTGTTTTCCTGGGCTCACACATTTAGTGACTTGTGCTATACTGCTGTATGCTTCCTTATGTACTTGAACTGTGCCCTCTGCAAGGCTTTGCCACAGTGCTGGTCAGTGCGCCCTTGTCACTTAAGTCTAAACTGAAAGTGGATGTGCTTTCAAGCTCTTTTGGGGACCTGTAGGATTTGTTGTAAGACTGAGAAGGCCCTGCGAGGGCTGAGCTACGTCTGCGGAGAGGCTTCTCCATTCTCAGCCACAGCACTCTCTCTGCAAGACCCTGGCATGGCCTTGAGCTCTGTAGACCAGCAGTCAGGCAGCAAGCCCTTGAGCGGCAGTCATAGGAGGGGCTTCATCATCACTGTCAGAATGGTTTTCCCTTCTGGAGGAGGGGTTGGGCCACACCTGGTGGTGGTCAGGGTCACTTCCTGTCAGTGCATGGGTGACCATGTGGTGTTGGGTTCCAAATAAGGGTGGGTGACATGTAAGACAAGCCCCATAAGCCCTGCTCTGTGTCAGCTGTTCCGCTTGCACTGTCATCGCCTGTCTCTAAGTGTGCTGGAACCCTCTCCAGCTGCGACACGCTCATGCACTTACTCCGTGTAAGGCAGAATCTCTGTGCTAATGCTCAGATCACTGTCTGGGCAACTTCTTATGGGTCCACTTTATCTTCCAAATAGCTTCTTTCTTATTTCAATGTGATGCAACTGGGATTTGTACATGTTTAATGGTAGTTTATTTTTTAATACTGTGTGTTTCTGAGTTCCTGGACACAAATTATTTGTATGTTATTTGTGCAGGCATGCCTGGTTGGTGGGTGGTCAGTGCACCATATGGAGATAAATAATGGAGATAAATAAATATACGGAGGAACTACATATTTATGCATGTATTTTCTGAGAATTAGCATGTTCTGCGTTCTCTAGTTTAAATTGTCTATACAAACTAATGTAAGGTGGATTATTTTGCTCCTTTATTCTTTTTTTATTGTGGATAGATTTCACTGTGCAACTACTTAGGAGATCTTGAAGGTCTCATTAGTTCTAATTGCTTGTGGGGCGTGGGTCTTAGGAGCCTTTGAAATGCTTCTCCTGCATCTGTAGGCTTTTGGAAAGAAAGCAGCAGGTTAAAGAGACATGGAAAAGTTAGGCTTAGTATAGGTCCCTCACTTCTGGTCCCCTCAGTGGTGTGGCCAGTTAGGGTTCTGCCTCAAGCAGGCCTCATTTCTCAGGGAGGCTTGAGAACCCTGGGGCAGAGGCCGGGCTGTCTTCATGTTAGTTTTTCATGTGATGATTGGCTGTGTTGGGGCACAAGCCCTTGGATGACATAACTCTGCACTAACTTGGTCCTCTGGGGCTGAGGGGGTGGAGAGAGGGACTGATCTCTAGTTGCAGCTGGACCTGAAGACATTGGTGTTTGGGACAGGTTAGTCTCCCTCACTTGGCTTCTAGTTAGGTAATGATTCATATATCACTGTATCACTGTCTTCCCATTCATCATCGATTTGCTCGAGCGGGCCCCAGTAACATCTCCATATGTCCTGTCTCATGCTAGTAGAGCCCAAGGGCCTCTGCTTGCTCCAGGAACATAAAGAGCCTCAATCCATTCCGGAATGAGGTCTATAATTGTTTCTGGTATTTGGCATATCAAATCCAACACGGGTAGCTTGCCAGGCTCTGCTGTGCAGGTAGCATACTCTTGTAGGCATCTCTAAGTCCAGCATTTATTGATGAACCGCGGCGAGCCGGGCTGTGATAGGCTGGTCTGCTGGGTGGAGTTCTGACGAGAGAGAAGTCCGGATGTGGAAAATGGAGGCCCTCATGGAGTGGGGGATCGTCTGGCTTGTTGCAAGGCTCTGCTGGGGTGGCGGGCCAGAAGCATAGTACCCACCATTTGTTATATATGCTGTGGACTATTAAGTACGAAAGGGTTACTTATTTTTTTTTAAAGTATTTTATTATACCACTGTGAGATACACAATCACAAAGATACACAATTAAAAGGTTCATACCTGGGTTTTGGTCATACATTGTTCCAGCACCCATCCCTCCACCAGTGCCCATCTCCCACCACCAATTACCCGGTTCCCTCTCCCCTTCCCCAGCCCGCCTCCATGGCAGGTTCCCCATTTCTTTCCCTTTCTCTCTCTCTCCCTTCCTTCCCCTCCAGACTATGGACTACATTAAAGGGTTGTCATGTGTGTCCTTTTGCCTGTATTTAATGCTCAGTTCTAGGTTGGCACTAGTACCCTCGACAATTGTCAGCACACTGTTCCATTCTCTGTCCTACCCAGCCTCTAACTCCCACACGTTTGCGACAATTTCCACCCTTGACAAGACCTCCTGATACAAGGTCATGTTTCACTTGACCTTGGATATTGGCATCACAATATGCACATATATATCTATGCCATGCAAATAAATGCAGTCATTCTGTATCTGTCTCTCTCCTTCTGGCTAATTTCACTCAATATAATCTTCTCCATGTCCATCCATTTATAGACAAATTTTATAACTTTATTTTTCCTAACAGCTGCATAGTATTCCATTGTGTAGATGTACCAAAGCTTCTTTATCCAGTCATCGATTCTCGGGCACTCTGGTTGTTTCCAGATTCTGGCTATTGTGAATAATGCTGCTATGAACATAAAAGTAGGGATGGTATTTCCGCTGCCATCGTAGATTCCCAGGAGTGATATGGCTGGGTCAAATGGGAGTTCAATTTCTAGTCTTTGGAGGAATGTCCATATTGTTTTCCAGAAAGGCTGTACCAGCTGGCATTCCCACCAACAATGGATGAGTGTTACCTTTTCCCCACATCCACGCCAGCACTTGTTGTTCTTGCTCCTTTGAATATGTGCCAGTCTCTGTGGTGTAAAATGATATCTCATTGTTGTTTTGATTTGCATTATATTTAATTCTTGTTGCTTTTTGTTCTTGAGGCTCACTTGGTTCACAGGGCACACTCTTGACTCTGTTCAGGGAATCACTCCTGGTGGTGCTGGGGATGGGACCTGGATCAACCTCATACATGGCAAGTGCTTGCCCACTGTTCTGTCATGCCAGCTTGGTTTTTTTTCTGTAAGTTTCTGTACATTTAATTCACCTTTCTTTGTGCTGACTCAGTGGCTGCAGGCTTGTGTTGAGGACTTGCTGAGATGTGGGTACAATGTGTTGGAGTGCTGCAGGTCGTACTTTTCTGGCCGCCAGGAGCACACAAAGTCCATGGGTTTTGGGGTGCACTGGCAGACTTGAGGTGGAGTGCTGTCCTGAGAGCTGTCCTTGAGCCCTTTCATCCATGAGTTTGGTTGCACAGAGTAAACATCAGTCCAGAGAGCCAGGCAGAGATGAATGCCACTGATCCCTGTTTGGTCCCTGGCTCCATGAATGGTCCTGTGAGCACTGATAAGAGTCACCTGTTGAGTTATACCCCACCTATTAGCCCTGAGCTTTTACATTGCTGATGAGGGATTGTTTTTCTCCTTTCTGTAAGTCTTTTACATATGTTTAGGATAAGAGATTGTTCTTATATAAGCACAAAAGGAAAGTGGGGGCAGGTACTTGTGAGTTAGGTTGACTCTGAATTGATTGCTCCTGAACATCCCGTCATATTTTCTAACTGGCATTTCAATGTCCTTTGATTGATTTTAATATCCTCTCATATAGGGACTCTCTATTGAGGGACTGGATGGTACCAGAAAGAGAGCCACCCTGGCTACGATAGGGCTACTTTTAGAATAACTCTGCAGGAGAACAGAGCACTTAAGAAATGTCCTGGAGCAGAGCTAGGCTGGAGACAGGACCTTGAGGAGCAGAGCTAGACTGGAGACAGGACCTTGAGGGGCAGAGTTAGACTGGAGACAGGACCTTGAGGGGCAGAGTTAGACTGGAGACAGGACCTTGAGGGGCAGAGTTAGACTGGAGACAGGACCTTGAGGAGCAGAGTTAGACTGGAGACAGGACCTTGAGGGGCAGAGTTAGACTGGAGACAGGACCTTGAGGAGCAGAGCTAGACTGGAGACAGGACCTTGAGGGGCAGAGTTAGACTGGAGACAGAGACCTTGAGGGGTAGAGTTAGACTGGAGACAGGTCCTTGAGGGGAAGGAATGATCAATCTGGCATGGGAAGCATAGTATGGATTATCTGGCGTGATCTCCCATGAAAGTTCACCCTATATATTTAATGTTAGGTGTAGTTATTATGTCTCTCTAATCTTATTAGAATACCCATTGTTTATAATACTGACCATATGTGTAGAAATACATGTATGCAGATAATTTTGATCTAAATGAAGAAATGATGAGAGTAGTTTTTTTTAAAAGAAACATTAGGAGATGTGGGTAGAAAGTAACCATCCTACCCACCTGTCTATCCCCTTTACTGAGAGATTTGGAAGAAAATTCTCCCGGGCTTGGGCCTATAGGTATATGTATTCTCACCCGACTGACTGCCATCTCAGTCCCCTTCTTTCCTCCCCCTTTCTGCATCAGCTTCCTGGACTCTAATGGAGAATATGCCTTGATGAAAGTGATGTCAGGGATGCAATTCCTTTTGATCACACTAGTTTATATGTTGATTTTGTCCCAGGTCTATTCTGTAGCTCTCCTATAAAGTGAGCTTCTGTGTTCCTTTTCATTTATAGCTTTGTGAATGCATCTTAATGATTGTGAATGTGTAATGAAATTGTTTTCATAAATTATGCAAAAATATTCCTGAACTAGGTCTTTGATCTCTAAATTTCTTTTGATTTCATATGTACTATTTAAGAGAACCCCCCCCCTTTTTTTTTTTGCTTTGTTTTGTTTTTTAGGCCACCTGGTGGGAACCAGGGCTAATTCCTGACTCTTTGCTCAGAGATCATTCTTGGCAGGACCCAGGGGACCATTTGGGTACTGGGGATCAAACTGCCGGGGGCTGCATGCAAGGCAACTATACATGTCCACTGTGCTGTCACTCTGGTCCATAAGTCTTTTCCTTAGTAAAGCAAAAAATATTTAGTTGTAAGTATAGAGGCAAAAGTGTTTTAGCCCTAAAGTATAAGAAAGTAATCAGAGGTGGAAGAAATTAGAAGTGGAAGGAAAGGTGAACAGTTAACCTCTTGTGACAAACAGCAAGTATGTCTGAGTATCTGATAAAGCTTGGTAAAGGTGACTAAAGATTGCCGTACAGAGAAGTGTGGCTCACCGTGTGGAGGCGGGACTGGTAGGGCTTGGACATCTCAGGGAAAGTGGCAATTGCTACCCAGGTAGAACCAACCTTTCCAGGTAGAACCAACCTTCCCAGGTAGCACTGGCACCCAGCTGGAAGAGGGAAATATGTCCATGAAGAGCACGGCGGGTCTGCTTCACTCTGTGGCCATACATTTCTTCACCACTCCACATCTTATCATAAACATGCAAAAAATATCCTAAGGACTTCTGAGTCAGCACAAGCAACATCAAAGAGAAAGGCCTCTGATCAACCCCAGGCAGAACCACATTCAGGGAGGTGGCATTCAGACTACCACAGCATCATGGAAAAACAACAAAGCTCCCCACCACACGGATTGGATGAGAACAAGAGTTCTGAAGCCTCAACAAAGAATACCCACATACATAATCTCTCTGATGAAATGGTGAGGATGTTAAATGAGCTCAAAGAAACAGTAGAACGAACATCTAATAAAATACAGGAGGATATGAAAGAAATGACAGAAGAGCCAGCCAATAAAATTCAGGAGGAAATTAGAGCAGAAATAAGAAAACTGCAAACAGAAGTGTCATTAGTAAAAAATTTGGTAGATGAAATAAGAAACTCAATTGGTGTGCTCAACAGTAGAATGACAATAGCTGGTGACAGAAACAGTGAGCTTGAAGATGGGCTGCAGAAAGCACTCAGGCAAATAGAGAAGATGGAAAATGACCATGTAATAGCTCAAGGACAGGCAAGAGAACACTGGGATGAATTCAAGAGAAACAACATAAGAATCATCAGAGTTCCAGAGGGACAGAAAGGCAACCCGAATGAGGTAGGAATAGTTAAAGACATTGTTGCTGAAAAGTTCCCAGAGCTGAAGGCTGCAGGGATCCAGATCTAAGAAGCCTGAAGGATATCAACTAAAAGAGACCCTAACAAAAAAGTCTCCATCACACATCCTAATTAGCATGATGAATACCATTGATAGAGATACTGCATCTTGATAGAGATGCAATACTGCAAGCAGCAAGATCAAAGAAGGAAATTTCATACAAAGGAACATTCCTTAAATTTACAGCAGACTTCTCAGACAAAACCCTCTGAGCCTGAAGACAATGGTGGGATATAGTTCAAAAGCTCAGTGAAATGAAGGTCTCACCAAGAATTCTTTACCCGGCTAGACTCAATTCACATTTGAATCTAAGATATACAACTTCATGGATAAACAACAGCTCAGGAACTTCATAGACTCAAAACCAACTTTAAAAGGACTGGAGGAGCTACTGTAAGATAAGACAAACCCAAAAAGCTCAACAAGCTTATACCGAAAGATGGCACAAAATTCCATGACAATAATCTCTGAATATCTTATCTGGTCTAAGTGCACTAGTTAAGAGACACAGAGTGGAAAAATGGATTGAAAAACTGAGTCCAACATTCTGCTGTCTACAAGAAAAGCATTTGAATAGTCAGAGCAAACACAGACTCAAAGGCTGGAAGACAATTTTTCACACAGCAGCTCCTCCAAAAAGTGGCCATACTAGTATCTGATAACAGAGTTCAGACTGAAAAAGGTTAGAAGGGACAGTGAAGGCCATTTCTTAATAATTAAGCAATATGTATCTTAGGAAGAAATTACACTTCTAAACATATACCCACCCAATGAGGGACCAGCGAAATACTTGAAACAACTACTAATAGACTTAAGGAAGATATTAATAGCAATACAATCGTAGTTAGAGATTCAACACTGATCTATCACCTCTTGATTAATGAGACTGAAACTCAGCAAGGAAATACTGGCTCTGAAGGAATAATTGGAAGAGAGAGGGCTAGTAGATAAATACAAGGCTCTTCATCCCCAAAAGGCTGAATACATATTTTTTCTCCAGCACACTTGGAACATTTTCCAAGATAGACCACACAGACTTCCACACATCTGCCTAGGAAAAAAGGCATGACCTTATCATTACTGTTCCCTTATATGAGCTGTTAGGATCAACATAATTGATGCTGGCTAAGTGAGCAGGCACGGGAAGGGGATGGAGGATGGGAGGGAAATGCAGGTCTCTGGTGATGGTGGGGGCACAGTAGTGGTGGGATTGGTGCTGAATGATGATGAATCTTTCCAGTAACTGTACTGTGAAAATCACAGTGTACTTTGTAAATCACAGTGTTTAAAACGTTCCCAAACAGTTTCTACAAAGCACATATCACCCTGATACCCAAAGTTGACAGAGACATCACAAAAAAAGAAAATTACAGGCCAATATCCCTGATGAAGACATATGCAAAGATCTTCAACCAAATACTAGCAAATAGAAACCAAAGACTCATCAAAAAGGTTATATACCATGACCAAGTAGGATTTATCCTGGGGATGCAAGGATGGTTCAGCATTCCCATGTCAATCCACATAATACACCATATCAATAAAAGGAAAAATAAAAACCATATGATCATATCAATAAATGCAGAGAAAGCATTTGACAAGATCCAGCACCCGTCATGAGAAAACTCTCCACAAAATGGGAATTGAAGGAACTTTCCTCATTATAGTGAGAACCATCTGCCACAAGCCCACAGCAAGCATTTACTATCAAAGAATTTAAAAAATAGATTCCCATACATAACCTCTAGATTCTGACTGTGTTCTGGCCAGTTAGTTGTGATGAATGCCAGGAGCTGGGCTTGGAAGGAGAGAGGAGCTGAGTGTGCTCCAGCTTCTCCTTTCTCAGAGCACAGATTTCCAGGCTTCTGGGTGAGCCTTTATTCAAGTTGTGGTGGCAATCACCATACAGCTGAAACCCATACTGTGAACCGTGGTTGTCTGTGAAGAGCAGCCACAGGGAAAGGAGTGAATGTTAAATACTACTACTCATGTTTCATTTCTGAGTCTGTTTCTAGTTTGTGTTGGTTTTAGACGGTGAGCTTGTAGTGTTTATGAAAATTTTCTATGAGGCATGCGGGAAGGATTTGATGCCTGTTCCCGTATTTGTAATGACTGTCCACAGGGAGCTAACTTCAGCCTTTGCAGTAGATTAGAGATTAGTGTATTTTCCTTCTGTAACTACATAGCCTTCCAAACCAAGAGTTTAGTAACTACACAGCCTTCCAAACCAAGAGTTTAGGCACTCCACTGACTTCTGGGATTTTCCATTGTGTTACTCAGTTTGGTAAAATGATCACTTGAGACATCCTGTTATTCCTTGATTTGCTCGAGCGGGCGCCAGAAATGTTTCCATTTGTCCCTGTCACATGCCAGTGTAGCCCAATGGCATTTACTTGCTCCAGGAATACAAAGAGCCTCAAACTGTTCCTTCAGGGTCTTGACGAAGAAATCTGACCATCTTGTAGGTGGGTGGCCAAGTGATCTTTTGACATCCCATGGGATCCAGTCAGTAACGGCTCTAGTCCAGTGGTCATCTCCAAGTCGCATTACATGTCCGTCCCATCTGATTTTTTGATGCCTTGGCAGACGAGACAGCGTCCCTGATTCTTGATAAATGATAACTTAAAAATGATAACTTAGAAAAAATTAAGTGATGGATACCTCTAATCATACCTTTACATAGTGCTTTCATGTTTTATTTCTGCAGAAACCTTGTGGGTAGGCAGGGTCAGTGTTTTCATGTATTATATCGCGAGGAAAATTAGGACCCAGCCAGTGATTCAGCCCAAGGTCATAGTGAAGTAGAGACTGAGCTTGGGCTCAGGCTCCGTTGCCAGACCACTGCTGGCCCTGCTTTGGGGTTGCTGCTCAGCCTTCTCTCCTGTGTCATCTGAAGTGTCTCTCAGCAATTCTTCTTTTTCTCCTTCATAATCCAGACTAAGGTCTTGGACATTGATGCCATTTCTTTATGTATACTATGAAAATTTTATTCTGATTGTTTAAAAACATGTATGCCTGTGTATAATAGGAATTTTATTTTTTAAAAAAAATTAATATTTTTATTATACCACTGTGAAATATACAGTTAACAAAGATATTCATATTTGGGTTATGTCTTATAGTGTTCCAGCACCCATCCCTCCACCAGTGCCCATTTCCCACCACCAATGTCCCCGATTCCCTCCCCCTCCCCTAGCCTGCCTCTATGGCAGGCTTATTATCTCTTTCTTTATCTCTCTTTCTCTTTTCCTTCTCTTACACATTGTGGATTGCAATACATACATTTAGAGGTTAATAGGAATTTTAGTTGCAAATTTAACATATGGCATCAACAAACATGCCATCCAGCCTCTTGTTATTTCTGCTTATAGACAATACTTATCCTTACCTTGTTGAACTGATGAAAAAATATTTGGGACCCACGCCTAGCAGTGCTGAGGGTTAATTTGACCATGCTTAGGTGTCAGAGAGTGCTGGGCGCCCTATAAAATCCAGGAGCAGGGACTAGGGATCCCCTTCTGTCCTAGGGGATCGGTGGCTGGTTGACCAAGAAAGATGCAAAAATCCACTAAAGTTTCAAAAGGCTTTACTCACACTTGTTCTGGTATACAATCCAGTAATAGGAAAACCCCGGACTTTAGGTTCCTAGCTGGGCCCTGGCCACATGTAGGTTTAGAGTCATAGGCCAAGATGACTGCTACCACGTGCTAAGGCCCAACAGGGAAGAGGGAGAGCAGAGGGCTAAGAGGACCCAAAATGGCCAAAAAACCCTTTCTCCTTTCTCCTAGCTTATTTTATTGATAAAAGCCCTCCAAAACCTTCCAGCTATCTAGAGAGGAATCCAGGTAAATGACTATTGAAATGCAGATCTTCAGGTGGGCCCTTTGGTTCAAGATTCACCAAGCCAGAGCTAACTCCCTGAGCCAGAGCAACCTCCCTAGCAGAGAGGAGAGGGGCTGCATCTCTGAAGCAGTTCAGAATGTAATTAGTAGAGAATGGCATTAATACTTCTTACCATGAATCCCACTAAGGTCCAAAATCCATCAGAATAATTCACTTGGCATTACCTTTAGAATCAGAGACACATCAGTTTGCCCAGAGCACACTGGCATGTCTCTTTGAACTAAGAGAACTGATTACAATATGTTTGATCCAATGTGGCCAAGTACTCTTGGAATATCTACATGTATATTCCATGCGGGGACACATGGGAGTAGGAAGAGTATTGAACTGGGGCAAGCAAGATTCATAATAAGAATATGCCGTATCTGTCACTGTCACTGTCTTCCCATTGTTCATCGATTTGCTCGAGTGGGCACTACTAACATCTCCATTAGTCCTGTCACAAGCAAGTGCAACCCAAGGGCATCTACTTGCTCCAGGGACAGGAGGAGCCCAAAACCATTCTTCAGGTCATGGAACTGAGGTCCATGATTGTTACTGTTTTTGGCATAACAAGTAAATAAAACTCGGGTAGCTTGCCAGGCTTTACCTTGTAAGTGGATAGTCTCAGTAGAAGGCTCTCAACTCGAGCATTTACTGATGAAACTTAAAGGGGAAAGATCATGTTTTCTCTTGGATGGAGCTCTGAGGAACTATGGAGTCTGGATGTTGAGAATGACTGACTGCATGATGTGTGGTTTGTTCTGGCTTCTTGCTAGGCTTACTGGTGTCAGTTAAAACCTGTCTAGAACTGTTTACTATGTATAAATGTGAAAAAACTTGGGAAGAACCTTATGCTAAAATCAAAATCCTATAAAAAATATCTCGCGGCCATAAAGCCGGAGCAATAGTCCAGTGGGTAGGGCGTTTGCCTTGCACGTGGCGGCCTGTGCTGGCCCAGGTTCGATCCCGGCATCCCCATATGGTCCCTGAGCACTGTCAGGAGTAATTCCTGAGTGCAGAGCCAAGAGAAACCCCTGAGCATTGCCGGGTGTGATTTACTGACCCCCTCCAAAAAAAAAAAGAAGAAAAAAACAACCCTGAGCATTGCTGTGTGTGACCCAAAAAAAGAATGTGCCGTATAAAATTAAGAAATCAATCCAGTTCTGCCCAAGCTCCAAGTGTCTGCTCGGAGATTCCCTATAGGCAGGTAGCAGCTCTTAGCATAAGCTAAATGTAGCAGGAGCCTAAGGCTCAGTAGGGTGTGTCACCCAACACTTAGGGACCACCCCGGTGGAACTCAATCCACATGCACTGTCCGGACTTCTTTCTTTTGCCCTGTCATGGAGCGTGCACTGAAGCAGAGCAGTGGAACTAAAGCGTTGTTTACATAAGAATGCGCTAATCCTTGTTGGACTTCTGATACTGATGAGCATCACTTACCCTTGGAACCCTTGTAGTTATGTCTTTCACCCAAGAAAACGTGGGCTTCACAAAAATGAGAAAAATAGACCAAATGCAGGACCCACTCGCCTGAGCAAACGGTTTTGGAGACCGGGTCTGCTTTTTTTTCCCACGGCCTGGCCTGGGGGCGGGGGTCAGTGCCCGCCTCTGCTGCCCTCATCTGCCCTCTCCAAATCTGCTGCCCCCTGCTCCCCTCTGCTTCCCGCCCATTGCCCAGCCCCTGCTCCAGCTCTCTGGTGAGTGGTGAGAGGCAGACATTCCCGTGGCTCTCCGTGTTGCAGCAGCAGAGCTGGCCTGATGCTTCCTACTTTTCCGTGTTCGGGTCCCCCATTCCTCTCCAGGAGGTCTGGGCCATGGCTGCAGCTCCTGTTCTAAGGTGTGCCTTGGCCATTTTGGATTGGTGGAGTTGGGCTTTTTTCAGATATCCTCTAGGGTAGTGTTAGTTGTGGAATCTGGAGGATGAACTTTGCTTTCAGAGTGATGGTAATTAAATGAGTCAGTAATTTCCACAGTCAGTTTTGATTTTGCTTCATCTTAGTAATGATACCTCGTTGCTGTATGGTGCCTGTCTCCACAGGAATATGGGCAACGTTACGGCTTATTACACTGACACAGGAGCTGGGGAAGATGCAAGTGTTGGTGTGTTATGATTGGAGAAGCACAGGACATGTTTTCTTTTAAAATTTATTTGAGGCAGGGTCAGAGCAGCAGGACAGCCAGTAGATAGATACTTACTTTTTATATGGTTCTCTGAGCCCTGCCAGGAATAACCTGAGTATAGAGCCATGAGTGAGCCCTAAACTCTGCTGGGTGGGTATGTACAAAAACCCTCCATAATTCATATTGTGGCACTGTGGTTTACAGTAGTTCTTCTGAGAGGGCTTCATACATGCTTATTCCAGCACCACATGCTTCACCAGAGTATCTGCACCCCCTGCAGTGTCCGGGGTTCCCTCACATCAGCCCCAGCACTCTTGGAAAGTTGAGTTCTGTAGAGCAGTTGTTAAGCTGTATTGCCAATAGTCCCTTATTAGTCCCTTACTGTGTTTCTGCCTCACACATGAGCGAGTATTCTGTCCCTTACCTGGGCCGGGTTTTCCTCAGCGCAATGCAGCACGATAACCCTGCTGCCACGGGTTTGATGGTTGGCCTGCTGCCAGTGGGGTTCTAACGGAACTGAACTGTACATGGTGCACTGGGACAGGAAGAAAATCATGAAGCAGGCTTGTCATTTGCCAACATGTGTGAATGTGTGCTTCAGGTGACGCACAGAGGCTGTGACAATCAATCATTTAAAAAATTTTTGCCTTGGGAAGGCACCCGTAATGCAGTTTAGATAGTTATGTTTTGAATGTTTTCTTATCCATGATTGTTTCTTTTGGTATTGATGAAAGAGTAGAGTTCTGGAAGTTTTATTGTGCACATATCATTTCTCATTGGGAGGTATGAGCATATTTGAGAATTTTCCTTTTTGGTGTTGGTGCTAAAGAAAATCTGAAGGATTGGTAGGGCAGTTTTCGTTGTCAGTGCAGTGCGGCTGCTGTTTCCACACAGCCACCCCTTGTCCTGGCCTTGGGATCAGGAGTGCTTGGGGCTACTGGGGCCCATGTTCTCATTTCCACATACCATGCTCAGAGGTTTGATGTTGATCTGAATCTTTTGTTACTCTGTTAGTAACACACTGTTTGCTATTAAGTACGTGATCAACTTTTTCATTGAAGATTTTCATTGAAGATATTAAATCATTCTAAAGCTAGAAACAGAAAATAGTCTGCTAGAAACATGGAGTTTCCAGTGAAAATGTGAACTTTGGGGGTTTATTTTAATAATTAAAAAATAGAATTTTTTTCATTGAATTTTACTCATTACATGATATGTTTATATATTATTAGTTTAAGGAATTACGTAAATATGGTTTTATGGAATAAGTTATGTATGTGTTAGTTTTGGTCTCGGGCCACACCTGGTGGTGCTCAGGGCTTACTCCTGGCTCTTTGTTCAGGGACTAAAGTGGGCCCAGCCATGAGCAAGGCAAGTACCTAAATCCCTCTATATCTCTCTGGCCCCATGTTTTAGGAATAAACTAATTTTTAAAAGTCTTTCATCTTTTGGTTAGTTACTAATAGATTTGAATTTTCCTGAATTGTTTAGATGAGGAATTTTACATATATCAAATGTTACCTATTTGCTTCTTTGGTAGCCAGCCAACAAAGGTGAAAGTAGGCTATTTTAATTTCTTCTGGGATTAATTATGTTCTCTTCTCCTCTTCCTCCTCCTCCACCTCCTCCTCTTCTGCTTCTTCCTCCTCCTCCTTTTTCTAGACTCTATGCTCTGGGATCACCCCTGGTAGGTTGGGGGACCATTTTGGGTACTGGGAATGTCACCCAAATTGGAGAATTGTTTGTGAAAACTTGGCAGAAGCTGTTTTTGTGTTGCAGCAGTGTCTGACTGATTTGAAAGTAGAAGTGAGGATGGGCTGTGGTTACACCACTGGCTAGTACTTCACTCTGGTTTCTCTTTCTTCCTGGGATGGACTTGGACAGTTTTCAGAAGCCTGAGAAAGACAGGCAGGGTCTGCCTGGAGTGTGATCATTGCTCAGTAACTATGGTAGTGTCCCATGATCAGAGCTGGGTAACTGTGGTAGAGTATCCCATGGTCAGAGCTGGGTAACTGTCGTAGAGTATCACATAACCAGATCTGGGTAATATGGTAGAGTATCCCATGATTAGAGCTGGGTACCTGGTGGTACAGGATCTCATGATCAGAGCTGGGTAACTGTGGTAGAGGGTCCCATGGTCAGAGCTGAGTAACTGTGGTAGAGGGTCCCATGGTCAGAGCTGGGTAACTGTGGTAGAGGGTCCCATGGTCAGAGCTGGGTGATTGTGGTAGAAGATGCTATGATAAGAGCTGGGTGACTATGGTAAAGGATCCATGATCAGAGCTGGGTAACTGTGGTAGAGGGTCCCATGGTCAGAACTGGGTAACTGGTAGAGGGTCCCATGGTCAGAGCTGGGTAACTGGTAGAGGGTCCCATGGTCAGAGCTGGGTAACTGTGGTAGAGGGTCCCATAGTCAGAGCTGGGTGATTGTGGTAGAAGATGCTATGATAAGAGCTGGGTGACTATGGTGAAGGATCCATGATCAGAGCTGGGTAACTGGTAGAGTAACACATGATCAGAGCTGGGTAACTGGTAGAATATCCCATTTTCCAATTCTGCTATCTAGGAGTCCTGAATGTTGTTTCTCCTCTCTTGTGTTTAGGGATTTTGATACTGTATCCCACAAGGGTGTGTTGACCTGATATACAAGAGCATTTGTAGCGATATGATAGTCTATTGCCAGTTTTAAGTGTGGGCAGTGTGAAAACCCTTTATACTTTCTGTGACATGTTTTAACTTGGATGGCAGAGTTAAAACCAGGGGAGGCCTGGCAAAGGGCTCTGATAAGACTCTCACCATGATTGACCATAATTGCAAGACTTTCAGACCTTTCTGCTCTACTTTGGGAATTCTAGTGTTCTGAGTGATTCATCTGAAGGTAGGAATCAGAAGCATAGAGGGCAAGAGAACTGTTTACTCTGTGCCTTGCGCCAGGCATTGTTTTAAATATCCTCCATAATTTTCAGTACAGGCCATGATGAGATTGTCGGCTGTCCTTTTTTGCAGATTAGGAAATTGAAACTCAAAGGGGCGACATATCTTTCCCTAAAAACTAAGTTTGATTGTAACTGCAGATGACAGTGTAGCCTGTAGCATGTTGGATTTGCAGGGTGAGCCACAGTTCTGGATTTTTCACCCTTGGAGGTGAGATGAGAGGCCCATTGTCCCTGGAAGCAGAAGTGCAGCAGTGGGACTGCCCCAGGGGCTCTTTGGGTACCCGAAGAAGGGAAGTGCCGGGATCTTCTGGTTCTATTGGTTTCTCCCGCCTTTCACCATAACCCGAGCACTCAGTGTTTTTCCTGGTTGGACGTTATCTAATATTTACTTGCTTTCAGCTAGCTTTATGTGCACTTAAAAACTGTTTTCTACCTTTGTGGTGGAGGGATGGTTCTGGAACACTGTATGACCAAAACCCAGACATGAACATCTTTGTAATTGTATATCTCAGGTCATATAATAAAATATTTTTTTAAAAAAGTTTTCTCTTTTAATTTACCTTATGTACTCCCCAATTGGGTTCTGATTGCAGATTTCCTGTGTACTTTTTGCATCTTTTATAGTGCTGTCAATAAAAATGACATTTCAGGCCATAGAGAGAAAGAGATGTAAAATTTAGAGCTAATATAGGTAGCTTATCTATTGAAGCAAAAGCCTCACCATCCTGGTTTACTCTTAGTAGGGTGCTGTGCTAAGCTCCCATGGGAGTTATCTCACACGCACCCACTCCCACCCACTGCTCATGCCCTTGGAGCACAGGGCCAGTAGAAAGACGACGGATGCTTAGCAGTTTCCATCTTCGCTGAGGGGCTCCTGCTTTGAGACCTAGGACGTGGAAATGGTGGTTCTTCTGTCATGCCTTGTTGTCTGGGTCCCCTTTAGGTGCCGTGTTTCCCCACTGGGGGCCTGCAGCTGCTGTCCCTTCTGCTTTCGCATCGGAGACAGGCTTGTTTCTCGTGTCTGTGCTCTAGGCCTGTGTTTCCCCGCTCACACTCACTTCCTGTTTCGGCCACATCCTCACATGGCCCTTCCGGAGTGTTCAGAGCTTTTCTTAGCCTGCCAAGGCCACTGGCTTCTCTCATCTTCGGGAAGCATTTCCTGCTCAGTGGGCCAGTTCTCCTGTGGGTACTGACCTGATCTAGCCTTTACCAGATTAAACTCAGAATGACTCCTGGACTCGAAAGTAGAATTTTAAGGGGGAAAATATGTATGGTCTCATTTTTATATTAAATGGAAAGAAAGTTGCCTGGAAACTAAATACATTTCCATACCTGTTTCATATTTAAAAAAGGAAAGTTTGGGGCTTCAGCAATAGTACTGTGGTGAGGGCATTTGCCTCACATGTGGCTGACCTGGGTTCGATCCCCAGCATCCACTATAGTCCCCTGAACACCACCAGGAGTAATTCTTTAGAGCAAAGCCAGGAGTAACCCCTGAGCACTGCCAGGTGTGGCCCCAAAACAAAAAATATTTGAAAAAAGGGAAGGTTTCTGGTGTAGACTAAGTGAGTCAATAATATGACAAATGTCAGTTGAAACTGTTTATCTTGGTACGAGAATTTTTGGGATTCCCTTTTGGCAGCTTTCAGATGTCAGTTCATAGATGAGTAACTCTGTGGTCGCCATCTGGATTTATACGGGAAGTTTCACATCACTTTCTTTTTTCTCATCTCTGAGGATTATAACCCCACAATAATACTTCAGAAGTATTATTCCTGAAGCAACCAGATGCCATTGGGCTACATTGGCATGTGATAGGGTCAAATGGAAATGTTACTGGCGCCCGCTCGAGCAAATTGATGAATAACGGGATTCAAGTGATCAAGTGATCAATACTTCAGAGGTCTCCTTAAAGATATTCTTTCTCTTGAATGGGTATTTATTTGAAAGGAAAAAAAAGTCTACAGCTTTAAAGGAATCATCAGGTTTAATATCTGTGGGCTGTTTGTGAGGGCGAGATACTGTGGTCTCAACTCCTGATGGGTGGCTCTTGGCAGGCCATCCAGTTTGTTGATGTACCATCTGTAGTTGTATATTGTATATATACATTGGCAGACCCTTATTGCTAGCAGTGTGATTGGACAGGCCAGTAGACCTATATTGCTAGCAGTGATTGGACAAGCTAGTAGACCCTTATTACTAGTAGTGTGATTGGACAAGCCGGTAGACCCATATCGCCAGCAGTGTGATTGGGCAAGCTGGTAGATCCATATTGGTAGCAGTGTGATTGAACAAGTTGGTAGACCCTTATTGCTAGCAGTGTGATTGAACAAGTGGTAGTCCTTATTGCCGGCAGTATGATTGGACAAGCTGGTGGATTCAGTGTGATTAGACAGTGTGATTAAGACAAGCCAGAAGACCCTTATTGCTACCAGTGCGATTAGACAAGCTGGTAGACCCTTATTGCTACCAGTGTGATTGGACAGGCCAGTAGACCCACATTGTTAGCAGTGTGATTGGACAAGCTGGTAGACCCTTATTACTAGGAGTGTGGGGCTAGAGACCATAGAGATGGCAGGATCTTAGCAAGATGAGGTGACTGAGGTCTAGAGCGAGAAGTGGTTTGCTTGGAGGTTTCACAGGTGCCTGGTGGCATGGCTTGGACAGACTGAGTCCTCGGGCTGGGCAATTCTATGCTCCTTTTAGGAGATTGTGGTCTTTCTGTAGCAGCTTCACAATGGAGCTCTTCTTCCAGGAAGTCTTCCAGATATGTTTGCTGTTCTTAATAGAACCCAAGCTTTGGGCTGTACAGACAGTGCTACAGTCAGAATGAACACTCTGTAGGCACCAGACATGAGTTAGGAGTTGCTTCCCTGGAGCCAGGGGGACCCTGGAGCACCCTGTGTGACCCTGGTGGTTCCTGGTACCTGGGTCCCGAGCCACACTGCTTCCTCGGATCCTAATGTTGAACCATCACATAACATGGCCAATGGCTCCTTGGGTCCTGAGAAGTAATTTAGTCACTCCAAAATTTAAAAATAACCCCAAACTATAGTTTTATATAGCAGCATTATACTGACAAGAATACTAACAGTATCAGGGTTCAGGGGTGGCTACTAGTCTTTTTTGGGGGAACTATATGTGGTGCCAGGGATTGAACCAGGGCATGCGGCATGCAGGGCAAGTACCTACCCTGTACTGTCTCTCTGGTCCTATTAGCTTCTTTTAAAGATCCACTTGGACTTTTGAGTCTTGGTTTTATTCTTTTCCTTTTCACCTTCTGTTTTCTGTTTTTGATCACCTGACTTTGCACAGGGCCCTGTGTGGTGCAGGGATGGAATCGGAGCTCCTGAATGCAACCTTTGCTCCAGTCCTCTGAACCTGCTCCCAATACCTCATTGTTCTGAGAAATAAGTACTAGTTATTCCTTGGTACACATTAAGTACTAGCTTTATATCTGAAATGGTTCTGATGTGAACATCTTAATCCATTTCTGTTATCTGTGATTCTGCTGGCCTTTTGTTACATGTGACTTTCTAGACTCATGTATGGCTCAGGGTCAGACCTTGGGCCTTTATACGAATAGCATTGTACCACTTTTCCTATGGGAATTCCTTGTTGGTAGATGGATGCTGTCTGCCAGAGTCCATTTGCTGTCTTACTAATTGTGGGATATCAGCTGTCAGCTACCAGTATCAGTATTAACTGGCATCTCTTGGAATTAAACTTTCTGCTTGAGATTTGTTTGTTTGCATCTTTGGTTTCTTTGTTTTTATTTTTTGAGCTCTATTGTTGGTATCAGTTGGAGTTACCAACTCACAAACTTGCCTGTGTTAGGAACCGTTTTCCCGTGCCCAGGACATAAGACCATTTTCTCTCCCTCTTCTTGAAGGAGTCCTTTTCCATTCTCCTGCTGGCATTTCTGTCTGGGCGCCCCATCCAGGGCCTGTTTCCTGCACTCCATTCAGCTGCCAGGATAGAGTCTAAAGGTCACCAGTGCTGGCAGATATCCCCAGTGTGAAATATGACTTTGGCATTTACTTATCTCCTACAAATCTACCATTATTTTAAAAAAAGAAACTTTTAAAATTTATTATTATAAAATTATTTTCCCCTTATTGCTTTGGTTTTTTGTGTATCAATTCAGTAAAATATCATTTTGGGTTGTTTTCATCAGGAGGGCCATGAATATCTGATTGCTTCTTTTTGAGGAAATGCGCAGTGATAGGTTTGGGGTCTGAATTTATCCTTAATGTGTGTTTCAGAGATGGAGACAGGTTGGAGCAGGAAGCCTGAGCACGCACTAACACGGGAATGAGGTTTTGTGTCTAAATTAATCCTTAGTGTATGTCACAGATGGAGACATGTTGGAGCAGGAAGCCTGAGCACATGAGTACACAGGAAAGTGAAGTGTTTGTGGAGACACATATGGCGTGGGACTAAAGAGATAATGTCCACGTGTTCTGTCAGTTCCAGAGAGCCCAGAAATGCTTTCCCAAGATCTGTGTATTGAGGTGTTTTGGAGAATAGCACTTCCCGTGAGTGCGGTCGGATTATACCATCTGAATGAACTGGTGTCAGTTTGAACCTGTTGGTGGCAAACATCTGAGTTTGTTGGTAGTTTTTCACCCGTGTCAGTGTTGGTCAGGATGCTCTGTGGCAGGAAGAGGAATGGGCTTGCAGCATCGTCACTGCACCGCGAGAGCTTTGCTCCCGGGAACTTGTCATTGTGAATATTGAACTGGACGTTCTGAAAATTCATTGAGAACCACATTCAGAAATAACATGAACTCTATTAATTAGTGAATATATCAAGATTGATGTGATGCCTGAAGTAATTCCTAAATTAAAAAAAGAGAGTATCCTTTCTCTCAGTGCTGACGAGTTGCGGCTTGAGTCAGCCCTTCCCTCAGACTCAGCTCGGCGTCTGTTGTATGATGTCTGTCTGCAGGAGCTGGTCGCCCAGTTCACGATGTGACCTCAGGTGTGGTAGCACCATGGGGACCTGCCAGGGGACCGTGTCTATCGGGTCTGGAGAGCTGAGGGCGGTGCCAAGGCTTTCTCTATTCATGTATGCGGTGGCCTGCGTTTGGGATCTGTCCGCCACGCGCCCAGTTGCCAGGTTTATGATCATCCTCACTCCCTTTAAGACCATTCTTCAGTGTCTGTTCCGTGTTCCCTGTGTGTGACAGTGCCTGTGGCTTCTCCTCCCTCTCACTTGCTCCTTGGGGGAACCTCAGTTGCACAGAATAGAGTTGGTTGCATTCCAAAGACCATAAACAAAGTCACTGTCTGTGCAGGGCTTCTGGTGACAGTTCCTATTCTTTCCTTCTCTCCTCTCTTATCCAGCTGTATCCCACCCACTCAACTGTGTTTATTGATTTTGGGGGAGTTTGCCATGATGATTTTATACAGATAAGATGTTTTCTGTTATTCTCACTTTTGTTTTGAACCCAACATGTGTTTCTGAGAAATAGGCGTTTTTGGTTGTAACTCTGGTTCATGTAGTTGACTGTGCTTCACAGCTTGTCCTTTGCATAGATTCCCTGAATCACTGTCAGTGCTGTAATCAAGGGAAGCGACTGTGCCTCACAGGTCCTGTTGTGTTGACTACCTGAGTTGCTGTAAGCCATGTAATCATAAGTGAGACTTAACAGGCTTTGCTTTAGTTCCTTGTGAGGATTTTCAGGTGTCCACCCCAAAGAATTGTTAGGCCCTTTACTATATGCATGTGTGTGTATAGAGAGTGCAGAGTCCTGGGAACATATATGTAGATATGTAGATACACACACATACACACTTATTTTTACAAAAAAGGAAGTAGCCTTTTCTCTATCAAATAGATAACATCTTACCTTATGCCTCATTTTATTGATTTTCTTTCTCTTTAAAAGAATTACTTTTTAAACTTTGAAGTACCATGATTGATAACCGTGTTACTGATAGAATTTCACTTTGACAAATGTTCTGTTCCATGTCCCCCATTAAGTGTCTTCTTCCTGCCACCGTACCCCAAGGTCCTGTTCCTGCCTCCCCTCTGTTCCAAGGGTCTCTCCTGCACCCGCCTGTTCCCAGGACTCTCCTGTACCCCTGTTCCCAGGACTCTCTCCCTGCATCACCTGTTCCCAGGACTCTCCTGCACCCCCTGTTCCCAGGACTCTCTCCTGCACCCCTGTTCCCAGGACTCTCTCCTGCATCCCCCTGTTCCCAGGACTCTCCCTGCATCCCCCTGTTCCCAGGACTCTCTCCTGCACCCCTGTTCCCAGGACTCTCTCCTGCACCCCTGTTCCCAGGACTCTCTCCTGCACCCCTGTTCCCAGGACTCTGTCCTGCACACCCTGTTCCCAGGACTCTCTCCTGCACCCCTGTTCCCAGGACTCTCTCCTGCATCCCCCTGTTCCCAGGACTCTCTCCTGCATCCCCTGTTCCCAGGGCTCTCTCCTGCACCCCCTGTTCCCAGGACTCTCTCCTGCACCCCCTGTTCCCAGGACTCTCTCCTGCATCCCCCTGTTCCCAGGACTCTCCTGCATCCCCCTGTTCCCAGGACTCTCTCCTGCACCCCTGTTCCCAGGACTCTCTCCTGCACCCCTGTTCCCAGGACTCTCTCCTGCACCCCTGTTCCCAGGACTGTCTCCTGCACCCCTGTTCCCAAGACTCCTCCGCATCCCCCTGTTCCCAGGACTCTCCTGCCCCCCTGTTCCTAGGACTCTCTCCTGCACCCCTGTTCCCAGGACTCGCTCCCTGCATCTCCTGTTCCCAGGACTCTCCCCTGCACCCCCTGTTCCCAGGACTCTCTCCTGCATCCCCTGTTCCCAGGACTCTCTCCTGCACCCCCTGTTCCCAGGATTCTCTCCTGCACCCCCTGTTCCCAGGACTCTCTCCTGCACCCCCTGTTTCCAGGACTCTCTCCTGCACCCCCCTGTTCCCAGGACTCTCCTGCACCCCCTGTTCCCAGGACTCTCTCCTGCACCCCCTGTTCCCAGGACTCTCCTGCACCCCTGTTCCCAGGACTCTCTCCTGCACCCCCTGTTCCCAGGACTCTCTCCTGCACCCCCTGTTCCCAGGACTCTCTCCCCTGTTCCCAGGACTCTCTCCCACCCCCCTGTTCCCAGGACTCTCTCCTGCACCCCCTGTTCCCAGGACTCTCTCCTGCACCCCTGTTCCCAGGACTCTCTCTTGCACCCCCTGTTCCCAGGACTCTCTCCCTGCGCCCCTGTTCCCAGGACTCGCTCCTGCATCCCCTGTTCCCAGGACTCTCCTGCACCCCCTGTTCCCAGGACTCTCTCCTGCACCCCTGTTCCCAGGACTCTCTCTGCACCCCCTGTTCCCAGGACTCTCTCCGCCCCTGTTCCCAGGACTCGCTCCTGCACCCCCCTGTTCCCAGGACTCTCTCCTGCACCCCCTGTTCCCAGGACTCTCTCCTGCACCCCCTGTTCCCAGGACTCTGTCCTGCATCCCCTGTTCCCAGGACTCTCTCCTGCATCCCCCTGTTCCCAGGACTCTCTCCTGCACCCCTGTTCCCAGGACTCTCTCCTGCACCCCCTGTTCCCAGGACTCTCTCCTGCACCCCCTGTTCCCAGGACTCTCTCCTGCATCCCCTGTTCCCAGGGCTCTCTCCTGCACCCCTGTTCCCAGGACTCTCTCCTGCACCCCCTGTTCCCAGGACTCTCTCCTGCACCCCTGTTCCCAGGACTCTCCTGCATCCCCCTGTTCCCAGGACTCTCTCCTGCACCCCTGTTCCCAGGACTCTCTCCTGCACCCCTGTTCCCAGGACTCTCTCCTGCACCCCCTGTTCCCAGGACTGTCTCCTGCACCCCCTGTTCCCAGGACTCTCTCCTGCATCCCCCTGTTCCCAGGACTCTCCGCACCCCTGTTCAGGACTCTCTCCGACCCCTGTTCCCAGGACTCGCTCCTGCATCTCCTGTTCCCAGGACTCTCTCCTGCACCCCCCTGTTCCCAGGACTCTCTCCTGCATCCCCTGTTCCCAGGACTCTCTCCTGCACCCCCTGTTCCCAGGACTCTCTCCTGCACCCCTGTTCCCAGGACTCTCTCCTGCACCCCCTGTTTCCAGGACTCTCTCCTGCACCCCTGTTCCCAGGACTCTCCTGCACCCCCTGTTCCCAGGACTCTCTCCTGCACCCCAGGACTCTCCCCCCCTGTTCCCAGGACTCTCTCCTGCACCCCCTGTTCCCAGGACTCTCTCCTGCACCCCCTGTTCCCAGGACTCTCTCCTGCACCCCTGTTCCCAGGACTCTCTCCTGCACCCCCTGTTCCCAGGACTCTCTCCTGCACCCCCTGTTCCCAGGACTCTCTCCTGCACCCCTGTTCCCCAGGACTCTCTCTTGCACCCCCTGTTCCCAGGACTCTCTCCTGCGCCCCTGTTCCCAGGACTCGCTCCTGCATCCCCCTGTTCCCAGGACTCTCCTGCACCCCCTGTTCCCAGGACTCTCTCCTGCACCCCTGTTCCCAGGACTCTCTCTTGCACCCCTGTTCCCAGGACTCTCTCCTGCGCCCCTGTTCCCAGGACTCGCTCCTGCATCCCCCTGTTCCCAGGACTCTCCTGCACCCCCTGTTCCCAGGACTCTCTCCTGCACCCCCTGTTCCCAGGACTCTCTCCTGCACCCCCTGTTCCCAGGACTCTCTCCTGCACCCCTGTTCCCAGGACTCTGTCCTGCATCCCCTGTTCCCAGGACTCTCTCCTGCACCCCCTGTTCCAGGACTCTCTCCTGCACCCCCTGTTCCCAGGACTCTCTCCTGCATCCCCTGTTCCCAGGACTCGCTCCTGCATCTCCTGTTCCCAGGACTCTCTCCTGCACCCCTGTTCCCAGGACTCTCTCCTGCATCCCCTGTTCCCAGGACTCGCCCCTGCATCTCCTGTTCCCAGGACTCTCTCCTGCACCCCTGTTCCCAGGACTCTCTCCTGCATCCCCTGTTCCCAGGACTCTCTCCTGCATCCCCTGTTCCTAGGACTCTCTCCTGCATCCCTGTTCCCAGGACTCTCTCCTGCATCCCCCTGTTCCCAGGACTCTCTCCTGCACCCCCTGTTCCCAGGACTCTCTCCTGCACCCCTGTTCCCAGGACTCTCTCCTGCACCCCTGTTCCCAGGACTCTCTCCTGCACCCCTGTTCCCAGGACTCTCTCCTGCATCCCCCTGTTCCCAGGACTCTCTCCTGCATCCCCCTGTTACCAGGACTCTCTCCTGCATCCCCTGTTCCCAGGACTCTCTCCAGCATCCCCCTGTTCCCCCAAGGGTCCTCTCCTGCATCCCCCCACCTGTTATACAATGACCCTCTCCAGTATTCCGGCTCCATAATCCATTTCTCAGGTTCTGTCTTCAGTCATTTATTCCCTTGCAGTGTTTCTTCACAGCTCACTTGTGAGAGAGTTTCTGTGCTTGTCCTTCAGGCTGATGTCACTGCATGACACTTGCCAGGCTAAAGTCACTCTGCATGACAGACACTTGCCAGACTTACGTCACTCTGCATGACAGTTGCCTGGCTAATATCTCTCTGCATGACACTCTCCAGGCTGACATCACTGCATGACACTCTCTGGTTTTGTCTGAGCAGTGACCGAGCACATGTTTACTGCTTTCTCTGCTCAGCTGAGTAGGATCCCTGTGCTGTGTGCACAGTGTCTCTATTTGGTATGTTCCTGCACACAGTTGTTTACAGATTTGGGCTCCTAGGTATAGTGCGGCAATGAACTAGGCACACAAGTGGCATTGCTGGGTCATAGGGAAGCTCTATGGGTCATAGGGAAGCTTATGTCCCTGGAGCAAGCAGATGCCCTTGGGCTACACTAGCATGTGACAGGACTTATGGAGATGTTACTGGTGCCCGCTCGAGCACATCAATGAATAATGGGAAGACAAGTGATACAAGTGAAGTGACAAGGGAAGCTCGGGTCTTGTTTTCTGAGAAGTTTCCATCTTGTTTTCCAAGGAGGTCGTCCCAGTTAACACTCCCACCAGCCAGTATATGAGGGGCCCTTTTTTGCCTACATTCCCGCGACACTGGTTGTTTCTGTTCTATTATGTGTGCCAGTCTCACTGGTGTGTGGTAATAACCTACGTGTGTGTGTGTGTGTGTGTGTGTGTGTGTGTGTGTGTTTGCCACATCTGTAAGTACTCAGGGCTTACTTGTGGCTCAGTGCTCAGGGATAATTCTAGGTAGGCTCCGGGGACAATGTGGTGTGCTGGGGATCAAACTGGGTTCACCACACGCAAGAGAAGGTTCGACATGCTGCATTGTCTGGCTGTCTCATTGCTGTTTTGATTTGCTTTCATATACCTATTAAGCGTCTTCTTTAGGGAAGTGTCTGTTCATCTCTCCCCATTTTTGATAGGGTGTTTTTTTTTGTTGTTGTTGTTAAGTTTTATAAGTGTTTTGTCAGATGTATAGTCTATTTTTTTCCCTCTCTGTGGGGTGTCTCTTTATTCTAGTCAACCTGTTTTTGTGGTGCAGAATCTTCTTAATTTGATGTAATCCAGTTTAATTATCATTGATTCTGTTTGCTTGGCCAGTGGTACTGCGTCATTGAGGATGCCTCTAGATTCAGTTTCCTGACGGATCCTGCATGTTTTCCTCAATAATATTTATCGGTTTAAGTCTGATACTGAGGTCTTCAAATGGACTTTTGTGTGTAGTTTGAAATTTGGGGGCTGAATTCAGTATTTTATGTCTGATCAACCAATTTTCCCATCACCATTTGTTAAAGAGGGTTTCCTTGCTCTGCGTCATACTCTTGCTTCTTTGCCAAGTATTAGCTGCCCATAAAGCAGTGGATCTGTCTATCTTTCCATTCTTCTGTTCCACTGGTCTGAGAGTCTGTCTGATATTGCCACAATGTCTTGTTTGCTGTAACTTTATAGTATAATTTAGAGTTGGTCAAGGAGAGGCCTTCCAGCCCTTCCCCTCACCCCCCAGATTGCATTGGCTAGTTGAGGGGTTTTATTAATTCATATACATTTCAACAGCATTTGGTGTATGTCCCTAAACCGAGTGATGGGTATTTTATAGATGCTGCATTGAATGTACAGTGCTTTGGATAGGATTGCCATTTTGACAGCATTAATCCAATGTATGCATATTTAGCTTAACAAAACTTCAGCTTGCTGAGATAACTACTATCAGTCATTATTCCTCCTAAGAGCATGATACACAGGGCCTTTAATTCTTTGCTTGGAAAAAAAAAGAAATTATGAATGTAATTCTTAACACAGGCTTTGGTTTCATGAGAAAGTTCCTGCAGGTTGGTTTTTATGTCTCTTAACCTACATCCCTCACTCTCACCCTTAATTTTCCTTCAGTACTCTAGTTGTAGACAATATAGTTTTAAATTGTTATTCTCTTTGGCCTGGGGAATGGTGGGTGATGCCTTTTGGAATCAGGGGTCCCTCTGGGTGGTGCAGGGATTGAACCAGGGTTGGCTGTGTGCAAGGCAGCGCCTGTGTGACCCTCTGTGTTACTCTCACCTTCCCCTCGGAGCTTTGAAAGGACATCTACATAATACTTCCAGGACTGTAACCCATTCTAAAAAATACCGCAACTAAGATGTTTGTCTTTGATTTTATAGAGGCGCCAATGCCTCGGCATTAGAGAAAGAGATTGGCCCAGAGCAGTTCCCAGTCAATGAGCACTATTTCGGATTAGTCAATGTAAGTATCCATTAAAGCTCTCACTGAAAGGGAAAGTCAGCAGTTTTGAGAATGATGAATGTAATTCTTACTCTGTTTAGAGAAAATTGTTCCATTTTTTTATTGGTAGATTAATGTTAGAATATTGGATTGAGAAATATAAAATTATCTTTAATGGAAGGGAAAGAAAGTTGTCAAAAGTCTTGAAACTCTTAGATCATTTTCTGCTTGTCAGTCTGCTTTTTCTTACATTGTGTAAAATTTTCTCAAAACCGCACTTTCACATGGGTTTTTTCAGAAGACCTTTTGATTTTTTGAGAATTACTTAAGTGTCTAAATGTAAGTGCTCTGCTCCAAATGTATAGATAATACTATAATTTTGTAAGTGTTCCCATATGTCTGTAGTCTTGTAAACTTATTTCTGGCATTGCCCTAGTAATACAGATATAGAAGTAATAAGAGGAAAAAAGATTCTAATCCTTGTGGAGATAATTGTAATAATTTCACATTATTAGAACTTTGGAAGAAACATTCTTTAAAATTTTTTTTTCTTTTTTGGGTCACACCCCACGATGCTCAGGGGTTACTCCTGGCTCTTCACTCAGGAATTACTCCTGGAAGTGCTCAGGGAACCATATGGGATGCTGGGGATCGAACCGGGTCAGCCACATGCAAGGCAAATGCCCTGCTGTCACTTTGGCCCCTCTTTAGATTTTCTAAGGCTTATCTGACTCATCAGAAAATGCTGCAAGTCTATGTTGTATATTTGTGGTCATTCTGTTTATGTACTGTACTGTATTGTTTGGTGAACCTATGATGAGTTTTTGTAAAAGATGGATTTTAGCAATAATACTTGGTTACAAAGTAAGTTATAAACAACTTGAGCTGCCATTAAGTGCTAGTCCATAATTATGTTCTGAGGTAATTTGCTTTCTTCTGTGATTTGAAGACAACTGTTAAAGTACATGTTTATACTTTTTGTGCCACATACGTGTGTCTTTCCCAACAGTTAGAATATGTATGTCTATACTTGTGTGCATAGGCATGTGTGTTTCCCAGAAGTTACAGTATGTGTATCTGTACCTATGTGCACATATGTGTGTTTTCCAGCATTAGAGTACAAATGTTTGTACTTGTGTGCCAAACGTGTGTGTTTCCCAGTAGTTAGAGTATTTTTAGAGTATTTATGTCTGTGCTCAAGAGTCACTCCTGGCTGGCCTTGGGGGACCACATGTGGTGCTGGGGTTTGACCCAGGTGAGCGTGTATATGCAAGGCCAGCAACCTCCCTACTTACTGAACTGTCATGCTGAGTAGGTACCTGAGTGTCTTAATTTAGGCCTAGTCTTGGAGATCAGTGACTGGGATTTCTGCTCACTTATTGTATGGAACCCCAGCATCCCATATGGTTCCCTGAGCACTTCCAGGGAACTGACTCAGTCTGAGGTCTGTCTTGAAGAATTCCCATGTCCTGACGAAGAACATGGAGCCGCTTCTGGGCGATGGGGACTCCACAGTCTTTATGGTTCTCTGGCTCAGATTTCTGCACTGGATTTCTGTGTGGTGGAAGATGAGTCTGAAGTTGGAAGGAAGGCTTAAGTAATTGTGGGTTCTAAATTCAGTCTTTCTTAAGGACTTAAAACCAGAGTAGTTGAAAATGCGCCTCCACCATATGCCCCAGGGCCTGTTGGTCATTTCAGGTGTATACCTGCTGTTCCCCCATCTGTGCTCTGTCCTGCCACCGCCATCCTGGTCTGTGCTCATCTCCGTGGCTTCTGGGTTTCTCCCTAACTTACCTTTACAGTCATTTTATTGGGGCTTCTTGAGTATATTTAATTTCTGTTTATGAAAACCTTGTCCTCTTCCTAATATCCAAATGTTCAGGGTCACACACAGGATTGTCTTGTGATCAGAAGCTGCATGTAAAGGCTGACCCTGGCAGAATTGCACTTTCTTCACTCTTGCTACTGCCTTTGCTTGTTCAGATTCCAGAGCCTGCTGTGTTTGCATGTGGTCATATCTACCTTCTGAGAGGGCCCCAGAAAAAAACATTTTCTTTAGCATAATAATAGGTACAGATTGAAGTCTGTTTTGCCTTTAGCCTTCTCTAGCATAAGAATCAAGAATCACAGTTTCCCTATTTTTTTAACTGTAACTTTTGTTTGCAGATAGTCTCAGAACAAGTGAAGTGATATTCCAGATCAAATCCTAGAAATTCTAAAGCTCTCTAATAGGTTTCCTATTGTTATGTAATTTTTAAACTTAATTGACTCTAGTATTGTGATACTGATATTATGTACAAAGAAGCGTTTCTAAGAAGGTGTCCTTAGTGTGTGTGTTTTATTCAGAGAGCATTAGCTTATGGTGTGTGTATGAGTGTGTGTTTCATTCAGATAGCATTAGCTTATGGTGTGTGTGTTTTATTCAGAGAGCATTAGGTTAGTGGGGGTGTGTGTGTGTGTGTGTTTTATTCAGACACCATTAGCTTACTCTGTGTGTGTGTGTTCTATTCAGATAGCATTAGCTTACTCTGTGTGTGTGTGCGTTTGTATGCACACACATACTCTTCAGGTAGCATTAGCTTATAGTGGGCTTCAGGTGCTCGCCTCAGCTGCTGTGTATGTCACACCACACCTACCTCAAAATATCCTACAAAGAATCATTTTTATTATTCTCTGTGGTTCATTCTGAATTCAAAGGGGACTATTTGTGCTTTTCTCTGAAGCTGAATAACCTAGATTCAATAAGCTTGAGATTAGTAGAGAAGAGTCAAGTTAGTAAAAGAATATCCTGAGATCTTTGACATCCCTCTCGGGATTCATTGTTGGATGGAAATATGGTTTTGATCTCTAGCCTAATTATTATGATTAAAAGTTGGAGTCTCTGAGGTAGACAGAGCTCTAACAAGGGAGGATTGTAGGACACCTGAATTAGACGGAAAAGAATTGGTGGTGCAAGTAGGTACAGCAGAAGTAATGAAACAGATAACATTCATCATGATGGTTCTTTTGAAGTATGTTCTTTACCTATAACATTTTTCTGGGTTTTTTTTGGGGGGGGGGCTCCTATTTTTCTTTTGTTTTCTTAGTTTTATTTTCTCATTACACCTTGTATAAACACTATGGTTACAGGGTTGTTCATGGCCATTTGTTACAGACATTCAATGCACCACCCCCAGTCTCACCACCTTTACACCTTCCCACCACCATTGTCGTCAGTTTCCCCACTACCCCTTAAGCCTGCCCCCATAGCAGGCCCTCATAATTTATTTTATGTTGCTTGTTATAATTTGCTATAAGAACAATCAAAAATGTTTCCTCAGAAGAAAGTTGGTGCAGATTGTGTATCTTGCCAGGGAGCTGTTAAGTCCTTATATAGGAGATTACTAAGATGGTAAAAGTTAAGTCTTCCTGTATTAATATTTTATTAATCGAGATCAGATGCCTTCTACATTACATCCCATCCAATCTCTGTGCTACTCCTGGTTTATCACTGTTGTTGTGGCTGCCTTCCAGGAAGTCCAAAATTTTTAACAAGGTGATACAGTGGGAGTTGAATTTTTTTTTTTGCTTTTTTTGGGGTCACACCTGGCAATGCTCAGGGGTTACTCCTGGCTCTGCACTCAGGAATTACTCCTGGCGGTGCTCAGGGGACCATATGGGGTGCCGGGGATGGAACCTGGGCTGGCATTGGCCGGCCGCTTGCAAGGCAAACGCCTTACCTGTTGGGCTATCGCTCCAGCCCCCAGGAGTTGAATTTTTAACCAGGTGGCTTTTGGGGATTGAGTGTGACTGCCACGGAAGATGGGGCGAGGTAGCCCATCCACAACTCTGTGAAGGGCTGGAGATTTCAGTCACAAATCCCACATACCTGAGATTTTCAACGTTCTCTGGGTGAAGCTCATCCGAGTGCTGGGGTCTAACCCTGATCAGCTCCTCAAGTCCTGGTTTTGAGCTTTTAATTTTTTCCCAAATTCTATTTTCAGCTCTTAATTTTTTTTTTTTTTTTTGGCTTTTTGGGTCACACTGGAGATGCTCACCGGTTACTCCTGGCTCTTCGCTCAGGAATTACTCCTGGCAGTGCTCAGGGAACCATATGGGATGCCAGGTTCAAACCCAGGTCAACCACATGCAAGACAAATGCCCTACCCACTGTGCTATTGCTCCGGCCCCCTCAGCTCTTAAATTATTATCCATCCTCTGTCTCTCTTTTCCGAGGTTTCCCTTTTCATACTAGAGAGTGATCACACAGGAGGAGTCCTTTAAAATTCATGGCTGGGGGCCAGAGAGATAGCTCAGGGGTAGGAGGCCTGGGCATGTTCCTCAGCATCGCCAGGGAGACCCCAAACAGCTGGGGCAGTCCCTGAGCAACCCCCAGGTTGCCCCCAAACAAACAGAATAGAATAAAGGTGGAGGTTTACAGAGTGGAGAAGATTGGGAAGACGTAATACATTCAGAGACCAACATTTTAGCCGCTGCTTCCAACTTTCAGTCATTGGAGTTAACAGCCAAGTAGTCAGTGTTTCTGGTTGGGATGTAGCTGTTCCAGGAAACTTGTAGTTCATCGTTTTGTTTTGTTTTTTAACAGTTTAAAATGAGACACGTGGGTATTTTCTTTTTATTACTAACTGCCCTTCTAGGCTCGTTTTCATTGCCTTGTATAAAAACCTGGGCTGAAAAGTTCCCGTTAGGTCTGACTGACTGAGACCCTTATTGTGAGTGGTAGAGAGTGTGTAGGGGAAATGAGAAGATTATTTGTGTTTTCTTTTTCATGGAGAGAAGGGAGATAATTGCAGTTGACTTAACCTCGCAGAAAGTTCAGCAGGTTACCTGCTGCATTTGTGCCAGCAACCAGCTCTCCTTCATTTTCAGTTGTAGATACTATTTTCCTGGAAAGATTTATATCTTACCTTAGTTTTGATTTTTGGGCCATACCTGGCAGTACTCAGGACTTACTCCCTGAACTGTGCTCAGGAATCACTCCTGGTAGGCTCAGGGGCTTGTATGAAGTTCCAGAAATTAAACTCGGGTTGACTGTGTGCAAGGCAGATGTCTTACCCCTGTACTATCTTTTCAGCCCCAGAAAGGTAGTTTTTGAAATGATAATTTTTAGGATAGTTTGTTCTTGATGAAGGAAACATTTTTATGTCTTGCCTTTAACTTATATAAGAGTGGTGATTTCCTGTGTGTTGGTTGCCTGCTAGTGTATCAGTATTCCTTATGTCACTGAAAGTTGAGAGAGGAGTAATATTGGGGTGGCTGAGGTGTCCAGAAACTAGCTCTAGGAGGTGAATACTCTGGCTTTAAAATATCTTGTTACTCGCCAGCTTTTTATATAGCCTGCTGAGTGTTTTCAAAATAAGTGTTGTAATCTGGCAAAGTCTTTTTGCATCATTTTAGTATGGTTCTGTCTAAATTTTCTGATACTATAGGTCCAAATACAAGTGTAGTTTGGGCTTGGTAAGTCTACTGGTGTGTATATTGTATAATAATGTATATTATAAACATACCATACAGTAAAGCTACTACAGTAGCTTTTTTTTTATTTTTATAACTTTTTTTAACTATTTAAACGCTGTGATTTACAAAGTTGTTCACAGTACAGTTGTTTCAGGTATTCAATATTCTAACACTAGTCCCACTACCAATATGCCCTTTCCGCCCCAACATCTGTAGTTTCCCACCCACCTCCCAAGCCTGTTCCCTTAGCAGGCACTGATTAATCTACTTTATGTTGCTTATTTCAGCATATATCTCCTAATGGTGTTACTGAAGGTCATGACCTTTTTACTGAGGGTTAGGTGCAAATTGGGCCATCTGCGTTATTGCATTCATTATTTCACTGTAAGTTTCAGTATTGAGCTTATTGAACTTAGTAGGCTTCTACTCAATTTTTTTTAACATAGTTGTTGTTACAGACATTTAGTATTCACCTCCAATTCCACCACAATTATCTCCAGTCTTCCAACCACCCCCCTAAGCCTGCCCTTATAGAAGACCAGTTGATTTTATATCGCTTATTATAGAATAGATAATATGCTGAAGTTTATCAAAAAATGTTTTCTTAGAAGTGAAGATTGTTCAGTCTTACTGTGGAGCCATTAAGCTCTTGTATAAGAAATTACTAATGCCTTGTTACAGCATAGGCATTGTGTGTATATATTTTGCTGTTGGTTACCCTCTACTTTTCATCCCATTAAATGTGGTGTGCTACTTGGTATATCAGTGTTACTTGGTATATCAGTGTTACTACATTAGCTTTACTGCATGGAATGTATATGCTTCTAAAATCTTTTAAAGAGTCTATTCCTAGGTCATCTTGTCAAAATTATTGGAGCATGAGTTGATAGCGGTCATTGGTTGCATTTTTGGATCCAGGGAACATGCCGTTTGGGGGAAGGGAGAGAAATGAAAAAGAAAATTTACATTGTGGGATATAAAGTTCCTTAAGCAAATATCTCTTGGTTCTGTGGTCTTTTGCATTGTTTTCCATTTGTTTTTCTCTGTACCTGGTGGCCATGATGTTCTTACATTATCAGAGGTCAGAGAATGCCCATGCTTTTGTCTGATAAAGTGACCCTTGCCATGTGCTCTGGCTGCACTGGATGAGGTGGTGGCCCTGTAAGCTCATCAGTCAACAATCTGTGGCTGAAGCCCCACAGAGCTTCCATGGAGTTTCTCTGAAGTCCCTGGGCATAGGACTGTGTGTGGCTGCAGACTGTGTGCCCAGTGCCATGAGGGTATTGATAAAGGCCCCAACAGCTAGCATGAGGGATGGGGCCAGGCAGGCAATTAAAAGGTAAACGATAGTGGTTAGAGCCAGTTGTGTCGAAATGAAATACGTAAGATGTGAGATGATCTGTTGGGGTAAAAAGGAAGAAAACAGAATTTCTCATCTTTATTTTCTTGTAAAAGATAACACACCGAAGCTGATTTGGTTTTGTTTCGGTCACACTTAGAGGTGTGTCTAGAGGCTACTAAATACTACAGTGTCTAGAGGCTACTCCCAGCTCTCTACTCAGGTCCCTTTGGTCTTGCTCGGGAACCATGTGTTGACCAGGGGTCTGACCAGGGTGACTGCAAAGCCAAACAACTTTTTATTTGGGGGCAGGCGAGGGGCACACCTGACTATGACAGGGGGTTACTCCTGGCCCTGCACTCAGGTATTACTCTGGAGTGCTCCGGGGACCATATGGGATGCTGGGGATCAAACCTAGGTCAGCCACATGTGAGGCAAGTACCCTACCCTATGTGATATCGCTCTAGCGCCTGCAAAGCCTAATGACTTCACTCTTGTACTTTCTTAGTGGCCCAACCAGTTCTTAATAAATAGGTGGTCCTGGCACCCATCTGTGGGAAGGATGTTTCTCCAGATTTTATGTGCTGAAGTGGACTGTTGCCCTCTTACTATGCTGTTGTCATTTAAGATTTAAAATGTAGATTTTAGTTAGCCTAATTCTTCAAAATAGACAAGTAGCTTAAGTGTTTCAGAAATAATTGTAGCAATGATTTGCTAGCTTCATGCATGTCACTCATTTAATTCTGGGAAAGATTCGGAAAATGGGTGCTCTGAGAAACACACAGAGTGGAAACTGACGAAGCTTCTGTAGCTTCCCAAGGCCAGATGGTAGAGCCGGACTTGAATCTAGGTAGTTTGGTTTGAGATCTTGTGCTTCAAAGTCTGTACTGTTTTAAAATACTTACTAAATAAGTCACTTCAAATTAATCTGTTAGATAAGATAGAAATTTTAATTCCATAATTTAGAAGGAAAAGAGACACTTGACATTTTAAGCTCCGTATGTATGTGTCTTTGTGAAGACATCTTCAGCTTTAGTGAGCAGTAAAGTACATTTCCAAATAACTGACCATAAATCATCCATCCAATATGTTAAAATCTATAACCTATAGTTTGCAAGAAATCAGACTTCAGTCTTTTAGCTCTCACTTAAATAGTAATAATTTTTAGAAAGCAAAACTGGATTTGGCTACAGGTAGAGTTGCTGGATCCCAGGGTTGTCCGTTTTGCTGGACTGCCCAGGTGTGATCACCTTGCCACGAGCACACAGAGCTTCCCTCCCCCGCCCTTGCCAGCACCCACCAGCCTCCCCTGGTTGGTGGGTGCTTAGATACAGGTTGGAAGCAGTATCTCACTGGCTTTGATTTGTGTTTTGCTGGTGATTAAGCATGTCATATTGAGCAACTTAAAAAATTATGTTCCTAACTGCTTTCTATATACAAGCATTGTTCTCATGTTTGTTATTATTTTAATTTATTGTGAATTACAAAATTATTCAAGATTGAGTTTCAGGCGGACCATGCTCCAACACCCCATCCCTTCACCGCCGCGTCAAGCTGGCAACGTGTTGTTATCTTGGGAAAATGACTATTCAGATTTTTTTTATTCTTTTTTTTTTTCTTTTTTTGGGTCACACCCAGCAATGCTCAGGGGTTTCTCCATGCTCTGCACTCAGGAATTACTCCTGGCGGTGCTCAGGGGACTATATGAGAAGCCAGGGATCGAACCTGGGCCAAGGCAAACGCCATACCCGCTGGACTATCTCTCCAGACCCTTTTTATTCATTTTAAGGTGGATTGTTTAATTGGCTGCTCCTGAGTGATATACCATATATATCTCGGATAATCTACTTGAGTAGTTTTATTTGATATAGTTTCATATTTTTGCATGTGGCTTTTCAGTTAAATAAATGTTTTTTAACAACATTTATTGGAGAATCTGTCCTTTTCCCCATTGGCAAATCTTGACTCTTTTATTGTAAATTAATTGTCCACACATGTGGGCTGTTTCTGGACTCTGTTTTGCTACATGGATCTTTGTGTTAAATGGTTAAATTTACTCTTAGGTATTTTATTCTATGTGATGAAATTATACTGCGATTATTTTCTTAATGTCCTTTCTAAGAATTATTAGTATATAGAAATGCTGCAGATTTTACATACTTACATTTGTTTTGGTGGTGGTGTTACTGTTTGCTCCTGGCCAGGGCCTTTACCCACTGATGACTGGGGGTTAGGACTCACTTGGCAAAGCCTGGGAACCAAACAGTGCTGGGCATCCAACTCGGGGTCACGTGCAAGACTCTTCTGGGTCACACCCCAGCTCCTGCATCCTCTGTAGAGTTCATGTGTTCAGTTGTTTTGAGGGATTACTGGATGTCATATGTCTTGACCAGTTGTAATAGTTCTATTTCTTGTCCAACTTGGATATTTCTGTTTCTTGCCTCCGACTAGCACTTCTGACCTGTGTCTAAATAAAGGTGGCACACATGAGTGGGCTGCCTGTCTCATTCTTGACCTCAGAGGAAATGTTAAAACTCCATCGTGTAGGCCACGAGATATAGGTCATTGTCAGCATTGAACCTGAGAGCTGAGTCCAGGTGTTTTGGTACTTTCTAGACACCAGTGACGTGTTGTGCCATTTCAGCGGTGGCTAAATTCTCACAGACCATCTTTCATAGCATGTTTGGAGGGTCTTTTTTCCCCTTGAATTTAGTGCTTGTATAGCTGTAAGGACTTCATAGAAAAACTCACTTCTATAAGTTTTTGCAAAAGAGTTTTTTGAGTTCTTTGAAAAATATGTATAATATGTTAAGAACTAGGTTGATAACCAATATTATCAACCAAAACAATGGGAATTTTGAAACAATTTAAAAAAGAAAACTATCCCCCAGATTCCTAACTTATAACTCATCTTTCTATGTAGTTCTTTGAATCAGTTTTCATAAAGACCAAGTATATTATACATGTTTTCTTTTGAAGTTTAGCGTAAACTGATACCTGTAACATCTGTATAATTTTAAATTAACTAATTTGTAGTCAGAATAAATATTTCTACTCTCAGATACATTTTAGTGTGTGGCCTCAAATGTAATGATATTTTTTCCCTCTTCTAGTTTGGAAATACCTGCTACTGAAATTCTGTTATATGTGGCCCCCAAATGTAATAATATTTTTTTCCTCTCCTAGTTTGGAAATACCTGCTACTGCAATTCTGTTCTTCAAGCACTTTATTTTTGCCGTCCATTTCGAGAGAAAGTTCTAGCATACAAGAGTCAACCTAGGAAGAAGGAGAACCTCCTTACGTGCTTAGCAGACCTCTTCCATAGCATAGCCACACAGAAGAAAAAAGGTTGGAGTGATACCGCCTAAGAAGTTCATAACAAGATTACGGAAAGAAAATGGTAATTCCTCTGCTCTTACTGTCTTGCTTGCCTAACAGGAAGAGTAAATATAGCATCGCGTACAATTCAGGAAGCGTTGACTGAGAGTCTTGATTGTTTCTGATTAAACGATAGCCATGAAAAACCCAAAGATGACGTTCTTAGCTTTCAGGATGGCTAATGTAGTAAGGAGGTGGCACACACGGTAATTAATAGAGGCATGACTCATTTTTGGAGTACAGTCTACAGAGATCAAATTCTTTATGCCAGGAATGAGAAATCATAATTTCTCTTATTTGCTGTATTTTAATTAAGAACGTTTTCTTTACTCTATTGTTAATATATTGTTATTATAATACTTTTCTATTACTAATTCATCTGATCCTTGTCATAAGCTGATATAGAAAGCATGCTGTTTGTTTAGTTTTATCCCGGTGGTAGAAAAAAGGGAAGAAAATACAGCAGGATTTCATATCACATTCTAAACTAAAGCAAAGAACCAGAACAATAAATCAGGTTTTCTGACTCATATGTCTGTGGTGGTTGTGGGCAGGGTGTTGTTGTTTTTTTTTAATTACATATTACTTCTTTTTAAAATAGCTACTGATAAATCACTTTTTTGTCTCTTAAAAGCATTTTCATTCAGTTTTTTACGGCAAGCCCCTAACTTAGACCTTATTTCTCCACTCTGTACAGCCCAGCTGAGAACCAGAACAGGAAGGTCACTCTCTGGTCAGCATCCCACCTGAGTTTTGGATAGTTAGGTCCAGTTTCTCCCTAAGATCCTGAGCCAGTTCAGAAAATAGTAGCATATGTAAATGCAACATAGAACTCTGAGTTTTGGATCTGGAGCAGTAATACAGCAGGTAAAGTACTTACTTTGCATGTGACCTACCTGAATTCAATTCCTGGCTTCCCCATATGGTCCTCAGGCCCACCAGGAGTGATTCCTGATTATAGAGCCAGGAGTAACTCCTGAGCACCTCTGAGTGTGGTCCAAAAGCCAAAACAACAAATAAAAGAAATCTGGGTTTGATGTAGGCTTTCCAATAAAAATAAAATTAGTGGTAGTTTTAGTTTGTTGTCTGACATGTAAAAAGATACCAACAGAAATAAGATTTGAGAGGTTTTTCAAGGTTGGTTGTTACATAAACCAGTGGGCAGTCTTGTCCTTAATTGACACTGTTTTTATCTCCTAAGTTGAGATAAGGATTGGTCATAATTTCCTAGGACATAATTGTACTAATATAGGGCTTTTTTTTAATTGACATACATGTTAAAGATTTACAGTAAATATAAAGCAGTTGATAAATTTCTTTTTTTTTTTTTTTTTTGAGTTACTCAGGGGTTACTCCTGGCTCTGCACTCAGGAATTACTTCTGGCAGTGCACAAAGGACCATATGGAATGCTGGGGATTGAACCTGGGTCAGCCACATGCAAGGCAAATGCTCTACCCACTGTACTGTCACTCCAGCCCCAAGTTGATTAATTTCTAATGGAAGAAACTTGTGTTTTTAATAAAAAAATGTTTTAAAGTGTTTACTTTCTTGTAGTCCAACTCTATATAGTATCGTTTTTTTTTAAACAGCCAAATGCAGCTGTGTTAGAATGTGGACTGATTTTGAGTCTTTTCAGCCTTTTGCCTATGTTGATAGGAAACTTTATAGTCTTAGTAGATAATTCAAATGCAGGAAAATTGGCCATGCCAGCCTATTTCTGTAGGTTTGTATTCACTGTATCACTGTATCACCGTTTTCCCGTTCATCATCGATTTGCTCGAGCGGGCACCAGTAACCAATATGGTCCTGTTTCATGCAAGTAGAGCCCAAGGGCATCCGCCCACTCCAGGAACATAAAGAGCCTCAAACCATTCCATCAGGTCATGGGAATGAGGTCTATAATTGTTACTGGTATTTGGCATATCAAATACGACATGGGTAGCTTGCCTGACTCTGCTGTGCGGGTAGCATACTCATCTCTAAATCCAGCATTTATTGATGAACCGTGCAGCCGCGTGAGCCTGGCTGTAATAGGCTGGTCAGCTGGGTGGAGTTTTGACGAGGGGGAAGTCCGGACGTGGAAAATGGAGGCTCTCATGGAGTAGGGGGTCATCTGGCTTGTTGCGAGGCTCTGCTGGGGTGGCAGGCCAGGGCTAGAACCCGCCTTCCCTCCCAGGCGCCTCGTGAGCGGCTGGGCACAGGGAGAGCCAGGTAGCAGCTCGGCCCCATGTCTGTGAGTCTTTGTATTATAGAAGTCTTTGTATTATAGAAGTCTTTGTATTATAGGTTTGTATTATAGAAGTTTTCAACGTGAGTAATGATTTTACACAAAACACACAATATTTTTTTATTTAATAGCACTTAAAAAGAAAACTATTGTTTAATGCATCATATGCACCCTGTTTGAATTTGGGTTGCTATTTCAAACATACCATATGCTAATTTAGTAGTCATTTATTTCTCAGCACTGCTGAGGTAGAAAAGTCCGAGATGAAGTTCCTGGCAGAGTCAGCTTCTGGTAAGGCTACCGTGTCCTACTCTGAGTGGTAGCAGGGTGGAGAAGTCAGCTTCTGGTGAGGCTACCGTGGCCTCGCTTTGGTGGCCAGGGTGGATAAGTCAGCTCTCGCTTGAGTTCCTTCTAAAAGACACTCATCTTAGCTCTGACACCCAGTTACCTGCCGACAACTCCATCTCCAACAGCATTGTTTGGAGGTTGGGATTTCAGCGTGTAAGTGTTTAGGATGACACACAGAGGCAGCCTGTAGCATGATGTTTATCTATGGGGAGTTTTTAACATTTAGGAGGACTTTCTGGGCCTTCACCCAGAGCTCAGGTTACTGTATTTGGAAGTTTTATATAGTGAAATATCAGTGCTTTGTATGGTTATCTGTGAAGCTTGGGGATTTCACCTGCATTTATTTGTTTTCTGTAATTCTAGAGGGTGAACCTCTACTCTACAGATTGCTAAAGACTCAGCAAGAAGCCACAACCCACTAAGAACTCCTTTGGCAAGACGATTCTTACCAAACAATTCAATCACCAATGTTAAAATAATGCTGGGGGAGAGAGAAGGGGGAGGGGGGAAGAGGAGGAGGGAGGAGGGAGGGGGAGGGGGAGAGGGAGGAGAGGGAGAGGGAGAGGGAGAGGGAGAGGGAGAATGCTTCTAGCAAGTCTGGTGAAGTCACTTCTTTTTCTCTTTCCAAAGGCCACCACCAGTGCTTAGAAGCTTGGGGGTCACTCCCAGTTCCTCTTGGCCTGGAGCAGGGCCTGATCACTTAGTGTTCAGCCTAATGCCCGGCACTGCCCAACAGTGGTCAGCAGCCTCCAGGGCTATGGAGGGCCACAGACTCCAGCTCCTCCCACAGTCAGATTCTCTCCTCCCTCACTTCCTGATGGTTTAGGCCATATCCAGCAGTGCTCAGGGCTTGGGGCTCAGGCTTATTCTTGGTCAGTCCCATCCTGCCCAAGGTCCATCCTGATTTGCACTGCTACAATACCAGGCTGGCTGTTACCCCTGCTCAGCCACACCCACCCATATCCCCACGGCCACTCCATAGCTGGTGGGACCTTTCCTTACAGGCCAGGACATAACCACACACCTGCTTGGAACATGCCGGGAACAGGCCCTCCCCCCACAGCATTCAAAATCAAATCCACCAAGCTCTTCTGTCTTTCTGACCCTGTCTTCAGTTTGTTTCACTGGGTCACGTTCATTTTTCTTGCTATCCTCCAAACTACTGTTTCCATACCACCTGCTTTGGGCAATTCTCTCTTGATCTGTAAGTTCAAATCACCACTCACCAGGCATCGGCCTCAACCGCTACATCTCAACTAACAGCACCCAGTTTCTCTCTCCCATTTTCCTGCTTTCGTTTTCTCCAAAGCAAAGAGACATGACGCTGCCTGAGAATATACTTGTCTTCCCCACCAGTACGTCAGCTCCCTGAAGGCAGGGGTCTGTCCTATCTAGATCCCCAGTTCCTGCAAAATGCCTGGTACACAGATGGAACTAAATATGTAATAATCAGATTAGACATTTACTTTCTGATATCAGAGGTGTAACATGTTTGTGGAGCAAGGGTTATTACTGCACCAAAGAACAGAAATGAACTATAGTCTATGTAGGCTGTGATTAGGTAACACAAACTAAGCATATTAAAAATAAAACTAGATTACTACGTAGAAATCAAAATATTCCTCTTAGGGGAAGGGTTCATGCCTTGCGTGTTTGAGGCCCACATTAAATAAATAGGTTCTTCTTTCCAAAGGATATCAAAATAAGTATTGGAATTGTAAAACAACAGTGGCTCAAACAATATAGAGCAACTGTCTATTGAGAATATAGAACATGAAGTTCCTTAACATTACATGAAGGAAAACAGGTTAAGAACAGTCCAGCAATGAAAGTGCAAATAATGAAACAATCAACTCATTTTCCAGAAAATTAAAACAAGCCAGCAAACAGTCTCAAAGGGAGAAATTTTGACTAAGGACGAAAGAATGAAAAATGCTTCAAATATACTTAGGGGGAGGAGAGATAGTAGAGGTGTGAACGCACAGGCCTTGCATGTGTCCTGCCCTGGTCCCATCACCAGAACCATGTGGCCCCAAACACTGTCCAGGGAAGTCCTAGAGGCCTTCAGCACCATGGCGTAAGGCCAGGGAGACTCCTGAGCACTGCTGGGGTGGCCCAGAGCTCTGTATCTGTGGGCCTCTGCATTAACCACCAGCCCCATTCACCAAGAATCATTGAGAGGGCGCCCCAGCAGTATCAAATAATATATTTATTAAACATAATATCTGAATATAGATAAACAAAACAAAGCTTATGAGGAGATGGATTAATAACTGATGCAATGGTGAATCAAGTTACTATTTCTTTTTTCTTTTTTCTTTTTTGGGTCACACCCGGCGATGCTCAGGGGTTACTCCTGGCTCTGCACTCAGGAATTACTCCTGGCGGTGCTCGGGGACCATATGGGATGCCGGGGATCGAACCCGAGCTGGCACAGGCCGGCCGCTGCAAGGCAAATGCCCTACCTGCTGGGCTATCGCTCCGGCCCTCAAGTTACTATTTCTAAACATACAAAAATCTTCAACAGGTAGTGAATAATCAAAAATAACAGAGTCAGGGTGCAAACCTTGCCATGCGTGTTTGTGGGTTGGTCTACTCTTCTTGAGTCATTTTAGCTGCTTCAGCTTCTACTTGTTCCTTTACTCATTCCTTCAGAGGCTGGTCAAGTCTGTTGTTGGTGCTGGACATGCAGCAGTGAAAGAGGGGGAATGTTCTTGAGGGACACATGTGTATATGTTCTAGCAATGCCTCTAGAGACCAAAAATATACATACGCGAATATGTACATGTACATCTTCTTATGTGAGGAAATACTAGTTGTTTACAAACTAATGGCTATTGTTAGATTCTATTGATGTCCCATATTCATTTATTTTCTCCTAAGAAGCATGAAAATTATTTTGTGTAGTGCAAGTGAATAGCTGTTTCTGAATTATGAAGGAAATGATGTACTTTAAATCAATTTTAAGTTTCCTCTCTGTTTTTGCATTAACCTTGCAGCTGTTTTAGGTCTCTGATAGCTTCTCCAGTTCCTAGACATGAATTTAATCATGACCTCTAGACTGTCCTGTGGTGGAGGGAACCATTTGTCTTTGCTCACTGTCATATTCCCAGCATGTAATCCTGGCCCTGCCACATAGTAGGTGCTTACTAAATGTTTGTAAGAGAGAATAGGTTTGATTTATCACAGCTACTTAGGAGATAGGAGATAAATCCAGGTTTGAAAGAATGATGGTAACAGTGTTTGTGAGGACGTGTGAGCCATTCAGCCATTGTGGTCTTGGTGTTTTTATATCCTCCGTGCTGTTTGTGGAGCTGCAGTGACTTCATAGAAATTGTAGCATACTTGTGTACTGTGGACTTGAAATTATTTTAAGTATTTCAGCAAATTTGAGTATTTTTTGGTATAAATTGTTTTGGGTTCTAAGCTGCTAGCCTTAGGGCCCAGCTTGCCTGGGGCTGCTGTCCAGGGCCCCCAACAGATTGCATCTCATTTCATAAGCATTTAATTCAATTGAAGTAGTCCCGTGAATCAGAAATTATTGTTCTGTGTGGCTGCAGTGCCCAGCTGCATTGGCAGGTGGCAGACAGGAGACAGGCTTGTCCACACCCAGACCTCTGCCCCTTGGGCCCTGGATGGTTGATGGTCAGACATAGAAAAGACTGGGCCCCCTGGGATGAACCCAGAGCCACAGCAGAGCCTGGCAAGCTACCTGTGGTGTATTCAATATGCCAAAAACAGTAACAATAATGAACCTCATTCCCAACTAATGGAGACATTACTGGCACCTGCTTGAACAAATCTATGAACAACGGGAAGACAAATGATACAAGTATTAAAAAGAATATGCTCAAAAAGATGTTTTTAGTTTCTAAAAAACAAACTCATTCGCACATTTTATCCTTAGGGGGAATTTTTTTTTTTTTGCCAAAAACATGCATTTTTTTTTTTACCAAAATTGCAAAAAAAATTTTAAAGGGGAAAATGAGGCAGCTTAACTTGTGGTATTAAGCATTATGTGTTTATATGCTGTAACAAATTATTCATCTTCACCTGAATGAGCCCCTTAATAGTATGTGTACAATCTTCTTTCTGGTTCACTCATCATTTTTCCATGGCTTCCATTTCATTCATCTTTTTTTGTTTTATTTTACAGAATTGTTCACAGTAGAGTTTATCCAGACACACAGTGTTCGAACTCAATTCCCGTCAGGGTTCCCTTCCCTACCAGTGTCCTCCCCTGCCTTCCCACCCCCTTGGTAGATAAATAACATTTATTTCCTGTTACTTGGTCCAATAAAACTTAGAGGAATGGCAAATAGAATCATCAGAGAATAAATCAATGAATGTTTGTTTTTAATCTAGTAGAAGACTACCATATGCATCATCAGTGAGCGCCATACTCAGCACCACATGCTCGGAAGTTTCTTCTGTCCTTTAAAGGGGTTCTTTAAAACCTTCTTGTAAAAGCTGGTTTCAAGGCCGTGAATTCCCTAAGGTGTTGCCTGTCCATGGAGCTCGTTTAGTTTCTTCCAAATCTGAATAATAATTGAGCTGGATAGAATATTCCTGGTGAGGTTCTCTTCATTGAGTTTTGTATTACTTTTTTTCTTTGCTCTTCTGACTCATAAAGTCTCATTTGACAGATCTGCTCTACGTCTTACAGGATTTCCTTTGTATGTAATTTGCATTTTTTTTTCTTTTTTGGGTCATACCCGGCAATGCTCAGGGGTTTCTCCTGGCTCTGCACTCAGGAATTACTCCTGGCGGTGCTCGGGGGACCATATGGGATGCCGGGATTGAACCTGGGCTGGCATGGGCTGGCTGCGTGCAAGGCAAATGCCCTACCCGCTGGGCTATCACTCCGACCCCATAATTTTTTATCTTGGTGCTTTAGTATTCTGTCTGTCTTTGGATTTTGTCATTTTGAGTATAATGTTTCCTGGAGTTTTCTTAACTGGGACTGTTTTCACTGGGACCCTCTTGGCCAATTGAATCTGGTGCCTGTGGTCTTCAACTCTGGGTAGTACTTATGGGGGGTTCTTTTTTAATTTTTATTATACCATGTTAGATATATAGTTACAAGGATGTTCATAATTGGGTCTCTGTCATACAGTGTTCCAGCACCCATCCCTCCACCAGTGCCCCATTCCCACCACCCATATCCCAAGCGCTCCCCCTCACCTAACCCCAGCCTGCCCCTATTGCAGGCACATTTTCTTTCTCTTTCTATCTCTCTGTCTCTGTCCCTGTATTTCTCTCTTCTCTTACACTTTGTGGCTTGCCCTACAGATATTAACGGTTTATGATGTCTCTATGTGCATATTCAATAGTGAGTTCTAGAGTGACATAATTCTCCATTCCCCATAAACTCTCCAGTTTGTTGCAATTAGAATGATCATTACAGTATATAAATGTGAAAGATACTGGGACTTAAATTCCATTATTGTCTAAGACTGTCACGGGTCCGCAGGGTCTGGAGTGTTTCTCTCTCCGGCTGTTGGCTGTGGTGGCTGGGGCTCGTAGTCATGCCTACTGACATGGAGGTGGAGGAATGGGTGGAAGAGCCCAAATCCCCACCCCCAAGTGCGGCCAGCGTGGCCTCCTGCATGTAAGCGAGCCCTAGGAGCTATGTCGGACATTGTCAGGGGCTGGCTGAGCCTTTTATGGGGGTGGGGTAGTTAAACTGTTGTTTCTTCATCCATCACATTTGCCTTCCTGTTCTTCAGGGACTCTGATGAGTCTTACACTGTCCCTCTTGACCATCCTGCTCCAGAGAGTGTGTTGTCATTTTCTTCTCAGACTGGCTTTCACTTCTTTTTGTTTCTCAGTGGTTTCCCTCTTATCCTGGAGCTCCTCACTCTTCTGCTCAGCTTCTGTTGACGCTGTTTTATCCCCTCCTGCTCTTCGTTTCTGTGATCTCTGACCAGTTTCCATTTCAACATCATGCTTGTGCTTTGCCAACTCCCTGCACTATCATTTCTTTGACCTCTTTGAACGTCCTCATCACAGTGTCAGTAAGGCCGTGAGGGTTCACGGGGGTGTTGAGGTCTTGGTGATGTTCCTTCTGCTTCAGCCCCAATTTCTCTCTCTCATCATCCTCATCTTAGTGACTCTCCTTAGAAGAGGAAGTTCTAGAATTGTGTCCTTGGCTGGTGAGTGAGTGAGGACTGAAAGCATGTTCTGAAAGGGTGTCTGTGGACTTAGAGAAGCTCCCTAGTCCCGAAGGCGTCAGAATAATCACAAGGTCAGGCCCTCAGGACTCAGATGACTATAGGGAGAGTGAGCATTATGGGGGCGTCGGCCAGGTGGCTGCTCCTGTGGTGACCAGGCCTCACTCACTCTGCCTTGGAGCCAGCACCCTGCTGTGTTGCAGTGAGGCGTAGTCAGTCGGTAGGCACCGGAGACTGCACCCCTGGGAGTCTCAGACTGCCTAGCCACTGACCACATTAGCCACGTCACACAGTTCTGGGCCTGGACGCAGAGCCTCAGGCTTGCACGACCAGTCTGCACAAATACTTTTAAAAGGTCCTTGGCTCTGAAGAGCTTTTTTGATTGCGGGCAGGTTTGTGCACGCAGGCGAGAGTATAGTGGTTTAGATCTGGCATCAGAGAGCAAGAGAATGTTCCCTGGGGTTGAAGACATGATGATGAGTTTAGAACACAAGAATGGTTCCTGGAAAGACCAGCAGGGGCTGGGAATGAAGAAAAACCCAAAGAAGAAGGGAGGAATAATAAAGTGAAGTAAGTAATGAGGGTAAATCTGGACAGAAATGTCAGATTTTGAATATGGTGACTAGCAAGGGCTCTTTGGGCTAATACTCTAGGTTCTCTGGGTAAGTAGCCATCTTATTTGATAAAAATTAGTAATACAAAGAAATGTACATCATCACTAACAGCTTTCTAACCAAAATTCTGGTTCTTGGTTATTTTAAAGATTCTTAATCAGCTGGGGTAGTTCTTTACTATTTTGCAAAGAGCCTGACATAGTGAAGTAACCCTAGTGCTCATATTATTTACAATTAATTGTTTTACATCCGCACACAGAGCCTGGGCTACCCGTGCGTATTTGACATGCCAAATACCAGTAACAATTATAGACCTCATTCCCATGACCTGTGGAATGGTTTGAGGCTCTTATGTTCTGGCTGGGAAGATGCCCTTGGATCTCATGTGACGGACATACGGAGATGTTACTGATGCCCAGTATGTCACGGAAGTCAAGGACAAGAAATGAGGGTGGTGGGAGCTGGGAGGAGAATTGTTTCAGGTGTTGAAGATTATAGAAATCAGTGTAATGATGGGATGACTGTGCTCATAATGGAACATCTGAGAACACGAGAAGGGCCGGGCAGGCTTGCAGAGCTCTGTGCTCAGAGCACCGGCTGCTGAGAGGCCTTGCTGCTCTGGGTCTGTCTCCTGCATGGGCAGAAACCTGGGGTGCTCAGTATACAGTATTCCCCAGGCAAGACCACTCGTGTGGAGTCCAGCAGGGGATGCAGTAACTGTCAGAGCTCAAGGTTTTTATGGTCCTTAAAAACAATAGGGAATTTCTTTAAGCTGATTAGACTGAATCCCCGAGATAAGTTCCTCACTGGGTGATCGAGGTGTGACTCTAATCACTGTTTTAGTATTTCTGTGTTTGGCTCAGCTCAGCCAGACTTCAAGGCCACACAGATCTAATCTGAGTCCAACGTAGGAGTCGGCTCTGTCTTGCTCTAGCGGCTGCCTGAAAAGGCCTTTTAGACTCCAGGGTCAGAATCAAATGTTATTTTGCTCTCCAGTAAATGTTCATTTATTCCATTTTATTTTTAGTTACCTTTAAAAGGAGGCATGAGGCTATTTTACATACAGGAAAACCAAGGCCTTTTATTACCATGGAATTTTCTCATGTTTCTTAACTTGTTGGATCTTTGTAAATTGTTGACTTCAGCTTCTTTGCCTATTTTGTTATGGTTTTCTGTTTAGATGGGGCGTGTGGGGGTGGGAGAGCAGGACTCGAACCCACCCCCCACTTGATCTTGCACTTCAGCCCCACTCCGCTCTGTCCTCGTGTAAACAGACTCTCCTTAGATTTTAAAATTGTCACTTTTAAGTTACATGGTTTAACTTTCAAAAACTGAGTTCTGCTGCAGAGAACTTTTATGCCATCCTATTTATAGCTCCTCTAAAATTTTTTTTATTCCTTTTATCTTAGATAGACATTACCTAAATTTTCTACTAAATTTGTAAGCTTTCCTTTGAAAAATATAAACTGTAAAACTTTCTGGAATTTGTTAAGTGTTCATCGAGGATCTACAGGTAAATTTTGCTGCCTGTTGCCTTTTGTTGACTAATCCCTGGGTTCTGGCGTCTGTGGGTGCGTCGTGCGTGTGTGTGTGTGTGTGTGTGTGTGTGTGTGTGCACGCAGTCATGCATGCGCGCACTGCGTGTGTTATTTTCCTGGTCCTGATGTGAGACTTTTCCTTTTCTAATTCCTCCACCCTGGCTTTGCTCTGTCCTGATGTGAGGCTTTACCTTTTCTAATTCTTCCTCCCTGGCTTTGCTCTGACACCTGAAAACCAGGCCCCCCCACTTGAGTCTTGCACTTCAGCCCCACTCCACTCTGTCCTTGTGTAAACAGACTCTCCTTAGATTTTAAAATGGTCACTTTCCAAGTTCCTTTTAGAAAAGGGAAAGGCTTTTTCCTTTTCTAATTCCTCCTCCCTGGCTTTGCTGTCATGCGAGGTACTTGCCTTTCCTGCTATCTCAGGGCATGATACCAAGCAAGGGTAAAGCGACTTCATGTTAGTGACTCAGGATTTCATTTTGATCCACTGATTTGTAGAACTACTGGGAGTATCTTAGAGAATTTTAAAATCTCACATTTGAGAGGGCCCTTAGTGATCATCTGGAATGAGCAGGTGTTTCCTGAGACCTTTGAAGTCACCTGGAGGAACTCTGAAACCTTTCCAGCTTCTAGACCTGGTATTTAAGTTAGTAAATTAGGAACTCGGTAGGAATTTGTTACTTTAACCTGTTTTATATATGTTGTTTTGTATATGTCCATGCCTTTGGCTGGACACTAGCAAAAGGTGGCTCAGCTTCTAGTTTAAAGCATGTCATATATATTGGTTGGAAAGGTTGAGCACATTTGACTCCTTCTAAAAACTGCTCTTTAGTGAAGTAAAGGGAGGGGGAGGAGGAGAAAAAAAAAGTAACACCTAGCTCTAGAGCTACACCTTAACCTGTGCTGAGTAAGAATGTTTGGTGGCCAAACAGGAAACACTAATTACTGACAGCTTTTAATATCTTTCAAAATGTGTTTTTTATTTTCTGTATTTTGACCTGGAATGCCCACAGGTCTTTTCAGAGTGTTTATAGAGTGAAAATTATTACAACACTTGAGATATTGCTTGGCCTTTTCTGTCATTCTCAATTAAGGGTGAGTTTTCTAACACAAAACTGAATGAGTGAAAGCCTGATGCCAGTGAGAGCCTCTAACAGTCTGCAGAAAGTAGAGCTGTATCAATGTCTAACCGTAGTAAGTAGAGCTGTATCAGTCTCTGTCTATAGTAAGTAGAGTTGTATTAGCCTCTACAGTCTGTTGTAAGTAGAGCTGTATCCAACAGGCTGTAGTAAGTATAGCTGTATCTGTGTCTGACTATAGTAGCAGAGATGTATCAGCCTCTAACAGACTATCTACCTCTAACAGTTTGTAGTAAGTAGAGCTATATCAGCCTCTGTCTATAGTAATTAGAGCTGAATCAGGCTCTAATAGGCTGTAGTAAGTAGAGCTTTATCAGCCTCGAACAGTCTGTAGAAAGTAGAGCTGTATTAGCTTCTAACAGACTAGTAAGTAGAGCTGTATCAGCCTCTAACAGACTGTATAGTAAGTTGAGCTATATCAGCGGCTAACAGTCTGTAGTAAGTAGAGCTGTATCAGCTTCTAACACATCAGAGATGACTATACTAAGGAACTTGTTTCATTGTAGTGGTGTGGAATAGATTAAGTGAATTAATAGGAAACAATTGTTTTTCTCTCATCATATATATGTGTGATGGTATTATATAAATGTGTCCCTTTTCTCTCAAATCAGTAGTTTCTTAAATAAAGATTCTTCATTAGCTCATTTATAGCTTTAACAAAAATCAGTCATGTGAAAGCATAATTTCATATGAAAGCAATCAAATTCTTGTACATTACTAACTTCCAAACATTTGTGATGATATATATTTTTTTTCAGCATGGCTGTCAGTGAAGTAATTTCTGAAACAGTTTTCTCCTATATTTTTATTTTCAGAGCTTTTTGACAACTACATGCAGCAGGACGCCCATGAATTCTTAAATTACCTACTAAATACAATTGCTGATATTCTACAAGAAGAGAGAAAACAGGAAAAACAGAATGGCCGTCTGCCTAATGGTAATATTGACGGTGAAAATAACAACAGCACACCAGACCCAACGTGGGTTCATGAGATTTTTCAGGGAACATTAACTAATGAAACCAGATGTCTTACTTGTGAAACTGTAAGTATACCATAAAGCTTTGTACAGACAATTCTGTAAGAGGAATACGATGGGGGCCTGAGAGGTAGAAGAGCAAGTAGGGCACTTGCCTTGGATGTGTCTGACCCGGAATTAATCCCTGGCACCCCATGTGGTGCCCAGAGCCTGCCAGGAGTGATCCCTAAGCACATAGCCAGAAGTAAGCCCAGAGTACAACTAGGTGTGGCTCCAAAATTTTTTTAAAACATAGGATACAGACTTTCAGGTTGTAATTGTTAGTATATAAAATGGTAAAATATATATACTTGGCAGGTTGTGTTTATTAATTGTGTATGTGCCCAAAATACTATTGTTGAGCTTGTCACTTGTCACTTGTCTTCCCTTAGATCACCGATTTGCTCGAGCGGTCACCAGTAACATCTCAATATGTTCTGTCACATGCGAGATAGCCCAAGGGCATCTGCCTGCTCCAGGAACATAAAGAGCCTCAAACCATTCCATCAAGTCATAGGAATGAGGTCTATAATTGGTACCGGTATTTGACATGTCAAATATGACACAGAGAGCTTGCCAGGCTCTGCCATGATGATGAAATACTCTTGTAGTCACCTCAAAGCTAGAGCACTTATTGATGAAATGGGCGCAAAGCGGCCTCGTGACCCTGGCTGTGATCAGCTCTTCTACTGGGTGGAGCTCTGACCAGAGGGAAGTCTGGATGTGGAAAATGGCGACCCTCATGGTGTGGAGCTATTTGATTTTATTTCAATATAGGATGTCATTATATTTTTGTAAATTATATGCCTTAGTTAAGTTTGTAAGGAACAGCTCAGGAGATCTAATGCCATTTTCCCATACTTAAGTTCAATTTTTTTGTGTTTCTAATAAAATTAAGAGCATATTGTATACTGATTAGGCTCTTTATGTTCCTGGAATGGGCAGATGCCCTTGGGCTATCTCACTTTGTGACAGGACATATTGAGATGTTACTGGTGTCTGCTCGAGCAAATCGATGATCTACAGGAAGGCCGTGATACAGTGATTGTATACTGAAGGACAAGTGTCCACTTCCTGGATCCTTTTCAAGATGGGTCTTGACTCATCTTTATACTGTAAACTGGTCATAGGAAGCATCAAGTAATCCAGCACCCCTGTCCTTCCCTTGCCACCTGCTTTCTGGTGCGAAAAAGGGAAGGCATTTTATCTTTTAAAGTCATCTATTTTCTTTTTCTTGGAGCAGAGAGCTGTGGATTTTCGTTTATATTTTACCCTTCCCTACTTTATTTATTCCCCCACCTAGCCCTCGCTTCTCAGTTCACAAGTTTCCCCTTTGTTTTGTGTGTTCACCAGTTTTATATCCTTACATCGAACACATAGCTGAAATCACCCGCTGAAATTTTCCTCCTGATTTGCTCTGTATAATTTCCTTGGGAACCGATTCTTCTCTGGATGAACTGCCAGTGGTATTCTGCTGTATCACCTCGTCCTTGTATGCTCCTCTATCACTTCATTTGCTTCCATATTTTAGCTGCTGTAAATAATACAGTAAACATTGTGATAGATTTTTAAGTTCTTTGTATTCTTTTTTTTTTTTGGTGGGGTATATACCTGGTGGGCTTATGAATTTACTTCTGTGGCTCTGTGCTTACAGATCACTCTTGGTGGTGTTTAGGGGGATCATATGTGATGCTGGTGTTGAAACTGGGTGGGCAGCTTGCGTGGAAAGTGCCTTCCCTGCTGCACTCATTCCCTAATCCCTGCTTTCAGTTTTTTGAAGGAGCACTATGACCTTATTTAAAAATGGTTGCCTCAGTGTGTTTCCTTGCCAGCTACATTTGTTCTTTCTCTTTGTTTGTATCTCTTTCTTTTCCTTCCTTCCTTCCTTCCTTCCTTCCTTCCTTCCTTCCTTCCTTCCTTCCTTCCTTCCTTCCTTCCTTCCTTCCTTCCTTCCTTCCTTCCTTCCTTCCTTCCTTCCCCTTCCTTCCTTCCTTCCTCTCCTTCCTTCCTCCTCCCTCCCTCTCCTCCCTCCCTCCCCTCCCCTCCCTCCCCTCCCTCCCTCCCTCCCTTCCCTTCCTATTCTTCTGTCCTTTCACTTTATTTTGCTTTTTTTGGTCACACCCAGCACAATTCATGATTTCATGATGGTGTGTCCATCTCGGGACATCACATTAAGTTACATATCTGCCTTTGTTGGTTACTAATGCATTTAAGTTGGTGTTCAGTTTCTCCACATTATGATAATTGCATTTATGCCCTTGTTGTTCCTTGGAGACAGCATGTGAAAGGTATAAGGCCTATGTGCAGATTGTTTTTATTTTTTTTTTTTTTTTTTTTTTGGGTGGGGCATGTGAATATTCAGTTTTCATGCCAGCATCATGTTGGAAATGCTGGTGTTTATTTGAATTGCCTTTGCTCTTTGATCAAAGTTAATTCAGCTTTATTTGTGTGGTTTTATTTCTGGTCTGTATTAGATCTGTATTAATCTCTTAGGTCTGTATTAATTTGGTCTTTCCCCAATACCTCACTGTTTTGATTACTATTGCTCTAGAGTTAACTCTTAATGTTGCATAGTTAGTATTGGTGATTTGAATTTTATTTTTAGCTGTGCTTACTTTTCTGGGTTTTTGCCTGTTCATTTAAACTTTATATAAATTTAAGAAATCGATTTATTATGCACATAGTAATGTGCTGTAAGTTTGGTGTTACATTTGTGTTCTGACTGTAGATCAAATAGGGAAAAAACTGACATTTGATAATATAAGGTTTTCATATATGTGGACTATATATTTATTTACATCTTTGTGTTTTCATTACATTTATAGTTTTCCTCAAATTGATCTCATACATATTGTTAGAGTTAGATCCTTATTTTTTCTTTTGCTGTTAATGTAAATGTTTGTCATGTTATATTACTTTCTTGTTTCTCCCTGCCTTTGGGTACATATAGAGACTTTCAATAGAACCATTAACACCTATACCACTGTTCCATCTATTAAAGTATTGATTTTGCCTGGATATTTTAACTATCGACGGGCACTTACAGACCTCCTGTTGTCTGTAGTATATTTTTATAAATGATACTGGCATTTCATGGAGACAGAGAACAGTATCCAATTACATTAATAGCAACGTGTTTATAATCAGCTTTGTTTATTCCTGTAACTGTCAGTTATTGCAGAAATCTCTTGACTATATAATGCGTGTTGGTGGGAATTGAGTTCAGTACTCATGTCCATTTAAACTAATCATTGTTAATCATTGTTAAAAAGCATGAACTTTTTAGTTGTATATTGCAATTAAAATCATATGAAGGATTTCAAGCTTCAGTAAACATTAACCAGTTATTAGGGCAATTTTTCAACTGGTATAGTCAGAATTTGATCATTGCTCATTGTTTGGTGTTATGGGATTTGATCTATATGGGAAGATGTAGGTACACTTCAGTCTTCCTCAGAGAAACAGAAAACATAGATTGTCGGGGATGCCGCTGGGGTCCCCAACAGTGCCGGGAAGTGAGTTCCCTTCTACCTCGAAGCCGGCGAGGAATGGATGAAAACTCAGGAATCTGATGCAGTTTTAAAAGGGCTTTACTATCACAGGTTCCAATATACAATCCAAGAGCAGGGAAAACCTCCGGACTCTGGGTTCCCAGCTAGGCCCCAGCCACGTGTAGGCCAAGATGGCTGCCACCACGTGTTGAGGCCCAACAGAGATGGAGAGGATGGAGAGGCAAACGCCAAGGGAAGCCGAAATGGCAAAAAGGGAGAGAAAAAAAGAGAGCTGCTTTCTTCTTGCAGCTTATTTTATAGCTAGAAATCCGCCCAAACTCCCCAGCCCGGCCCATTCTGGGCTAGGCTATCTAGAGATGAAAACAGGAAAATAGCTCTAAGAAATGTAGCAACTTCAGGAGGCCTTCTGGCTGTTTACAAGGACCCAGAGCTAATTCAAAGCCTCCTAGCAGAGCTGGGAGGAGCTATAAGCTAAATGTAACTTCCCTTGGCAGGGAGGGTCAAATGCCCTCAGGTGATTTCTCCCAGCACCTCACCTAATGTTTTGAGCCAAGATCTGCCTGGAATTGCCTTTATAGGGTAGAGAAGGGGGTTTTTGAGATGGCATGTCCCTGTACCAAAGACTATACTAATGCCAGTTAAATATTTCTCCAAGCCTTCACAAGAGTCTCCTCTACTTCACGGTAGTTTTGTATTTTACTTGCCTTTGAGTTATCAGGGAGCCATGCTTGCTTGCTTGGAGGCAAACAGCATTTCTCTCTGGTGTAATTACTTAGAGATCCAACGTGGCCAGGGAAATATGCTGGTAAGATCTAGCTAGTCCCACGATGATTGTGGTAGCATGAGAGAATATTTATACCAGCCAGTACAGAATACATGGTCAAATAAACTGCCACATTTAAACTACCCCCCTATCTACAAAGTGATCTGCAGGAGGCAATCCAGGGCAGATGCAGAGGCTTTTAGGCTTTTAGGTGTCCTGCAACAATAGATGAATCTGGTTATTAATGTGACGAGTGGAAATAGAGGAAGCGAAGGTAGATTACCAGTGAGTTCTTATGTGGAGGCTTTAGGATTCTGGGTCAGGTCTTTTTGGAGGTTGAGGATTAACACGTTGACACTGGTACTACATTTTGTTAAGCTACAACCAAGTGTGATCCACCAGTGGTACATAATAACATCAACATGGTAAACAATTTTGCAGTGGAAAGGTTAGCTATCCTTGTCCATCCTCAAATATTTGTTAATTTGATTTATAATGGGGAGATACTGATCTTCTTACTGGTTCTCTAGTTTCTTCCATGACGTGAAATACGCATTTGTCAGGTAGAAAGTTAGCATATGAATTGAGAGTATTTTCCACAGAAAACAAAGCCACTGTCCAGCACATTAGAAAATGACAGTTGGTTTTCCCGAGGATGTTTACAAGTTAAGAAAGCTGTTGCTGTTCAAATAAGGATGTTAAACTCTGTCTGATACTCATTGGGAGTCGTGTTCACTCATCTATTGTGAGAGGGGCCAGAGCGATAGCCCAGCGGGTAGGGTGTTTGCCTTGCACACGGCCGGCCTATGCCAGCCCGGGTTCGATCCCGGCATCCCCATATGGTCCCCCGAACATCGCCAGGAGTAATTCCTGAGTGCAGAGCCAGGAGTAAGCCCTGAGCATTGCCGGGTGTGACCAAAAAAAAAAAAAAAAAAAAAAAAAAAATTGTGAGAGCAAATGAGCCTCCCCAGGTTGGAAAAATGAATCATCAACAGCCTTGGCCTTGGTTTTGTATATTCGAGTATTCATTAAAATCATTGTTTAACTTTAAAAGAATCATTAGTTGTAGTGTTACTTGCAACAGCCTTATTTGTATCATACTGATAGTCATGATGTTTGCAGTGTTGTTCTAATATTGAAACAGGAAAGTATAGGTTCCCCAGGGTCATTATAGCTGAGGGGCATCTTGTGAATATATTTTCACAAGTAAGATATATTTCTTACTGCCTATTGTCATTGGACCACTGAAGGAAATGGGGGAAGATATTTAGGGTTGTGCCCTAATCTAATGTAAGTGTTAAGTAGTAACTTTTGAGGGGAGGGGCTTCTGAGCAATGCCTAGGGTCTGGGGCTCAAAATTTAGCTTCTGGCCCAGCGGTGTCAGGGGCCACCACACCTGTGGTGCTTAGGGGCCACCCGAGCTGCACCGCGTGCCAAGTTTACCCAGGATTGTGCTAGCGACCTGCGCGTGCAAGGCCACGTGTGCTCCAGCTCTGAGCTTTCTTTCTGGCTCAGTAACTTAAAAAATTATATATTTGCATTGTGTGTGTGTGTGTGGGGAGAGAGAGAGAGAGAGAGAGAGAGAGAGAGAGAGAGAGATGTATAGTTTGTAAGTCAGGCAACTTTGTTTTATTATTTTTTGTGTGTCTGATTTTGGGACCACAGCTGGCTGTGTTCAGGTTATTCCTGGCTCTGCTCAGGAGTGACTCCTGATAGTACTCGGAGTAGTGCTGTGACTAGTGGTGCTGTGACTAACCTGAGTCACAGCTGCTATGCCATAGACAGGGCTGACCCATTCTCAGATAAATGAAAATCAGATTCTGGCATTTAAAGTCAGGAGTTTTTCTTTTGGGAGGAGTGGGGAGTTCATTGCTGGGGGTCACTCCAGTGCTTGGGACCACACAGAGTCAGTGTCAGTGAAATACATGAACTGTCTCCTCACATCTAAGGATTATTTTCTTAAATAATAAATGATGCGGGTATACTTTTTCCTAATTGTTTTATGTTTTTAAGAATAAATGTGTATGTTATGATTTTTGTGCTTTTGCAATGACATCAGGATTTTGGGAAATAGTGTAAATTCATATTGCACTTGCCTTTATCAGTAAGAGTAACATCTGTGCGTTGGTGTTTAACTTACTGTGTGTTGAGCTTAACAAAGAGAATCTCTCATCTACTTACTACTATAGAATGCATATAATTGCATCATTTTGGAGCAGTAGCTTTCACATATTTGAAGAAGTCAAAAATAATTCCTTATTTTCACAGATAAGCAGCAAAGATGAAGATTTTTTAGACCTTTCTGTTGACGTGGAACAAAACACATCAATTACTCATTGCTTAAGGTATGTGTGGAGCTATTTACCCTGAAATTCAGTGACTAGATTTGCTTAAGAATATTTTTGAATGGATACTTGATTTTCTGGTATAGACACATAAATTTATTTTAAATTTTATACAGGGGTTTTAGCAACACAGAAACTCTATGCAGTGAGTATAAATATTACTGTGAAGAATGTGCAGCAAACAGGAAGCACACAAACGGTAATTCCATGTCTTGATTTTTATTTAAATGATTCTCTGTCAATGGCTGTTGTACAGATGGGTATTTTGAGCTGAAAGTGATGTATGAAAATTTACATTGTGTAGATTTCTTGAATTTTTCTAAGACTCATTAATTACTAGAAAGATGTGCTTTGCTCCCTTGGGTGACTTGCTACACAAGGCAGTTGTTTAGCAGCTGTAAACAGTTTTATTTTAACGCTGTTCTGGGAATAAAAGGTTTTCACTTCATGAGCAGGGATGAGGGGACCAGCCTGTGGGTTCTGTGACTGTGGGTGGGGGACACCATGGCAGTGGTCCTTGGGCACAGGGTGCTGTGTCAGCCCTCAGCTGGGATCCTTACTCTCCCCTCCCTGAGCCAGAGACAGTCGCACTCAGGACTTGCCTCATTTCCCACCTGTCTGCTGCTCCCACCTCAGGCTTCTACATAGAGTGTAATTATTCACACTGAATGTTGGGCAGCCAGCAGTGGAATTATTATTCTTGTTCTCATTCATTTTGAAACCATCTCAGACCCAGAAAAGTTGCATGAACAGTACCAGTAATGCTTCTCTATCTTCCTTTTAAAATAAAAAAAATTATGTTTGGACTATACCTGTCAGTGCTCAGAGCTTACTCCTGGCTCTGTGCCCAGGCATCACTTCTGGAAGTGCATGGGGACCTTATTGCATGCTGGGGATTGAACCTGGGTCAGCGGCTTGCAAGGCAAGCTCCTTATACACAGTACTATCTCTCTGGCCCTAATTTCATTTTTTAAATTCCCTCTCTCTAAGATCTTTATTAGGTACTATGATTTACAGCTTTCTTCCCAGTGCACAGGCCTTACTCCTGGCTGCACTCAGGGATCACTCCATTGGCTTAGGGACCATCTGGGATGCTGGGGATGGAACCAGGCTTGTTGGTTATGTGCAAAGCAAGCGCCCACCCTGCTGATCTGCTGCTCAAGCACCTCATCCTTTGCTTCACTGCTGTTCCCGTTGCAGTGATGGGGAGTGCACTAGCAGCTGGGCTGGGGTCCACACCTGAGCTTGGGCTCACTCTCCCTAGCTCACTCACTCTCCCTAGCTCACTCTCCTGAACTCTCTATCTCTCCCAAACTCACTCCACTCTCCCAAGCTCACTCTTTCCTGAGCTCTCTCTCTCTCTCTCCTCCCTCCCTCATCCTCCCTCCCTCCCCTCTCCCAAAGCTCACCTACTCTCACTCTGAGAGTGACAGAGCTCTCTCTCTCCCTAGCTCACTCTCTCTCTTGAGCTCACTGTCCTGAGCTCTCTCTCTCTCCTGAGCTCTCACTCTCTCTCCCAAGCTCACTCACTGTCCCAAGCTCACTCTCTTTCCCTAGCTCACCCACACTCCCAAGCTCACTCTCCTGAGCTCTCTCTCTCTCTTTCTCTCTCTCTCTCTCCTCCTGAGCTCGCTCTCTACCTCCCCTCAAGCTCACTCACTCTCCTGAGCTTACGGCTCTCTCCTAAGCTCTCTCTTTCTCTCTCTCTCCTCTCCCCTCCTCCGGAGCTCACTCATTCTCCCAAGTTCTCACTCTCTCCCAAGCTCACTCTCCTGAGCTCTCTCTCTCTCCCGACTTCTCCCTCTCCCAAGTTCCCTCTCTCCTGAGCTCACTCTGTCTCCCTAGCTCACTCTGCCAAGCCCACTCACTGAGCTTTTTGCATTCCCATAGTTGCAGCACATAAATAAACTCTCTCTCTTGCAGAGTAAATAGGTGGGAGCTATGTCATTGTAACAGAGGGAAATGCTGAAGTTACATTGCACATAGGGGAGCTATATCAATGTAGCCAGGCCATACATGGAAAAACCCATAGTTACCATTATGTTCAACTGTTAAAAATTTCACTTTTCCTCTAAGATCACAAGGTAAGAATGCCTTCTGTCACAACTTTTGTTTAACACAGTATTGGATATCTGAGCCAAGCAGTTAGGAAAGAGAAAGAAATAAAGGCATGTAAGTTGAACCGAAGTAGTAGAACTGTGACAGTTTTTAGAAGACATGATCTCTCTCTCTCTCTCTCTCTCTCTCTCATATATATATATATATATATATATATATATAATATATATATTTTTGGGTTTATATATATATAAATATAGATATTTTTTGGGTTTATATATATATATATATATATAAACCCAAAAATATGCCACCAAAAAGTCTATTTAATTCAATAAAGTTGCAGGATACACAATTAATAAGCATGAATCTACTGTAATTCTTTATACTAATAACGAGCATCAGAGGAATTGAGAAAAGTATTATTTTCTATTATATCATGAAGCATTAACTGCCTAGGAATAAATAACTCCTACACTGAAAACTGTAACACATTGTTGGAAGAAATTGAAGAATACACCAATAGATGGAAAATTATTCTTTGCTCATAGATTGAAAGATTAATATTAAAATTTAACGCTACTCCAAAAAAATCTACAGATTTATTGCAGCCCCTTTCAAAATTCCATGGCATTTTTTCACAGAAACAGAGAAAACAGTCTTTAAATTTTCATGGAACCACAAAATAACTCAAATGCCTAAAGCAATGTTTAAGAACAGAGTGAAGCTAAGCACCTCTTCTTCCTTTACTTCAGAATATAAAGCCAAAGTAATGAAAGCATGAAGAGGGACAGAGTGGGAGCCCCAGAATAACCTGTGACCTTCCACATGTACCAGAAAGGGGGGGCCCAGAATAACCTGTCACCTTCCACATGTACCAGAGAAAGGGGGGGCCCAGAATAACCTGTGACCTTCCACATGTACCAGAAAGGGGGCCCAGAATAACCTGTGACCTTCCACGTATACCAGAAAGGGGGGTCCAGAATAACCTGTGACCTTCCACATGTACCAGAAAAGGGGGCCCAGAATAACCTGTGACCTTCCACATGTACCAGAGAAAGGGGGCCCAGAATAACCTGTGACCTTCCACATGTACCAGAAAGGGGGGCCCAGAATAACCTGTGACCTTCCACTGTACCAGAAAGGGGGGCCCAGAATAACCTGTGACCTTCCACATGTACCAGAAAGGGGGCCCAGAATAACCTGTGACCTTCCACATGTACTCAGAAAGGGGGGGCCCAGAATAACCTGTCACCTTCCACTTGTACCAGAAAGGGGGCCCAGAATAACCTGTGACCTTCCACATGTACCGAAAGGGAGGCCCAGAATAACCTGTGACCTTCCACGTGTACCAGAAAGGGGGGCCCAGAATAACCTGTCACCTTCCACATGTACCAGAAAGGGGGGCCCAGAATAACCTGTCACCTTCCACATGTGCCAGGTCCACCTTCTGGGATCCTGTGTGACTTCTTTAACAAGAGATGTTAAGTAAATTGGTTACCCACAAACAGAAAGGTACAGTATATCTTATACCATATTCAAAAAATTAAGTCAGAATTGAGGACTTAGGCATCTGAAACTGTGCAACTCCTCAGATTGGACAAAAAGAAAAAAATGGTATTGGACTGGGCAGTGATTTCTGCACATGGCACAAAAATCCCAGAGACAAAAGCTCAAGTAGATGAGTGGGAATGGGGTAGAGGTCCGGCTCAAATGCAGCCGCCGATTAGCATGTCTGAGGTCCCGAGTACTATTCTGGCACCCCTAGTTGTCTGAGCACTGCGGGATTGCCCCCCATACTGTCAGGCCCCAGGACCCCCTGCTGGGCCTCAGCCCATGGGTCACCCTCATACCACTGGGTCAAACATCTGGAGTAACCCCAGTCTCCTGACCTCATTTTTTCAAAATGGACAAATGGGACTACGTCAAACCTAAAAGCTTCAATAGCAGAAGAAACAGTACCTGGGATGAAGAGGCATAGAAAGGGGACAGTGTTTGCAGAATTTGCATGGAACAGGAAAACTACATATTTAATAAAATGTCAGTATATGAAAACATATCAAGAATCCCTGCAGCTCAACAATAAGTCACACTGTAAGGGCAAAGGAATAGAATCTACATTTCTCCAGTGAAGAACCAAAACAGACCAAGAAGTCAATGAAAAATGTGTGCTAGATTACGGCGTCATCATGGTGGAACAGTAAGGGACTCCCCTCACGTTGGAGCGGCCACCAGCCAGAAAGAGAAAAATAGTGATGGACCCCAGATGGCAGGGCGGATGGCCATCAGCCAGAAAAGATAGAGAGATAGTGAACCTATGACAGAATTGGAGCCCTTTTGTACTGTTGGTGAGGATGTAAAATATGGCAGCCACTACAATTAAAATATTAAAACTAGACCCACCATAGGATCTGGGTGTCCTTCCTGAAAGAATTGATGTAAAAAAGATTTCTCGAAGAGGCGTGGTGCTTCCTGCATTCATTCCTGTAACCAGGAGGTGAGGGTATTTTCAGTGCCTGTGGATGCCTGAAGAAGGAAACCCTGTCTTGTCCATGAGTGAGCTTGGGGGACATTGTGCAAAAGCTAAACAAGCCTGTCATGCAATGACAAATGCTATATGATTCTATTTGTATTAAGTGGCAGGTTAGTTTTTCATATTTTACCACAGCTTAAAAATAATGCATGTCAAAGTTTGGCTTTTATTCAGAAGCTGTTTGTATTGATATAAAGACATCACCTTTCAAAAAAAAAGGCATCAGTTTTTTTCGAAACTGAAGAACAATTTCTGGAAATGTCATGAATGAGTTGTCAGACAAGTACTCCAGGATCCATCGAGTTTTTAATAACAATTTCCTCTAATTCATATTTCATATAGTCTTTGAAAAAAAAAGGCATAGAATGGGGGATTTTCTTTTTCATCTAGATTTCTGGAATCTCTCTTGATTACAGCATTCCTATTGAATTCACTCTTGGGTAGTGCGGTTCGGGGAAACACAGCTTTGGAAATGAGACTGTCACAGTCGAATACTCTATCCAGCAGCAGGGTGGCGCATGGGCTGAAAGTTGTCTCTGGGGGATCGGCTGGAGACCCAGGTTAGATGACTGTGCTTCAGGTCCTGTTCCCAGCCCCTCAGTGAGTTGGGAGAGAAGCGAGATCACAGGGCAGGGTCTCGCACTCCTCTCTCCAGGGTGACCAGGGCTGAACAGCAGGATGCACTCCTTGCCTACATATCTTTCCTATCCTGTCTTTTCTGTTTCTGTTCCAGTTTAACCCACTCTTAGCTCCTCTCCTGTGGTGTCCAGGTGACTCAGCGTCACGTTCTGCCACATGCCCGTCTGTGCCCCACATCTGGCCACTGGGATTCTCTGTTTTGGAGAGCAAGTCCTTACGTTGGCTCCATTTTCACAATTTGATTCCTCAGTGTCCAGGTTCTGGTTCTGGTTACCTGTCCATTATGTACTGGCTCTGTCTCCCCAGCAGCTGCTTGCACGTGTCCTTTGTCTTGGTCCATAACAGAAAGCCACAGGAGTGCAGCGGCTGTGAGACCCAAACGACCCCCCAATGACCCCCACCACCACCACCACCACTCTGGAGACCAAAGGATCAGATGGGGCTGTTAGAGCAGAACTAATGGAAGGCAGCAACAGCCAGCACCTCCTGGCTCATGGCCCCGACTCCTTATATTGTCCTCACTTGATGTGAGGGGCACTGACAAACTCTTGGGGTCTCGTATGGACACTGAAGCCGTCTCTCCCGACTCCCCCCACTGTACTTCTTGCCCTTCTGTATCTTCCTGGAGGACAGGGCTAGTGCAGAGGAAAGTGCTCTTGACAAGTGGCTGTTAGGTGGAGAAAGCGTTGAAGCCCAAGAAGACCAGAGGTCTGCTGTGATGTAGGCCAGCACCTCACTGCCGGCACCTACCACCCGTCTGCTGACTGCAGCAGTCGTCTGAGTGTGTAAACTGTGCAGTGTAGACAGTGACTTTTTGTTTGGGGAAACCCTCTCTGTAATCTCTTGCTTCCGAGGCTGATGCCAGAATCTTTTGGTTTAAGGAAGATGTACTTGTTTATAATTTTGGAAAGTTTTCATTGGGGTGAATTTAAGTTGTTCTTAAGATGGTTTTGTAAGAATTCCGTAAGTACTACTTGTTCATTTGGGAGTATAATGGGTCCTCCTATCTTATTTTTACAGTTGTGATTTTTCGAAAGAAGCCAGGGAAAATTAATGTGCTGAGTAGAACTTTTCGTATCACCACCAAGTTTATTTTACATATTAATTGATTTAAATTCCTGTGTTGATGGTCATGTCTGGGAGGTACAGAGGTTGTTGGTCCATAATATAATTTATTTTGTAGTGTCTGTAAGATTTTGGAATTGTGTCTATACTCACCTCAAAATGAATTACAGTTCATTCTCTTGTTTGTGGGTGTTGTGGAGGTGTGGTTTAGGCCACAGCTGACTGTGCTGAAGACTTCCTCCTGGCCCTGCTCAGGAATCACTCCAGGCAGTGGTTGGGTGCCATATGCAGTGCTGGGGGTGGGGAAGGGGTCATGTTTGAGTCAGAGTCGGTGTGCAAGGCAGCACCTTAGCTCTGTGCTGTCTCTGGCCCATCCCTGCCCTCTTTAATAGTTATAAAAAGATGGATAACGGTTTCCTTTTTACTATTCGCTCAGTTCAGCATGGATGCAGTGTAGCACCTGTGTTTCCATGAAGAGGAAGCCTTTGATCATTAACAGACACTGAACCACAGTTTTAAGTTGAATGTTTTTAAAAGGAATCTATTTTAAATAATACGCTATTCATAATATTCCCTTACCTTTTCTGTTTGTTTTTTAAGGGTTTTACTTTGTGGGGTTGGGGGGGGGGGGGGCGGTGGGGAAGCACAGTTGGCGTGCTCACGGCTTAACTCCTAGCTCTGGGCTCACTCCTGGAAGACTCAGAGGACCATAAGTGGGCTGGGGATGAAACCCAGCGAGGGCCTTCATGCACTGTACTGTCTCCGCAAACCATTTGAAAACTTCTAACTTCTACTTTTGAAATGATGCGTAGATTCAGCAGGAACAAGAAAACTTGGTACATAGTAAGAAAGAGCGTGCCCAGCCTTCACTTTGCCTCCTCAAAGGATCCTCCTGTAACTGGTGCAGGATTAAAGCCGGGAAAGCATGTGGGTGCCATCGGCAGCCTTTAGATCTCATCCGCTGTCTGCACACATTTCCTGTATCCGTCTCTGTGATTGTGTCACGGGTACAGTTTTATAACCACCCGGCATGAAGAAAGGCACAGCACTATCCCAGCTGCCTTGTGTTTGATCTTGAAAAGTGATCTCTTCACTTTTCACTTGATATAGTGACACACAACCCCTCACCACACCCCTGGGACCTGTTCCTGACCCCTCCGGTCACCTTTCCTGCTCAGTCACACTTAGAGGGTAGAGTGTGTGGATGAAATGATGCTGTGTTTTGAGCTTGGCATCAAAGTGTTGGACGTGTCCATGTTTCGTTGTTACTTTGCCGAGTTGCTGTGTCCCATCCTTGACTGGCAGGCAGCAGCAGCAGGTCTCTCTCGATGCCTGATGTTGTGATTGTTTTCTCCCTTGCTGTAAGAACTGCAAACTGTTAGTATTTTGCTTTCCTAGTTCATTGATTTCTGTCCTTTTCTATCATTTTGTATTTTCTTTAGGTCTCTTTTTCACCCTGGTTTACATAAGGTAAAACCGTTAGATTGATTTTCAGTCTTTCTTTTCTAACACAAGCTTTTAAAGTTCCGCGTTTACCTCTAAACACTATTTTGGCAGTGTTCTCATAGACACATTTATTTTCCTTATTTATTCCAAAATATTAGACTTAGACTTTTTTTCTTTATTTTACTAGTTATTTGGAGAGATAATGTTGCTTAGTTTTCATGTTTCTGGATATGTTCGTTTACCAGACTATACTCCGATTTGTCTTTGGGATTTACTAAGATGTCTTTTGTTTTCTGCTACATTGTTGTATGTCTCAGTTGAACTGAGGGTCATTATTCTGCAGATTGAATGGAGTGTCCCATAAATATCAGTTGGATCCATAATTTGTTCATGTCTTCCCCCTTCCTGCTGACTTTTTATTAGAGAAGTCTGCTAATGGCTTCAGTTTTTATTAGCGAATTCTGTTAATGGCTTTAAATTTTTTCATTTGTCTGCTTTTTTAGTTTATTAAATTTGAGGTTTTGCTATTATGACCATATCAAATGTTTTATTTGGCAGATTGTATTATTGATTAATATTCTTTTTATTATGGAATTTAACCCTGCTTCTAGAATATTACTTGTTTTGAAGTCTACTTTGCTATATTACTATCAGCTAAAGCCAATTGGTATTTAGTGTTTGGTTTGTCTTATTTAGCCGCCTTTCTTTTTACTGTTTAATTTTTTTGTATTATCAAGAGTGATGAGCATCTTAATTTTATTATTATTATTATTATTATTATTATTATTATTATTATTCACTTGTATCACTTGTCTTCCGTTGTTCATCGATTTGCTCCAGCGTGCACCAGTAGACATCTCCATTTGTCCTGTTGCAAATGAGTATACCCTAGGGGGCATCTGCTTGCTCCAGGAACAGGAAAAGCCTCAAACCATTCTTTCAGGTCATGGGAATGAGGTCGATAATTGTTACTGGTTTTTTGGCATATCAAATAAAAAACACAGGTATCTCACCAGGCTCTGCCGATTATTATTAATATTTTTGCTTTTTTGGGGTCACACCTGATGGGACTCAAGGGTTACTCCTGGCTCTGCATTCAGGAATTACTCCTGGAGGTACTCAGGAGACCTTATGGGATGTGGGGGATCGAACCTGTGTTGGCCACGGGCAAGGCAAATGCCCTAATTGCTCTACTATTACTCTAGCCCTGCAACTTATTTTAAAGAGACAGGAAAATAGGAGTAAATTTACTGAGAAATTCAATAACTATTAAATTTATAGTATAGTAAATTTACTGAAACTTAATAATTGTTTAATGGATAAGTACAATTAAGAATTATAGTGGGAAATTCATAAATCACATTTTAGAGGAGTTTAAGAAATCATTGTTTCTTTTTTTAATAAATTCGATCAGAAATGAAAAGTCACAGCAATAGATGCCTTTGAAATAAAAATAATGTGATTATTCTGAATAACTATGCCTCTAAGCTGGAAAGCGTAAAAAGAAAAGGGAAAGAAATTTGGAGTCAGGTAACCTGACTAAACTGAGTCCGACTGAAATAGAAAACCTGAACAAATCAGTTACTAGTTGGTTGAAGCAGTAAAATAAAAATTCTCCTTCTGATCTCAGGCACAGACTGACAGACAGTCTGTCCTGCTGGCTGTTCAGAGAGACCAGCCTTCTCAGGCTCATCCAGAGACAGAGAATCAAGAGTCCTTTGGTCTCTCGGGCCAGCCTTAGACTAATACAAAAAACAAGATACTGCTCAAAGATTAAATTGCAGGCCAGTATCTCTCATGCAAAAACTCAACAAAATTTTAGTGAACCAAATTCAGCAATACATCAAAGGGATCTTTTGCCATAATCAGGTGGGGGTTCATTCCAGGAGCATGAAAATAGTAGACATGTATCAAGTAATGTGATAGCACAGTCTGGTGGGGGGGTGGGCTTGTGACTTTATAAATATAAAGCGATAGTCACTTGTATCACTTGTCTTCCTGTTGTTCATCGATTTGCTCGAGCGGGCACTAGTAACATCTCCATATGTCCTGTAATGTGCTAGTGTGGCCCAAGGGCATCTGCCCGCTCCCAAGAACATGAAGAGCTTTAAACCATTCCTTCAGATCATGGGAATGAGGTCTATAATTGTTACTGGTTTTTGCCATATCAAATACGACATGGGTAGCTTGCCAGGCTTTGCCATGCAGGTGGGATACTCTTGTAGTAGCCTCTCATCTCTTGCATTTATTGATGAACCTGTGGCCGGGGAAGGAAAAGATCAGCTTTTCTGCTGCATGGAGCTCTGACGAGTTGTGTTTCCAGATGTTGAAAATGACTGCCCCTCATGGTGTGGGGGGGTCCTCTGGCTTCTTGGGAGGCTCTGCTGGGATGGCGAGCCAGGGCTAGAACTAGCCTTCCCTCCTGGGCGCCTCATGATCAGCTGGGCACAGGGAGAACCAGTAGCAGCTCTGCCTCGTGGATCAGAGTCTCTGGATTAGGCATACCTGGGCTTGAAATAGACTCCGCTGTAGGGTGGGACTCTGATGAGCAGGGCTTGTGATCAGCTCTTCTGTTGGGTGGAGCTCTGAACAGCCGTGAGTCCGGATGTTGAAAAATGGCGGCCCTCATGGTGTGGGGGCTTCTCTGGCTTCTTGTGAGGCTCTGCTGGGATGGTGGGCCAGGGCTAGGACCCGCCTTCCCTCCTGGGTGCCTCACGATTAGCACAGCGGGAGCCAGTAGCAGCTCTGCCCATGAATCTGAGTCTGGATCTGGGGCGGGAGTGATAGCACAGCAGGTAGGGCGTTTGCCTCCCACACAGCCGACCTGGGTTCGATCCCGCATCCCATATGGTCCCCCAAGCACCACCAGGAGTAATTCCTCAAAGAGCCAGGAGTAACCCCTGAGCATGGCGGGTGTGACCCAAAAAGCAAGAAAAAAAGTGATAATACAGAATCTATTGTAAATCCCGTTGTTTCAATAACAATAACTAGGAAAATAATAAAATGTTTGTTGTAAAATAGTGAGGAGTGCTATTCATGGGGAATAGCCTGTATCACAAAATCTAAAAACAACTGCTTCTGTTGAGATTCAGTTAGAGAGGAAACCCACATTTGCTGCTGGTCAGAATGCTCTCCATTTCAACGATTGGAAATAGAGCAGAGAACCTTTCAAAAACTTAAAATTAGCATATTACCCGGCAATTCCATGCCTTGACATTCCATGTCAAGAATTTAAAACCATTAATGCAGAATTACATTCCACCAGTGTTCATTGCAGCAACACGGTTTAAGTTACCAAAATCTGGGTATAATACACATCCCCAGCAACAGATAAGTCGATCAAGAAGTGTGTGTGTGTGTGTGTGTACACATATGCACTATGCACCTATAAGCTTAAGAAATCCTACCTTTAGCTACAGGGTTGGATGCAACTCGGAGGAGTCATGTTAAGTAAAGCATGTCAGAGAAGCAAGGACAAAGGTAGGTTAAACTTTGCATCTGTTTTATATAAAGAAAGAGAATGATGACAAATGACAGCAGACTCTTGGACTCTGGTGACAGAAGTGAGGCTACTGTGGAGGGGGCTATGGGGGTTGTTAAGGAGTGGGATTATCAACACTGAACTCCTGTAGATAAACATGAAAAGGAGAAAAGTGCAGCTCAACATTTTAGTTAAAACTTTATAAATAACTAAAATGGAAAAATGCTGGGTAGCCTATTTTCTTTTCAGAGTACTTTTGTCAAAACTGTAACAACTTTCTAAACTTGTTTCCAGATGACAGGAGGTTAGTATTCTGTGGACCATTTTCCACACAAGTTTGGCAGGAAAGCCCTAAATCCTATTAATTCTTTGGGGGTACTGAATAGGTATTTTGAGCAGGGAAATCACTTAAGTTCCTTTATCGACATCCCCCCCAATCTGCATAATAAAATCTTGATTCCTTACATGTGTGTACAGTGAATATATTTTAAGCCTGGTGCTATTTTATATGAGGAAAAAATTTAAACTTGTCTCATCATCTTTTAAAGTATGACTTCACAGATATTTCTGTTTGACTTTATCACGTTTATTTCCACGGGCATCTGTTTTCCTGTGGTAGACAAAACTACTTTCTCTGGGTGTGTCAGTCAGTGGGAGTCATGCCTCTTGTGTTGTCTGGATCAGGCCTATTTTGTTAACCTTAGCTGTGTGAAGATTTTTTTCTTTTCTCCATTTAACATCCTCCTCTAATCTTGCTTAATTTCTGAAGGCACAGCTTGTCTGCTAGCCCACTTCAATCTTAACTGCCATTGATTACTGTATTACTGTCTTCCGTTCATCATCTCGAACGGGCTCCAGTACTATCTCCATATGTCCTATCTCATGCTAGTAGAGCCCAAGGGCACCTGCTTGCTCCAGGAACATAAAGAGCCTCAGACCATTTCATCAGGTCATGGGCATGAGGTCTATAATTGTTACTGGTATTTGGCATATTAGTCACCTCTGATCTTCAGCATTATTGATTAAGCAGTTCATGAACCGGGCTATGATAGGCTCTTCTGTTGGGTGGAGTTCTGACGAGAGGGAATTCGGATGTAAAAATGGCAGCCCTCCAAGTGGAGTTGGGATTTGGGGGTAAGTCTAGCTTGTTGCAAGGCTCTGCTGGGGTGACGGGCCAGGGTTAGAACCTGCCATCCCTCCTGGGGAGCCTAGTGAGATGACTGGGCACATGAGAGGCTTTAGCAGCTCTGCCCCATGTCAGGGAGTCTCTGGATCAGCTGATCCAGAGACTCACATCATACATGGAATTTTTTTAAAAATGAGAGACAGAGAGACAGGACAGGAGAGACGGAGACAGAGAATGGAAGGAAAAGAAAAAAAATGCCTGCTATAGAGGCTGGGAGGGGGGGGATGTGGGAACATTGGTGGTGGGAATGGGGCACTAGTGAAGGGATGGAAGTGGAACAATGTATTACTGAGACCCAATTAGGAACATCTTTGTAATCGTATATCTCACGGTGGTATAATAAAGAATTTTGAAAAAAGATCAGAGGGCACTCCAAGGATGTGGCTTGGATAGTGAGGCTACATCACCAGGTCAAATAATAATACACCACAATGGTAGGGAACTCACGGCTGAAATGGAAGGCCCACCAGGATATTCTTATCAAGGTTTCATAGGAAAATGTTGCATAAAAGCCAAACTTGGAAAGGGTTGAGGCAAGCAATGGTAGGTCAAGGACCATTTACCTATGAAACAGGAAGTAGAAAAAATCCACTTCCTGTTTCCCAGGAGAGCCAGTGTTTGGAAGGATGAACTTGAGGCTGGGGAAGGAGGCTCAGGACCTAGCTATGGAGTCCAACACCAAGGCTGCCCTATTGCCAGGTTGGCCACCAACCACATCCACTTGCTCTCCACGAGCTAGTGTGACATGAACTTTACGCCAAATAAAAGTCCCATTGGGAGCAAAAGCCTGAGCCTCACTTTCTGTCCCCAGAGCACGTTGCTCAAAACCGGCCTGCTGCTGGCCCCACCCTCCCCTTCCAAACCTATCCTGAGCCACTCTGCAGGAGGCCTCCAGATCCCAGCCCTTAGGGGCACTGCCATGATTACATGAACAATTATCTACTGCTGAGAGTATTTTTATTCTGGATCTATACTCAAGGAAATTTTCAAAGAGTGTTTTGATTTTGTTGTTGGATAACTTTTCTCCACTATGTGTGTTTAATCAAGTATCCGATGTTTATATGTAATGGTATTGTTTATATATTTAGTATTTTTTGTGTATATAGTACTATTTACCTTAATTTTTTCCACTTGCTGTATTTTCAGAATGCCATTTAGAAGTTTTATTGTCAGCATTGCTGAAAGTTGTATGATATTCCATTCAACTGTAATTTATTTTGACATTTCCTGCTGATGAATCATTAGGATTTTCCTTGCTTTCCATAATATACAACTTTTTAGATGTGAATTTTCTCAGCAGCCTTGTATTTGGGATAACAATTTAATTTCTAGAAGCTTGATTATTTTTTAAAGTATTTTATTATACCACTGTGAGGTATACAATTACAAAGATATACAATTAGAGTTCATATTTGGGTTCTTGGTCATACAAGTGTTTTCCAGCACCCATCCCTCCACTAGTGCCCATCTCCCCACCACCAACTACTCGGTTCCTCCTCCCAGCCGCCTCCATGGCAGGTTCTTCGTTTTTTCCCCCTTTCTCTCTCTTTGCCTCTTTTCCTTCCCTTTCAGACTATGGATTACAGAACATACATTAAAAGGTTGTGCGTAGTGGGTGTATCTTTTTTGCATTTATTGCTTTTTCAGTTCTAGGTTGGTATTAGTACCCTTAACAATTGTTAGCACACTGTTCCATTAGAAATGGGGATTATTTTTTTTAATTTTTATTATACCACAGTGAAACATACAATTACAAGGGGAGTCATAATTGGTTCTTGTAATACAGTATACCAGCACCCATCCCTCCACCAGTGCCCCATTTCCACCACCAATGTAATCCCCACCCCTCCCCACCCCACGCGATGCCTTAATAGCAGGTACCCCAGTTTTCTCTCTTTTTCTCTCTCTGTCTCACTTTCTGTCTCTCTCTTGTCTCTGCATCTCTCTGCCTCTTCTTTTTGTACATTGTGGCTAGCCCTGCAGATATTTAGAGTTTATCACTTAGAGTCTCTTTTGTGTATATTCAATGGTGAGTCTTAATCTGCCATTACCATTTCCCCACATTTAGTAAAAACACTGGTATCTATTTATGTCCTATTAATGATATGCAGTCATTCTATATCTGTCCTTTTCCTTCTGACTAATTTCACTCAGCATGATAGTCTCCATGTTCCTCCATTTGCAGGTAAAATTTTTCATAATTTCATCTTTTCTGACAGCCGCATAGTATTCCGTAGTGTAGATGAACCACAGTTTCTTTAGCCAGTACTCTGTTCTCGGGCATTTAGGTTGTTTCCAGATTCTAGCTATAGTGAATAGCAGAGATGAATAAAGAAGTACAGATAGTGTTTCTGCTATGTGTTTTCGGTCTCGCGGTATATTCCCAGGAGTGCTATTGCTGGATCAAATGGGAGGCTCAATATCTGGTTTTTAGAGGAATGCCCACGCCATTATTTCCAAAAGGAGGCGGACCCAGTCGCACTGCTCCCACCAACACGGAAGTGGGATCAGAGCCCTTTTTCCCCTACATCCACGCCAGCACCCGTATGTTCTTTCTTTTTGTATATGTGAAAAGGCACCGTGGTGTGAGATGGTACCTCATTGTTTTGATTTGCATCTCCCTGATGATTAAAGATGAAGTGAAAG
>JAJIBD010023714.1:0-221837 GCA_021461705.1 Cryptotis parvus | reverse complement strand
TTTCAATCACCAACTATTTGAACTCTTGATGCAAAGCAAAAACTGTTTAAGATTGAAATTGCATGACAGGTGGGTTCACAGACGGGATCAGTTCAGAACATAGCACAATCACCACTTTTCTTTTTTTTTTAAAATTTTTTATTTTTACAATTACAAAGATATACAATTAAAAAGTTCATATTTGGGTTTTGGTCATACAGTGTTCCAGCACCCAACCCTCCACCAGTGCCCATCTCCCACCACCAACGTCCCCGGTTCCCTTCGCCCTCCTCCAGCCCACCTCCATGGCAGGTTCTTTATTTCTTCCCCTTTCTCTCTCTTTCTCTTTTCCTTCCCTTCCAAAGTATGGATTACAGAACATACATTAAAGGGTTGTCATGTGTATCTTTTTGCCTCTATTTAATGCTCAGTTCTGGGTTGGCATTAGTACCCTCGGCAATTGTTAGCACACTGTTCCATTTTCTGTCTTACCTAGCCTCTGACTCCCACACGTTTGTGATAATTTCCACCTTTGACAAGACCTCCTGATATATGTTTCACTTGACCTTGGATATTGGTATCATAATATGTACATATATATTTATGTTATGCAAATAAATGCAGTCATTCTGTATCTGTCTCTCTCCTTCTGGCTATTTCACTCAAAATAATCTTCTCCATGTCCATCCATTTATAGGCAAATTTTATAACTTCAGTTTTCCTAACAGCTGCATAGTATTCCATTGTGTAGATGTACCAAAGCTTCTTTATCCAGTCATCGATTTTCAAGCACTCAGGCTGCTTCCAGATTCTGGCTATTGTGAATAATGCTGCTATGAACATAAAAGTAGGGATGTTGTTTCCGCTGCGTGTTTTTGGTTTCCTAGAGTAGATTTCCAGGAGTGTTATGGCTGGGTCAAATGGGAGTTCAATTACTAGTCTTTGGAGGAATGTCCATATTGTTTTTCCAGAAAGGCTGTACCAGCCGGCATTCCCACCAAAAATGGATGAGTGTCCCCTTTTCCCCACATCCATGCCAGCACTTGTTGTTCTTGCTCTTTTGAATATGTGCCAGTCTCTGTGGTGTAAAGTGATATCTCATTGTTGTTTTGATTTGCATCTCTCTGATGAATAGTGATGATGAGCATTTTTTCATATGCTTTTTGGCCATTCGAATTTCTTCCTTGCTGGAGTTTCTGTTCATTACTTGTTCCCCCTTTTTCTGATGGGGTTGTTATTTTCTTCTTGTAAAGTTCTACCAGTGCCTGATATATCCTGTATATTAATCCCCTTATCAGATGGGTATTGGGTGAATATTGTTTCCCCATTCTGTGGGCTGTCTTTTTATCTTAGTCAGTGTTTCTTTTGAGGTGCAGAAGCTTTTTAGTTTCATGTAGTCCAATATGTTTATCTTTTCTTCTAGTTGCTTTGTTAGTGGTTTCACCTTTGAAGATGCCTTTAGCTTCAATGTCGTGGAGGTTTTTTCCTATATTTTCTTCAATGTACTTTATGGATTCAAGTCTGACATTGAGATCTTTAATCCATTTTGATCTGATTTTTGTGCATGGTGTTAGACACAGGTCCAAATTCATTTTTTTTACATGTCGCTGCCCAGTTTTCCCAACACCAATTGTTGAAGAGGCTTTTCTAACTCCATTTTAAACTATTTGCACCTTTATCAAAGATTAAATGATCATGTGTTTGAGGTTGGGTGTCAGGGTACTCAATTCTATTTATAGGTCCACAGGTCTGTTTATATTCCAATACCTATGCTGTTTTAATTACTACTGCCTTGGAGTACAGTTTGAAGTTGAGAAAGGTGATGCCTCCCATTTTCTTTTTCCTGAGGATTGCTTTAGCTATCCTTGGGGGTTTATTGTTCCATACAAATTTCAGGAGCGTTTGGTCAATTTCTTTGAAGAATTTCATGGGTATCCTTATAGGGACTGCATTGAATCTGTACAGAGCTCTAGGGAGTATTGCCATTTTGGCAATGTTGATTCTCCCCATCCATGAGCAGGGAATATGTTTCCATTTCCTTGTGTCCTCTTTTATCTCTTGGAGCAGTGTCTTGTAGTTTTCTTTGTACAGGTCCTTTACACACTTGGTTAAGTTGATTCCCAGGTATTTGATTTTCTGTGGCACAATTTTGAATGGAATTGTTCCCTTAATATCCCTTTCTTCTCTTTCGTTATTTGTATATAGGAAAGCCACCGACTTTTGGGTGTTGATTTTGTATCCTGCCACTCTACTGCATGCATCTATTGTTTCTAGGAGTTTTATGGTAGAGAGTTTAGGGTTCTCTTGGTATAATATCATGTCATCTGCAAATAATGATAGCTTGACTTCTTCCTTGCCTATCTGGATGCCTTTCAGGTCCTTTTCTTCTCTGATTGCTATGGCAAGTACTTCCAGTACTATATTGAATAAAAGAGGTGAGAGTGGGCAACCTTGTCTTGTCCCTGATCTCAGAGGAAGGACTTTCAACTTTTCCCCATTTAGAATGATGGTCGCTGTGGGCTTTTGGTAGATGGCTGTAACTATCTTGAGGAAAGTCCCTTCAATTCCCATTTTCTGGAGGGTTTTAATTATGAACGGGTGCTGGATCTTGTCAAATGCTTTCTCTGCGTCTATTGATAGGATCATATGGTTTTTATTTTTTCTCTTATTGATATGATGTATTATGTTGATTGACTTGCAAATGTTGAACCATCCTTGCTCTCCCGGGATGAATCCTACTTGGTCATGATGTATAATCTTCTTGATGAGTCTTTGGATTCTGTTTGCTAGTATTTTGTTGAAGATCTTAGCATCCTTGTTCATCAGGGATATTGGTCTATAGTTTTCTTTCTTTGTGTTGTCTCTCCCTGCTTTGGGTATCAGGGTGATATGTGCCTCGTAGAAGCTGTTTGGGAGTGTTTCTGTTTCTTCTATTTTCTGGAAGAGCTTGAAAAGGACTGGCAGTAGGTCCTCCTTAAAGGTTTGGTAGAGGTCACTAGTGAATGCGTCTGGACCTGGGCATTTGTGTTTGGGCAGACTTTTAATTACTGTTTCTATTTCCTCAATGGTGATAGGCTTATTCAGGTATTGGAGGTCTTCTTGTTTCAGCCCTGGGAGGTTATAGGACTTCGGGAATTTATCCATTTCTTCTAGATTCTCATGTTTCAGGGCATACAGGCTCTCAAAGTAATCTCTGATGATCTTTTGGATTTCTGTGGTTTCTGTTGTGATGTCACCATTTTTATTTCTGATTCTGTTTACTTGGGTTCTCTCTTTCCCTGTCCTTACAAGTCTTGCCAATCTTGTTTGTCAATCTTGTTTATTTTTTTCAAAGAACCAGCTCTTGGTTTCATTAATCCTTTGGATTGTTTCTTTGGTTTCCAACTCATTGATTTCCTCTCTAAGTTTTATTATTTCCTTTTTTCTGCCTGGGTTGGGCTCCTTTTGTTGGTCTTTTTCTAAAGTCTTCAGCTGTGTAGTCAGGTTATTTATGTGGGCCCTTTCTTGTTTCCTGATGAATGCTTGCAGAGCTATAAACTTCCCTCTTAACACGGCTTTTGCCATGTCCCACAAGTTCTTATAGTTGGTGTCTTCATTTTCATTTGTTTCCAGAAATCTTTGGATTTCCTGTTTGATTTCTTCTATGACCCATTTGTTGTTCAGGAGTGAGCTGTTCAGTTTCCAGGTGTTTGGTTTGACTCCCTGTTTCTGAGTACGGTTAACTTCCATTTTCAGTGCATCATGGTCTGAAAAGATAGCTGACACAATTTCAATCTTTTTTATTTTATTGAGGTATGCTTTGTGGCTCAGCATGTGGTCTATCTTGGAGAATGTTCCATGTGCACTAGAGAAAAATGTGCATTCAGCTTTTTTGGCATGAAAAGCCCTGTATATATCCACTAGCTTTCTTTCTTCCATTTCTTCCTTCAGGGCCAATATTTTCTTGTTGAGTTTCAGTCTTGTTGATCTATCATCGTTGATAGAGCAGTGTTGAAGTCTCCAACTACTATTGTGCCACTGTTATTGTCTTATTTGAGGTCTCTTAGCAGTTGTTTTATGTATTTTGCTGGCCCCTTGTTGGGTGCATATATGTTTAGTAGTGTAATTTCTTCCTGGTGTACATACCCCTTAATTGATAAGGAATGGCCTTCGTTGTCCCTTCTAACCTTTTTTCAGCCTGAAGTCTATATTATCTGATACTAATATGGCCACACCAGCCTTTTGGAGGAGTTGTTTTTGAGGAGAATGGTCTTCCAACCTTTGACTTTGAGTCTGTGTTTGTTCTGATTATTCAGATGTGTTTCTTGTAGACAGCAGAATGTTGGGTTCAGTTTTTTTTATCCATTTTGTCATTCTGTGTCTCTTAATTGGTGCATTTAGACCACTGGCATTGAGATAGATTATTTTCATCGGATTTTGTGCCATCTTTCTGTTTGTGCTTGTTGTACTTTTGGGTTTGGTCGTATTGCAGTAGACCCTTCAGTCCTTTTAAAGTTGGTTTTGAGTCCATGAAGTTCCTGAGTTGTTGCTTATCCATGAATTTGTATATATTTCCTTCATATCTGAATGTGAGTCTGGCTGGGTAAAGAATTCTTGGTGAGGCCTGCAGTTTAATGAGCCTTTTCATAATATCCCACCATTGTTTTCAGGCTTGGAGTGTTTCATCAGAGAAGTCTGCTATAAATCTTAGGGATGTTCCTTTGTATCTAGTGAATACATACTTGCCCTTTAACTTTTAATATTTCTGCCATCCTTTGCTTCTCTTCTCATTTCCAATTATACGAATTACACACATACAAATTACACATACACACATACACACAAATACATATTCACACACTCACCCTCTCACCTTACACTAATGAAGTCACATCACTCCTTGGTTGGGGGTGTTTGAAATAAGTGCCTCCCAGGAGGTTACAGAGGCATACCCAGCAAAATCCATGTGAAAGGAATCATATCCTGTGCCTGGCTGCTTGTGGACTCACTGAGCAGTGAGGTGCACAAGCGACACTGGACAGAGAACTGTGTTCAAACCCAAACATGAACTTTTTAATTGTATATCTCTTTATTTGTATATCTCACGGTAGTATAATAAAATACTTGAAAAAAAAGATTTAAAAAAAAAAATGCTTTTTTTAAAAATTGTCGCTTCTAAGTGGTAATAACTTTACCTTTAGTTTCATACAGCATAGTTGCTAAAATTATTCCAATTGAATTGAACTATTCTTCCTATGAATATTTCAATAGAACTTATTCACCCAGAACTTTCTAGACAAAGATATCACGGTTCCCTCAAGGGTTGCATGACCATTGATAAGCTCACTCATATATTATATTTAACACCTCAAAACACTCCTAGAACTAAAGACAATGTTCCATCAGAGCAATGGTCACAGTGATAGGGGAGCCGCTATGCCAGGTATGGGAATACCTGCCCCATACTCCAGACTTCCAGAAATGACTCACCTAAAACAAGGACTTGAAAGCTTACTTATTTTATATCATACAAATTCTTTACTACTTGAAACTATCTTTTAGAAGATAATGCTCATTGTGGGTCAAACGCCTCCTGGTGTACAGATCTAATTTGGCTCCCCTAAGCATTTCTATGCTCCAAGATGTAAGCCTCTGCCCTACACCAACCAAAACCAAAAGGCGGGGATTGATCATTCCAATACGGAAAGATACAGTAGGAAGAAAGCTACAGGGCATTGGGGTAGGATGAAACTCAGGGAAACTAATGAACAGGATCAGGAGAAGGGTGTGTAATAGGCATACAAGTGAGTTGGCAGCCCTAACTAATTAACTACAATTAATTTTATGCTAAGAGAAAGAACATGTGTATTATGTTCTATAAACTCTTAATAGATGTCATCATTAATCACTCTCATCTTTCCCCAAAATTCAACTTGCTAGCAGGCTGCCTTGAAATTGTTAGGAGTTGACAGTATAGAGCTGCAGTGCCTTGGATCTAGGCAAAGTGAATTTTTTTCCCATCCTGAAATAACCTCAGTTGTATAGCTGATGTTGGTATCAGTAGGCTTAGACATAAACTGACCCTAAACCAACTGGAAAGGAAGTTAATAAATAAGCAGCCTTCGGTTTGTTTTTTATTACGATCTGGTGACCAGAATTCCTGTGTTCTCAGAAAAAGAATCTTTTTGTGAGATAGCAAAAGAATGTCATGTATTATCTCTCATAAATTTGCAGTAACAAAAGGGGAACATTACAGTAATAAAATAAGGAAGCAGGGCTCCATGGGCAGTAGTGTCCTGATCAAGTAATACAGCCTGCTAAATTTACTGAGTTTATTACACTCCTGATCATTGATTTGGGGTATTTTCTTTTTTCACGTTCAAACAACTTTTTTAAAACAATTATTTTTATTGAATAATAAAAGTATTATTATTTAATATTAACCTTGAGATAGATCATTACAAAGCTGTTTATGACTGGGTTTTATTCATTCAATTAAAATAATTTATTTTTTTAATTTTTACTATTTATATACATTCAACTCACTTTATTATTTTTATAATAATGTTTAATTTTTAAATGTTAGTCTTTCTTTGAAATAACATTAGTTTAGGCACTGTGGCTAACATAAATGATAATGTATGTTTCATACATGAACTACTAAACACCACAGCACCCAGGAGTGTGATTAATTCCTTCCACTATGATAACAACTACCTCCCCCCATGCATCTCCCATTAGTCTTCCTCAGCAGCCCGATCCAACCCCAACCTGGGGAGATCGCACAAAAAAGCCCTCTAGCCCAGAGCGCCCAGATTCTGCCAATAATAGTGACTATACATGGCCTAACATTTGTCATTTTAAAGTGCATATTTGGTGGCATGAAGTACATTCATAATACCATATAGCCATCATCACTATCTAGTTCTTCACCCCAAATGGAGATTCATACATATTAAGCAGGAAGAAGGAAGGAAGGAAGGAAGGAAGGAAGGAAGGAAGCAAGCAAGCAAGCAAGCAAGCAAGCAAGCAAGAATTTAAGAAATCAAGAAATCGGTAAAGCTGACTGTGCAATTTAAAAACTCCCCAAAGAGAAGCCTCCTATGTCAGATGATTCATAGATAATTCTACCAAATGCTTAAAAATAAAATTCCAATTCTACACCACCTCTTATTAAATAAAACATGAAGGAATACTTACACTTTAAAAAAAATAATAGCTGTATATCAAAATCAAGCAAATACAGCACAATAAATAGCACTACAGATAACTATCCCTCATGAATATAGATGTAAAAAGTCGTTATCAGGATGCAGAATTGTGCTATCTGTAAAAAATAATTATGTACTGTGACCAAGAAATACCTGTTTCTAGTATACAGAATTGTTTCAGTATTTTTTATTAATTTTTTTCTTTTTTCAGTTTATAAAATATTTTAGTTTCAGTATATTTTTATTCAGTGTATTTTTAAAAGACAGTTGAGGCTAGAGGGCCAGCACAGAATAGATAAGTGTGTCAGCCTTGGTGTGACCCCTTGTACTAGCAGATGGTCCCTACAGTTCCACTAGGAGTAATCCCTGAACATAGATATAGGCCAGAGCACAGTTGTCAAAACCAAATTAAACAAAATGGAACACAAAACCTAATGAGTACAGTCCACCACATGAATAAGCTTAAGAAATAAAATCAAAGTGATGCTATCAACTAAAGAAAAAAGAAAGAACATTTTGAATTATTTTTTTCTGATCATTTTGTTTGTTTTGGGGTCACACTCATCAATGCTCAAGGCTTACTAGTGGCTTTGTGCTCAGGGAACCCTATGCACGTCAGGAATGGAATCTGGATCTGTCATTTCTAAGGCAAGCACCCCACCCACTGTACTATCAATCAGGTCCCAACACTTTACAAACTTTAATGCTTGTTGAAAATTATCAAAAGGCTGAAAATAGAGTAAAATTTTCCCACAATTTGATGTAAGGCATCTACAGAAACCACACACATGCCATTGTATTTAATAATAAAGAACAAAATCTACTTCTTTTACCATTGGGAATAAGGCAAGGAAAACAACTTTACTATGCTTATTCTCTTCAGTGGTGAAATAATAGCCAATATAATGAGGCAAGGAAACAAAATAGCAAACTTTCCTGTGGGAAAGGAAAAAATAACATCAACCAAATGAATCTTCCTAGGAAAAGTGACTTCAGTAGGATTACAGCTTGTAAACTGAATAGGTAATCAACCACATTTCCATAAGCTAACAAAACTAAAATATAATGCCAACGTAATTTGCTTCAAACACAAAAATACTTAGATACAGATCTATTTAATATGTGCAGGAAGGAACCCAAATGATGCAAACTGCAATCCCCATAAAAGAATGAAAGGTCAGGCTAGAGAAACAGCAGTGTTAAGGCGTTTGCCTTGTATACCACAGATCCTCCTTTATCTCTGGCAAAGCTGGATGAGGCACAAAAACAAACATAAAAGATCAAAGGGAAAAAAAAAAGAGAAATATACTAGCTTTATAAATTGGATAGCTAAAAAGAGGACAATTTCTCCCCAAAATAATACCTCTGTAAGTTTTTTTAAGATATTGTCAATATCATTGATATCATTATAGATATTGACATATTCTAAAAATACGGAATTCAACAGATAGGATAGCTAAAATATTTGTAAAGAATATTAACATTGGGATAAGCTGATTTCAAAAAAGCTATAACAATTATTACTATGTGATACTGAGTAAGCAAGTGTACTACTTGCTTATAAGTAGCAATTTGACACAGGAAGAACTACCATCACTATTAATATGTATGACTTTGGTTTCACTTGAAACCTATATGAGTTCCTTAAGGGTATAGCTCACGTATTATTTATCCGCATATCCCCACAGTGCTTACCAAACACCTCGCTGTATAATAAGTGTTCAACAAAGTTTGATGACTTACTTTTTACCAATAATGCACTGAGAATATGAGCATGAGTTTGTGCATTGTTAAATATTACTTGCTGCAAATGAAGGGAACATTAAAGAAATATCAGGAAGCAAATGCTATCCTCCTAAAAAGTAATTAGATCTTTTTCTTTTTAACTAGTGTTGCTTTTATTTGTTGTTCATTTATGATTGTAAAAGTAATCAATATTCAGTTTAGAAAGTTTTAGTCTGAGATAGTAAAAACATCATTCACTTCACCTATATTAATTACCATACTTGTCACTTCTAATTTGCCTGGTACTCTTCCAAAGTGTCTGATCTTGATTTTCCTGTTCATTGCACAACCCATTCCCATTCATCAGGTGTTTGCTATGATCTGCAGAAACCAGTCATGCAAACCCAGCAAAAGCATGTTTCCTCATATTCCCCTACAAATACAAGGGTCTCAGTTTGAAAAAAAAGGCCAGCCAGAAGGAGCTCTCTCTCTCTCTCCTGTCTCTCTCTCTCTTATTGCTTGCTTTATTTGGCAGTGCCAAAATTCAAAACCAGAGCTAAGGCAATTGCTCTATCATAAACCACATCCCTAATTCTCTGTTTCTCTTTACCCAGGCAGGAAAGAATTCCAAAGGAAAACTCCAGAAGACTTCTCCAGGACCTCTACCTATGAACAAAAAGGCAGAAACTACTGAAGTATACATAAGCATTTGAGAGTTGAGAAACTCTAAACTTGTAAGATTTACATGTAAGAACACATTCAAATGTATTCAGAAAAGAAAGTATAACTCATCACAGTATGAGAGGCTATTGCCCATAAAATGTTCTTATATTTATACCAATCCCATACCCTTTGGAAAAACTAGGAAAATCAATATAGTTATCATTCCTTTAAAACAAAAATGTGATGTTTTATCAATAGACATGATTTCCACAACCTGGTGTTAATTCTTGTCCTGCACAGAATTTAGAAGAGCTTTAACATTTTTATTAAGTAGATATAAAATACATATATATATTTTTTGGTTGTTGTTTAATCAGACTGTGTCTGTTTGTTTATAGTTTATTTTAAGTATTTTATTATACCACTGTGAGATATACAATTACAAAGATGTTCATAAGTTGTTCATATTTGGGTTTCGGTCATACAGTATTCCTGCACCCATCCCTCCACCAGTGCCCATTTCCCACCACCAACATCCCTGATTCCCTCCCACCTCCCCCAGCCCGCCTCCAAGGCAGGTTCTTTATTTCTTTCCCTTTCTCTCTATCTCTTTCTCTTTTCCTTCCCTTCCGCATTGTGAATTACAATACATGCATTAAAAGGTTGTCATGTATATCTTTTTGTCTGTATTTAATGCTCAGTTCTAGGTTAGTATTAGCACTTTTGACAATTGTTTGCACACTGTTCCATTTTCTGTCTTACCTAGCCTCTGACTCACACACGTTTGTGATAATTTCCACCTTTGATAAGACCTCCTGATCATGTTTTACTTGACCTTGGATATTGGTATCATAATATGTACATATATATATTTATGTCATGCAAATAAATGCAGTCATTCTATATCTGTCTCGCTCTCTCTCTGGCTAACCTCACACAATATGATCCTTTCCATGTCCATACATTTATAGGCAAATTTCATAACTTCATTTTTCCTAACAGCTGCATAGTATTCCATTGTGTAGATGTACCAAAGCTTCTCTATCCAGTCATTGATTCTCGGGCACTCTAGTTGTTTCCAGATTCTGTCTATTGTGAGTAATGCTGCTATCACTATCACTATCTATCACTATCTTCCCGTTAATAATCGATTTGCTAGAGCGGGCACCAGTAATATCTCCATATGTCCTGATTCATGCTAGTAGAATCCAAAGGCATCCGCTTGCTCCAGGAACATAAAGAGCCTCAAACCATTATATTAGGTCACGGGAATGACCTAATATAAATGTTACTGGTATTTGGCATATAAAATACTATACGAGCAGCTTGCCAGGCTTGCCGTGCAGGTGGCATACTGTTGTAGTCACCTCTAAATAAAGCATATATTGATGAACCGCGTGGCGAACTAAGCGGCCGCAGAGCCAGGCTGTGATAGTCTGGTCTGATGGGTGGAGTTGTGACGAGAGGGAAGTCCGGATGTGGAAAATGGCGGGCCCCATGGAGTAATGCTGCTATGAACATAAAAGTAGGGATGGTGTTTTCGCTGCATATTTTTGGCTTCCCAGGATATATTCCTAAGGTAGTATGGCTGGGTCAAATGGGAGTTCAATTTCTAGTCTTTGGAGGAATGTCCATATTGTTTTCCAGAAAGGCTGTACCAGCGGCATTCCCACCAACAATGGATGAGTGTCCCCTTTTCCCCACTGTTTTGTATCTTAGTCATTGTTTCTTTTGAGGTGCAGCAGCTTTTTAGTTTCATGTATTCTCATATGTTTATCTTTTCTTCTAGTTGCTTTGTTATTGATGTTTCACCTTTGAAGATGCCTTTAGCTTCAATGTTGTGGAGGGGTTTTCCTATATTTTCTTCAGTGTACTTTATGGATTCAAGTCTGATATTAGGTCTTTAATCCATTTTGATCTGATTTTTTGCACATGGTGTTAGATAGAGGTCCAAATTCATTTTTTTTTACATGTTGCTGCCCAGTTTTTCCAACACCACTTGTTGAAGAGGCTTTCCTTACTCCATTTTGGACTCTTTGCACCTTTGTCAAAGATTAAATGATCATGTGTTTGAGGTTGGGTGTCAGGATACTCAATTCTATCCCATAGGTCCACAGGTCTGTTTTTATTCCAATACCATGCTGTTTTCATTACTACTGCCTTGTAGCACAGTTTGAAGTTGGAAAAGGTGATGACTCCCATCTTCTTTTACCCAAGGATTGCTTTAGCTATCCGTGGGGGGTTTATTTTTCCATACAAATTTCAGGAGTGTTTTGTCAATTTCTTTGAAGAATGTCATGAGTATACCCATGTTTATTGCTATTTAATACCAATGATCCAAAGAACAATTTTACCAAATGTCAAGTATGATTACACATGCAACATGATTTTTAATTTACTTTCTGATGATGTATTGCTATGAAAATAGCTATGCAACGTACACAAATGAAATATTCTTCTTAGGAGAAGACCTTCCAGTGGGGTTTACTCTATCACAAAGATTTTATAAATAACTCTTGAAACTTGCATTAGAAGTAATCCTACCAGCCATAATCAGAGTGGTGGGAAGCATCCGGTTCATAGCGTTCATACTTATGTTATTAATTGTAAGTGATGTTTTAATTAAACTAATGGTATTTTATCATGGGCGTGGCACACCTGGCAGCACTCAGGGCTTACTATTGCTCTGTACCCCACTAGAGTGCTCAAGTACAGACAACTGGTGAAAGAAACTGTGGTACATTTACACAATGGAATACTACGCAGCTGTTCGGAAAAACACTGTTATGACATTTGTCTATAAATAGTTGGACATGGAGAGGTTCATACTAATGGAAATTACCCGGAAAAGGACAGATATAGAATGGCTGCATTTATTTGCAGGGCACAAAAAAAAAGTATGATACCAATATCCAATGCCAGACAAATCATAGATCGGTAGGTCCTGCCAGTGGGTGTGGGTGTCAGAGGTTTAGGTAAACAGAGAAAGGAACAGTGTTCTAATAATTGTTGAAAATGATAATACCAGCATAGAACTGAACATTGAATGTAGGCAAAGGGATATACATGATAACCTCTAAATGTATGCATTGCAAACCACATTGCGTAAGGGAAGAGAGAGAGAGGAAAAGAGATAGAGAGAAGTCAAAGTCCTTCAAAGAGGCAAACTGGGGAATGGGGGGGGGAATCAGGAAACATTGTTGGTGAGAAATGAGCACTGGTGAAGAGATAGGTGCGGAACACTGTATGACTGAAACCCAAATATGAATATCTTTGTAATTATATATTTCACAGTGGTATAATAAAACATTTAATAAAAGGATTAGTTCTCTCAAAGGGTCAAATTATCCCTCAGTCATTCGTATTTCTGTCCATATTCATGGCCTTGTCATCCTCTAGACCAAGCTATAGCATCATGATCCTGACACTAGCTTTTTGGTGCTGTGGGCTCTACCACACCAGCCCAGTTTCTCTCAACCATCTTGTTCTGTGTCCTCTCTTGTCTTTCATCTCTCTATTGCTAATTCTTTCATTACCATAATCCTTTAGTACAGTTTCCTCCTTGATGACTTTTCTTTTGCTCCACAAATACAGGACTATGGAAATGAAATGCTCATGCCTCAACATGATATTACTTTTGTACCCCTCAGATCTCTCATATTTCCTCACACCCAAGTTGAAATAATACCAATTTAAATCCCCTATCCACAAGATATGCATCCAATCAGTATCCAAATCATATTACATATCTCTTGTTCTTTCCCCCCATATCATTCTTTATTCAAACCATCCACTGTATTGATCCTAACGAGATACTTTCTCCTTCAATCTGCACTAATACAATAGGTTCATACAAATTTACCTATCCAACACTATCAGATAAACACCACACAAACAATATCAGTCCCTGATTTGAATTACAATCCAAATGAAAAATACAAATTACAATTTGAATTAAGAAACACATTAAAACCAAGGACATGTAAGTCAATATTCACCTATGGTTTCATGAACATATGTACTCAGTAGGATGATATACTAGTAAAAATTTAGCTTAATAATTCTGGATTATTACCCACTATAAATTGAAGCTTATAATTAAAATACAACTGGTTTATATGACAATATTTATAGAAAATGTGATCTCTCATATCCTAGCTTCTGCCACCTACGTAATGGAGAAAATGTCATTTTTAAGTATCACTGTCTTCCCGTTCATCATCGATTTCTCGAGCAGGCACCAGTAACATCTCCTTATGTCCTGTCTCATGCCAGTATAGCCAAAGGGCACATACTATTTTGAAGTACATCAAATAGTTTTTACTTGCTTTAGTCAAATATATATAAAACTCTACATATCAATTATTTATAAATATATGTTACATAGGCGTTAATAATACTCATTTGACTTTGCAATCACTATCACTATCTCTAAAACTTTTAGCTTGAAATAATGTAAATCTGTAGTTATAAACAATTCTCCATTTACTTATCCCGTAGCCTATCACACAATTCTACTCCTTGTGTTGGTAAATTGGACTACAATTGCTACCTAATGTAAGTGGAATCATACAGAATTTTTTCTTCTTCAGATTTTTAATTTCATTTAGCATAATGTCCTCAAGATTCAGTCATCCATCTTGAGATATGTCTTTGAATATTCTTCCTTTAGAATTTAATAATAGAGCACGGTTCAGCCTAGCTAAGGTCCCCAAACACTAAAGTCAGACAGGAAAGAGTCAGGGCTCTGAAGCAAATTCAGAAACCATCTGGACACCATTAAGAATATTAGAACGCCATAACTGCAGGTGCCTAAGCACACAGCACACATTGAACAACTCCAAACTGAAAGGTCGCAAGGGTAAAGCAATGCAAAAACCACTAGTCTTAGTAACTTCAGTAACTAGTCAGTGTAAGAATGAGCCCAACAAGTAAGAAGGAGCTATATAACCTCTGTGATAAGAAATTTTGAATGGAACTATTGAGGATGAATAGGGAACTCAAGGAAATGATGGAACACACTGACAATAAAATACAAGAAGATATGAGAGAAAAATGAAGAAAATGCAAACAAAAATACAAGGAGAAATGACAGATCTGAAAACATGGTAGGTGAAACTCACTGGAAGGTCCCAACAGCAGAGTAATGGATGCTGAGGAGAGAATTATTGAATGCCAGGATGAGGTGCAGGAAATCTCCAGACAAGTGCAGAAGATGGAAAAAAGCCTCAAAAGCAACAGATAACAAGAGAACATTAGAATGAGCTCAAGAGGGACAACACAAGAATCATTGGTATACTGGAGGGCCAGGAAGAAAAGTCTGACAAAGAAGCAAACTGTCAAAACCATTATTGCTAAGAAGTTCTCAGAGCTGAAGACTGCATGCACTTAGATCCATACCAGGAGGTATGAAGGGTACCAGTAAAAGGACACCAATTGAAAATAGTGCACCATACATCCTAATTAGAGTAGTTAAAACATAGATAGAATGCTAATGGCAGCAATATCAAAGAAAGAAATTACTTACAAAGAAGAATCCTTGAGATTTACATAAAATTTATCATATACAACCCTCTGGTTCAAAGACAGTAGTGGGAAAGAGCAAAAGAAAAAATGAAATGAACACCTCACCAAGAATATTTCACCCAGCTGCTAAACTCGCATACATATTTGAAGGAATAAAACACAATTTCACAGATAAACAACTCAGAAACTTCATAGACTCAAAAGTATTATTATAAGAAGTGCTAAGCAGGCTACTTTAAAGCAATACAAGACCATCAAACAGCCCAAACTCGAGCAGAAAGATGGAAGAAACCCTATAACAATAGTCTCTCTTAATGTCAATTGGCTCAATGTAACAATTAAGAGACACAGAGTGGGAGGATGAGCTCAATATTGAACCCAATACTCTGGTGCCTGCAGAAACACACCTGAATGTTCAGACCAAACACAGACTCGAAGTCAAAGGTGTGAAAATTTTTTGGAAGTAAACAACTCCAGCACATGGCATGCAGGAGTTGCCATATTAGTATCAGATCACATAGACTTCAGGCTGAAGAAGGTATGATACTGGAATAAAAACAGCGGCAAATCAGTAGAATAGAGTTGAATATTCTGGAACAGACCCTCAACTACATAATCACCTAATCTTTTGAAGACACAAGAAATATGCAGTAGAACAAGGAAAGCTTCTTCAACAAGTGGTGTTGGGAAGCCCGGAAAGCTACATACAAACAAATGAACTTTTTAGACCTCTATCTAACACCAGTCACAAAAAATCAGATCAAAATTATTAAAGACCTCAATATCAGATCTGAATCTATAAGATACATGGAGGAAAACTTAGAATCCTCCTTAACATTGGAGCTACTGTATCTTCAAAGATTAAATGCCTTTGATCAAGCAAGTGGAAGCTAAGATAGACAGACAGACAGACAGACAGACAGACAGACAGACAGACAGACAGACAGACAGACAGACTAGATAGATAGATAGATAGATAGATAGATAGAGAGAGAGAGAGAGAGAGAGAGAGAAATGCCTGACATCGACGCAGACTTGCAGGAAGGGAGATGTGGCAGGAGGGAAATGGGAGTGTTGGTGGTAAAAAGTGTACACTGGTGGAGGAATGATGTTGAATTGTTCTAATACTTAAACACAAACATGAATTGTTGGGGATGCCGTTGGGGTCCCCGACAGTGTCAGGAAAGAAGTTCTCTTCTACCTCCAAGGACGCCGGGGCAACAGATGAAAACTCATGAGTCCTGCACAGTTCCAAAAAGGCTTTTAGAAATAAAGAACCTGCCATGGAGGTGGGCTGGGGGAAGGGGGAGGGAACCGGGGATGTTGGTGGTGGGAGATGGGCACTGGTGGAGGGACGGGTGCTGGAACACTGTATGACCAAAACCCAAACATGAACTTTTTAATTGTATATCTTTTTATTTGTATATCTCATGGTGGTATAATAAAATACTTAATTCTTTCTTCAGAAACGTGTGGGAGTCAGAGTTTAGGTAAGACAGAAAATGGAACAGGGTGCTAATAATAGTCGAGGGTACTAATGCCAACCTAGAACTGAGCATTAAATAGAGGCAAAAGGATTCACATGACAACCTTTTAATGTATGTTCTGTAATCCATAGTCTGGAAGGGAAGGAAAAGAGAAAGAGAGAGAAAGGGAAAGAAATAAAGAACCTGCCATGGAGCAGGGCTGGGGAAGGGGGAGGGAACCGGGGATGTTGTTGGTGGGAGATGGGCACTGGTGGAGGGACGGGTGCTGAAACACTGTATGACCAAAACCCAAACATGAACTTTTTATTTGTATGGAGATGGGCACTGGTGGAGGGACAGGTGCTGAAACACTGTATGACCAAAACCCAAACATGAACTTTTTTAATTGTAAAAAAATAAATAAATAAATAAAATAAAATAAAATACTTAAAAAAAAAGAACAGGGAAAGAAATCAAGAAAAAATAATAATTGAGCTCACATATTTTCAATAAAAAAATTACCTTTAAAACAAAAAAAAACAAACAAAAAAAACAAAAAATGCTTTTAACAGTACAAAAGCTCTTCCACAGCAATCACATACAATGAAAGAACTCTAGCTCTGGTCCGAACTTAGACCGTACAAAAGAGCCTAAGTCTCTCACCAAAGAGAGGTCCTCACCCGAGAGGAGTCCTACCCAAAAGAAGGAGCCAAAGGCCCAGGAGCAAAAAGCCAAAGGTGCCTCAAGTCAGTCCCCTTATATACACCAAAGTAATCCAACAGGGAGGGTCATGACAGCAAGGAACCCTAAATAGAGTGTAGAAGGGTGGTGCCACACCCTATTACAGGTATAAACAAAGGTTACCCAAGGACTAATCCCTTCTATGGAGATTATCTCTTAAGTAAAACACTGGAGAATGAGGGCTGATATATAAATCTTAATTTAATGGGCTTCATGTAAACTAGATGGTACCTACAAGTCCTTCTTATTTGTTATCTGCACAAGGGTGATTCTGAGTATCTTGTTCTCTGTATACTGAAAGGGTCACACTCGCCTGCTTGAGAGCAAACTAGTATGAACCTTACTATAATCTTCCTATAGTCTCAACGTAGCCAGAATGGTAGTCTCCTGTTAAATTCTAACTGTCCCACACTGGGTGCTGTGGATATAAAGAGGAGCTGTGCCTAATTTAGAAAACATAGAAGTCTTAGTAGATGTATAAGTCAGAAGTTATTCAGTCAAGGTGACTTCTGTAACTGCCACACCCTAGAGAAGTGTTCATATAGAAGAGAGATCTCATTAGAATGAACCTTGGCTTAAGTAGATTAAGCTGTGAGTGGGCAAAACAGCAAAGCACCCAAACTAGCGAAACCTATCATTCAACAACAAACATTTTTGTAACTGTGTCTCTCGTGGTGATTCGACTAAAAATAAATAAATGAATAAATAAATAATTTAAAAGCCACTAAAAATAAAAAATAATATATTTTATTGCAAGCCAATGAAATTAGTAAAGGAAGAAATCTTTTGTTTATTTTATCTTTTGTTTCATTTATCCATCTGTGATATTTTGTCCAGGTACTTTCAAAGGCCTGCTTCAGTGCCTACATTATGTTATTTTACCTTAGTTTATAACATATGAACACTTCCCTTCCATTGAACATTGTTATGATGTAGGTATGGGGGGTAAGATTGGGCTGACTTTTATTTCACTGAAGACACTTCCCTTACCTCAATAGCTCTACTACCTTCTCTTTTTTCTCTAAAAATTATTTAGATATGTAAGATATTCTTTGACATGCTTGATTCCTTCTCCCTCTCCCACTTTTATCTTCCTTTTCAGAATAGAGATAACTCCAGACTAGCAAAATAATTCTCAGAGTGACTGGAGATTATATATACATATATATATATATAGTTCATAAAAATATAATTATGAACAAGCAAAGTTTAAGAAGAGAACTCCCAAAACGACCACCAACTGGAAACTCTTTGGCACCACTGCAGCAACCTAGGAAGATACCATCATTGATGACGTCTATGAAGAATACAACCGACTGGTTCAGCACCTCCATGATTGTGCGAAAAATGCCGAGAGGAAAAAACACAAAAGGATGCCTGTCTTCAAAAACTCTCGAGCTCATTCACCAACGTGACAAGGCGTGAGCCTCAGGCAACAAAATGCTAACATCCAAACTTGCAAAGCAGTGCAGAGAAGCGATAAAGACCTCATAGAGAGAAGAGCAGAAATATTGGAAGATGCAGCAGAAGCCGGGAAAAGCATTCACAACGCCCGCCTGTCCTTCGCCAACTATAAGACCAAGATGACTGCCCTCCAAAGTCCTGATGAATCTATCACATCTTCCAGAAAGGCAATGGAGAACATTATCCATGACTTCTACTCAGATCTCTTTGATAGCCACGTCCACCTGCCCACATACCAAATACTGCAAGATGGATATGTCGTTCCCAATGTTCTCCCTTCTAAAATCCAACATGCCATTTCGTCAGTAAAGAAGGGAACAGCACCAGTCCCAGACAAAGTCAGACCTGAACACCTGAAGAATCTGCCTTCAGTACTCATCAACACACTGGCGCGGCTCTTCACACGCTACCTATCTGAATGCAAGGTGTCCTCCCATTGGAAAACCAGCAACACGACATTGGCAACTATTGCCCCATCTGCCTGCTGCCTGTAATCTACAAGCTGTTTACATGAGTCATCCTTAACAGGATTGGCAGAACATTAGATGAAGGGCAACCATGCGAGCAAGCTGGCTTCCGAAAGGATTCAGCACAATCCACCATATCCACACGGTAACCAAGCTCATTGAAGTGTGTGGGGAGTTGAGGATGCCATTCTGTCTCATGTTCATTGATTTAAAGAAGGCCTTTGATTCTGTGGAAACTGAAGCAGTCATCGAAGCCCTAGCCAAACAGGGTGTTCAAACCCAATACATCAAGATCGTTCACGAGCTGTATTATGGATTCACCACCAGGATCTCACCATTCTACAAAGAAGTTATCATCAATATCAAATGAGGGGTTCGGCAGGGTGATACCATTTCACCAAAACTCTTCAGTGCCACCCTCGAGAACATCATCCAACAGTTAGAATGGGAAGGAATGGGAGTGAAGATAGATGCTCGGCAACTATACCACCTCCGCTTTGCCGATATTGTTCTAATAACACCAAGCATTAGCCAAGCGGCACAAATGCTGGCTGACTTCAACCGAGAATGTGGAAGATAAGTCTAGAGCTGAATCTAAACAAAACAATGTTCATAAAAATGAACTAGTTCCAGAGGCCCCATTCACTCTCAATGGAACAGACATCTCTGAATGCAGCAGTTATGTGTACCTAGGTCGAGAAGTCAACATGATGAACGACCTAAAATCTGAGCTGCGCAGGTGGAAGAGAGCGCCATGAAATGCCTTCAAAAGCATCAAAGAAATAGCTGAAAGGACAAAGAACCTCCGGCTCTGGGCACATCTATTTGACTCCACTGTTCTCCCTGCATTAACATACACCTTAGAGACCTAGGCCCTAGGAAAGCAGGATGAGAATGCTATTCGGGTCTCCCAGAGAGGAATTGAAAGAGCTATGCTTGGAATATCACGCCTCACTCAAGTGAGAGAAGGAATCCAGAGTTCTGACTTCCATCACTGTTCCAGAGTCAGGGACACTGTCTCATTTGCCAAAGCACCAAAAAATCAGATGGGCTGGACATGTAATGCGATTTGGAGACAATCACTGGACTAGAGCTGTTACCAACTGGATCCCACAGGATGTCAAAAGATCAAGTGGCTGCCCACCTAAAAGATGGTCAGACTTATTTGTCAAGACATTGAAAGAATGGTTTGAGGCTCTTTGTATTCCTGAAGCAAACAGATGCCATTGGGCTACACTCGCACGTGATAGGGTCAAATGGAAATGTTACTGGCGCTTGCTTGAGCAAATCGATGAATAACAGGATGTCAAGTGATCAAGTGATGAACAAGCAAAGGGGCAAAACAATAGTTCAGCAGGTAGACTGCCTCTTTTGCATGTGGAAAACTTGGATTTGATTGCTGGCACCCCATATATTCCTCTATACCTCACTCTTGAGCACGAAGCCTGAGTATAGCTGGGTGTGGCTAAAGAACAAACAATAAGCAATCAATAGTACAAACCAAAAGAAAAAACTGAAGCAAATTATGTGGGGGAAAGCATATATACAAAATATATATATATATATATATATATATAATCTCCAGCCATTCTGTGATTTATTTCACTTAACTCTTATAGCTCACTTGAGCATTATTTCACTATCCACCTTCCTATTCTTTTTGATATTAAAGACAAAAATAAACCATAATCCCCTAAATACTGGAAAGCATAAGTAAGGCCTACAGGGGGGAAAATCCAGAAATTTACAAACTAAAATGGAGAGGTTTTCTGTTTAATTTTTATTTAACATTTTATTAAATATTTTATTTCTTTATTTTTCAATTTTTCATGACAAAACTAGAGATTTGACTTTGACTTATACTTATTACGTGAGCTAGTCTCATAATCTAACCACTGGTTAGATAATTGTCCCCATAAGAATAATAAGTTCCAAGTCTGAAATAACTGACTTTATTTTACTTTAATATTGGCCACACCCAGCAGTGCTCCTGGCTTATTCCTGGCTCAGTGCTCAGGGATCACACCTAACAGGCTTGGGGAACTATATGGGATTTCACGGCTTGAACCCAGGTCAGCTGCATGCAAAGCAAATGCCCTACCTGTTGTACTCCTGTTGTACCTCTCCAGCCCCTTAAAGAACTGACTTTATAATCAAACATGTAATGTAGAAAATACATCTCACATTTTTTACATAATGCTGATTATTTGATGTAATAGAATTAAATTTTTATTGCTAATATCAGAAAATAAGCAGGGCTAAATGAAATCACTGAAAAAATTCTGAAATAATATCTGAAAAAATTCAGATACACTTTTTAATCTAGATTCCACTTTCTTTTCTTTCTTCTTTCTTTTTGTATTTGTTTTCAGTTTGTTTTGGGGTCACAACCTACTGTGCTCAGGGCTTAGACCTGACTCTATGCTCAGGGATCACTCCTGTTAGTGCTTAGGGATCCAGATGTGTTGTGTGGTGATTGCAGTATTTGCAGCATGCAAAATAACTCTACTTGTTATATGACTGCTTCAGCCATTTTTTGCCATTATCCACAAACATAAAGGTTATATTCTTATTATAATATTTGTAGTTTTAAAAATATAATTTTGAACAAGCAAAGGGGCAAAACAATAGTTCAGCAGGTAGACTGCCTCTTTTGCATGTGGAAAACTTGGATTTGATTGCTGGCACCCCATATAGTCCTCTGTACCTCACCCTTGAGCATGAAGCCTGAGAGTAGCTGGGTGTGGCTAAAGAACAATCAAAAAGCAATCAATAGTAGAAACAGAAAGAAAAAACTGAAGCAAACTATGTGGGGGAAAGCATATTCTTCAAGTATGGTTTTAAAGTATTTAAAACCATATTTAAGAATAAATGGTCTTCTTTTCTGAACCCTATTAAAATTCAAAGCTATTCTTGACACTTGTCACTTCCCATTGTCCATCGATTTGCTCCAGCGGGCACCAGTAATGTCTCCATTCATTGGGAATGAGGTCCATTATTGTTACTGTTCTTGGCATATTGAATACATCACGGGTAGCTTGCCAGGCTCTGCTATGGCTCTGGGTTCATCCTAAGGGGCCCAGTCCTTTTCTATGTCAGACCATTGACCCATCCAGGTTCCATAGGGCAGAACCCTGGTTGTAGACAAGCCTGTCTCCTGTCTGCCACCTGCCGACACAGCCGGTACTGCAGTCACCTCAAGGGGCAGGTAAAGCTATTCTTAGTAACTTAAAATTGAAGAGAGTTATAGCTTGACTATATAATTAGACAGTCTCTGTAAGCTACATTAATTAAATTATTCACAGCGATTTATGTGATTCCCCAGGGATGCAGTGTGTTCATGGCCCAAAGAGATTCAATGCAGTCCCTATAAAGACACCCAAGACATTCTTCAAAGAAATTGACCAAACATTCCTGAAGTTTTTATGGAATAATAAAACCCCATTAATATAGGTTGTATAGTTAGACACATACTCTGTAAGCTACATCACTTAAATTATTCACAGAATAGATATGAATATTCCTCCAATAGCTAAAGCAATACTTTGGAAAAGAAGATGGGGAAGCATCACCTTTCTCATACTCAAACTGTACTACAATGTGGTAGTAATTAAAACAGCATGGCATTGGAGTTAAAACAGACCTGTGGACCTATGAAATAGAGTTGAGTATCCTGACATACATCCTCAAATACATTAACATGTAATCTTTGATCACTTGATCACTTAAATCCCGTTATTCATCGATTTGCTCAAGCGGGCGCCAGTAGCATTTCCATTGGACCCTATCACGTGCCAATGTAGCCCAATGACATCTTTGATAAAGGAGCAAAAAGAATTAAATGAAGCAAGGAAAGCCTCTTCAACAAGTGGTGCTGGGAAAACTGGGCAGATACATGTAAAAAATGAATTTGCACCTGTCAAACACCTTGCACAAAAGTCAGATCAAAATGGATCAAAGATCTCAATATCAGGCCTGAATCCATAAAGTCATTGAAAAAATATAGGAAAACCCCTCCAAGACATTGAAACTAAAGGCATCTTCAAAAAATCAAACACCACTAACAAAACAGTTGGAAGCAAATATAAATATATGGGACTACATGAAACTAAAAAGATTCGCCATCTCAAAAGAAATGGTGACCAAGATACAAAGACAATCCACATAGTGGGAAAGAATATTCACCTAATACCCATCTGATATGGGGTTAATATCCAGGATATATCAGGCACTGGTAGAACTTTACAAGAAGGAAATAGCCAACCCCATCAAAAAATGGGGAGAAGAAATGAACAGAAACTTCCAAAAAGAAGAAATTCGAATGGCCAAAAGGCATATGAAAAAGTGCTCATCATTGCTAATCATCAGAGAGAGGCAAATCAAAACAACAATGAAATATCATCTCACACCACATGGACTGGCACACATCCAAAAGAGCAAGAACAAGTGCTGGCGTGGATGCAGGGAGAAGCTGACTCTCATCCACTGTTGGTGGGAATGTTGACTGGTGCAGCCTTTTCAGAAAACAATATGGACATTCCTCCAAAAACTAGAAATTGAGCTCCCATTTGACCCAGCCATACCACTCCTGGAATATAGCCTGGGAGGCCAAAAACACACATCGGAAACACCATCTGCACAACAATGTTCATTGATGCACTATTCACAATAGCCAGTATCTGGAAACAACGGGAGTGTCAAAAAATAGATTACTGGATTAAGAAACTCTGGTACATCTACACAATGGAATACTATGGAGCTGTTAGGAAAAATGAAGTTATTAAATTTGCCTATAAATAGATGGACATGGAGAGAATCATGTTAAGTGAAATTAGTCAGAAGGAAAGGGACAGATATAGAATGACTGCATTAATTTTTGGATATAAAAAATAGCAAGATACCAATATCCCGGCCACGCAAAACATGAATCAGGAGGTCATGTCACTGGTGAAATCTACCATAAGTGTGTGGGAGTCAGAGGTTAGGCAAGACAGGGAAAAGTACAATGTGACAATAATCATTGGAAATGGCAGTACCAGCCTAGAACTGAACACTGAACATAGACAAAGGGATATACATTATAATCTCTAAATGTATGTATTGCAAGCCACAATGCGTAAGAGAAGGAACAGAGGGGGAAAGGGGAGAGAGAGAGAGAGAGAGAGAGAGAGAGAGAGAGAGAGAGAGAGAGAAGGTAAGAGGCTTGCATAGAGGCTGTCTGGGGAAGGGGGGAAATCAGGGGACATTGTTGGTGGGAAATGGGCACTTGTCGAGGGATGGGTGCTGAAACCCACACATGAACATATTTGTAATTGTACATCTCACGGTGGTATAATAAAAAAATTTACAAAAAAAAACAAAGTTAGACAAGAAGCCAATTTAGTGATGAGGAGAAGGCTCTTGGTGGGCAGTAACTTTGTTCACCAGTACCATAGTTTTAATAATATTTTAATCGTGTTAAATAAACTATAATAAAATCATTAAAGAAATTTAGAATTTCTGAATGATAAGTGAGTTTGGGACATAGTGCTCCTAGAATGCAGGGAGGCCAGAGGAGCTATTTGGAAGTACAGCTGTCTCCATCTTTAAGCTGTTAATGCATTGCTTGTCTGTTTTTTTTTTTTGTCACTTTCCTTTGTCATTGTTGCCCCTTTAGACTCTATTTCAAAAAGCCACATGCAATTACTCAGTCTGCTCAGAAACCTCGGCGTGTTAAACTCTAGGCAGGGTATTTTTTTAGGATCATATATGATACCCTTCCCAGATTTCAGTCAAAGATCATAGCTCCATCTCAAGTAAATTTTGTTTATTGCTCTCTTATTAAGAGGGAAAGAAGGGGTAAGAGAAAGCAGTTTAGAAAAGAAAAGGAAAGATTTTCCTGCTTATTATAAGTACATCAATTCTTTCATGTTTTTCTTCCCTATCTAGAAACCTTAATGCACTGAGTTAAAAGATTTATCAATTTAATATGAAGTACTTAATATAATTTATTTTAGTGTTTGGGATGGCCCTAACAGGAGAATTAGAAAAGGTGGAATATTATAAAACTAGGTGCTTGTAATGGGTTCAGAATGATTCCAAATAATTACCTCTAATTTTTCCATCCTATCTCCATGAATACCATACTTAGTCAACACATGATTAGATCCTGATTTTGAACCAGTCTTTCAGAAAAACCTGGTTCAAGCTTTATTTACAGTAATAAGCTCGAGATTCAGGCGTATCAGGAATCAACAACCCATATACTTAATATAAACATTTGAAGCTGTCCTATTTAATAACCCTTTGAAATAAGGAACTAAAGTTTTCATTTTATTGACTTGTATGAATATCATGAATATAAATTTAAATAGCTATATAGGTAGTTTTTTGTTGGTTCAGTAGGATAGGAAAATTCCATTTCTACATTACATGGTTCCCACAGTGAGGTTGGTTGAGTTTTGAAAGGGTTGAGTTTTGAAAATTCCATTACTTACTTTTCATGGTGCACACAGAAAGGAGGGTTGAGTTTTGAAATGGAAATGAGAACTCAATGAGATCATTTGTTTCTAAACATGTGAATAGTTTGAGATATGTGACAGTTATTGCAGCACTTACACTTTACAGAAGCTAGAACAAGCTTTATTATACCCATTTTACAGATAAGACTTTCTAAATATTTTCTAAAGTCAAAGGATTTATAGCAATTGAGGTAGTTTTCAACCCAGGGCTCTCTGACAACACAGTCCATGTCTTGTCTATCACAGAGAAGGCCACTGAGACTCCATAAGGCGGAATCAAGTTTCCTAGATGAGGCAATATCGTCTCTGTATTCCATAGGGAGTGGAGGACACACACGTGATAGTCAGGGGCTATACACAGCCCCATACTCAGGAATGACTTTGGGCAGTGCTAAGGATTTAAACCAGGGCAGTGGTTTAAATCCTTATATATATCTGCAAAGAAATGCAAGGCAAATGCTTCAATTCCTGTCCTCTCTCTCAGACTAACAGATTCTGCTTTGTTTCGAAACCAGACCCAGTGATGCTCAGTATTTATCCCTGGCTCTCACCCTCGAGGGACTAGGACCCTATGAGGAGCTTGGGATCAAACCAGGGTAAGCTGTATGGAAGACACATGTTCTCCACTTCATATATTATTGCTCAAACTGAGCAGATACTTTATTATTATTATTATTATTGTTTTTTGGTGCAGGGGTTTCTCCTGGCTCTGCACTCAGGACTTACTTCTGGTGGTGCTCGGGGATATGGGAGCTGGGGAACCCGGCCACATGGGCGCTATGCAGGCACAACCCCTCTGGGCTATTGCTCCAGCCAGATACTTTATATTTTAAATAATAAAAACATTTTGATTTAAAAGAATTTATTGCTGAATTTCAGAAAGCAGAAGTTTTTAAATGAAATTGACTTCTGCCTTTATACTACTAGTTCTATAGTTAGTTTACATGTTTTCTTCCTCTATATAGTTTGAAAATATATCAAGTATAAAAACCAATGAATCAATAAATCATAAGACTTATAAAATGACACTGCTTTAAGAAAAATTAGATTTATCCTTGGTACCATAAACGAGAACAAAAAATATATCTCAAGGGCCAGAATAATAGTACAGTGGGTTGGGAATTTGCCTTGGCGTGACCAACCCTGGTTTAATGTACAGCATCCGATATGATCCTCTGAGCACTTTCAGGAGTAGTTCATGAAAGTGTAGAGACAGGAGTAACTCCTGAACATCTCATGTCTCTAAATTAAGCGTTTGGCTCCTAAAAGACATAAAAAGCACAAACCAGACCTCTTTTCCCTTCCACTCTATTAGGAAAATAATATATTTTTTTTTTTGCTTTTTGGGTCACACCCAGCAATGCTCAGGGGTTACTCCTGGCTCTGCACTCAGGAATTACTCCCTGGCTGTGCTCGGGGACCATATGGGATGCTGGGGATCGAACCCGGGCCGGCACAGGCTGGCCGCTGCAAGGCAAACGCCCTACCCGCTGGGCTATCGCTCCTACCGAAAATAATATATTCTTATATTGACATAAAATGCTGGTACATTGATAGACATTATTATTTATTATTTTTAATGTAGAATTGTTATTTACAAAGTTGTTAATAATTGAGTTTAGGGACTACATTGTTCTAGTGTCAATCCCACCACCAGTCTTACTTCTTCACAGACCCAAACACATTTACATATTTATTTGTTATGATTTTGGTACCAGGTTCACAATAATCACCATGGTGGTAGTGATACACATGTCCACCAAGACCATTCATGGGAATTCACAGTTCCAGAAGGCTGAGTCAAAACGTTGGACATGGGAATCTACTGGTGAACAGTTCCACAATGAAATTGACCACATCATATTCAATCAACTGTTTTGCCTGACCAATGTCGCTGTCGTCCCAAAATTCCAAAGAGGATTGGACCACGGTCTCCCTTCGTGGAAAATTCTACTTCACACAACAGGGAGAAGGGGCTGCAAAGTTTAAGAAGAGAACTCCCTAAATGACCATGAACTGGGAACTCTTTGGCACCATTGTGGCAACATGGGAAGATACCATCATTGACAACATCGAGGAAGAATACAACCGACTGGTTCAGCACCTCCATGATTGTGTGAAGAATGCCGAGAGAGAAAAAGCCACAAAAGAACTCCTGTCTTCAAAAACTCTTGAGCTCATTTGCCAACATGGCAAGGCATGAGCCTCAGGTGACCAAATGCTAACATCCAAGCTTGCAAAGCAGTGCAGAGAAGCAATAAAAGAAGACCTCAACGAGAGAAGAGCTAAATACTGGAAGATGCAGCAGAAGCCTAGGAAAAGCATTCGCAATGCCCACCTGTCTTTTGCCAACTATAAGATCAAGATGACTGCCCTCTGATGTCCTGATGGATCTATGGCATATTCTGGAGAGGCAATGGAGAAGATTATCTATGACTTCTACTCAGATCTCTTTGATAGCCAGGTCCACCTGCCCACATACCAAATTCCGCAGGATGGATATGTCATTCCCAATGTCCTCCCTTTTTGAAATCTGACATGCCATTTCATCGGTAAAGAAGGGAAGAGCATCAGGCCAAGACAAAGTCAGACCTGAACACCTGAAGAATCTGCCATCAGTAGTCATCAATACACTGGCTCGGCTCTTCACATGCTACCTGTCTGAATGCAAAGTGCCCTCCCAATGGAAAACCAGCAGGACAGTTCTACTGTTCAAGAAGAGAGACATTCACTACATTGGCAACTATCGCCCCCATCTGCCTGTTGTCCATCATCTACAAACTATACACTCGAGTCATCCTGAACAGGATTGGCAGAACATTAGATGAAGGACAACCATGCGAGCAAGCTGGCTTCTGAAAAGGATTCAGCACAATCGACCATATCCACACAGTAAACAAGCTCAATGAAGTTTATAGGGAGTTCAAGATGCCACTCTATCTCATCTTCATTGATTTAAAGAAAGTCTTTGATTCTGTGGAGAATGAAGTGGTCATCGAAGCCCTAGTCAAACAGGGTGTTCAAACCCAAAACATCAAGATCCTTCATGAGCTGTATTATGGATTTACCACCAGGATCTCACCATTCTACAAAGAAGTGATCATTGATGTCAAAAGAGGGGTTCGGCAGGGTGATACCATTTCACCAAAACTCTTCAGCGCCACCCTCGAGAACATCATGTGACAATTAGAATGGGAAGGAATGGGAGTGAAGATAGACGGTCGACCACCTCCACTTCGCTGATGACATCATTCTAATAACACCAAAGAAGAGCCAAGCGACAAAATGCTGGCTGACTTCAACCGAGAATGTAGAAATACAGGTCTACAGCTGAATCTCAACAAAACTATGTTCATGAGAAATAAACTAGTTCTAGAGGCCCCATTCACTCTCAATGGAACAGACATCTCTGAATGCAGCAGTTATGTGTACCTAGGTTGAGAAGTCAACATGATGAACGCCTAAAACCTGAGCAGCACAGGAGGAAGAGAGTGGCTTGGCATGCCTTCAAAAGCATCAAATATATAGCTAAAAGGACGAAGAGCCTCCGGCTCTGGGCCCATCTCTCAACTCCACCATTCTACCTGTATTATTATGTCTCAGAGACCTGGGCCCTACGAAAGCAGGATAAGAATGCTATTCTGTCTCCCAAAGAGGAATTGAAAGAAATATGCTTGGAATATCACTCCTCACTCAAGTGAGAGAAGGAATCCGGAGAATGGACCTCCATCGCTGTTCCAGAATCAGGGACGCTGTCTCATTTGCCAAGGCATCGAAAATCAGTTGGGCTGGACATGTAGTGCGATTTGGAGATGACCACTGAACTAGAACAATTACCAACTGAATCCCATGGGATGTCAAAGGATCGTATGGACACACACCTACAAGATGGTCAGACTTCTTTGTCAAGTCCCTGGGCAAATTGTTTGAGGCTCTTTGTATTACTGAGGCAACCAGATGCTATTGGGCTACACTGGCATGTGATAGGGTCAAATGGAAATGTTACTGGCACCCGCTCGAGCAAACTGATGTGTAACAGATGTCAAGTGAACAAGTGATCAAGTGATATATGTATATATGTAATACATACATATATGCATATATATACATATATATCACAGACCCCTCACCTCTATGCCATGAGTATGTCCAACCTCTCACTGATCATTGTCTATTTTACCTCCAGTCCACCTCATCTTACACCCCCTCCATTTCTCTCCAGTTCTCTCTTTTCTTGACACTTTAATTTCTGTAATTGTAGACTACTTCTTACAACTTCTATTTCTATGTTTTTATTCTCTCTACTATAGATAGCGAGGATCTCCAATATTTTTCATTCTGTTTCTGACTTACATCACTTAACATGGCATTCTTCAATTCTATCTAAGTTGCAGGAAATAGGCATTCATCATTTCTAGTGCTGTATAATATTCCACTATGAATATACCACCACTGATTTATCCATTCATCTGTCATTGAACATTTTGGTTGCTTCAAATCTTGGCTATTGTACTATGTGCTACAATAAATGTTTTGTTTAGATTCAGCTATCACTGCCATGTGTGTGTGGAGTGTATGTGCGTTTGTGTGTGTATGTTTAAAGTAAAATGTATGAATACTTCAAAGAAAAATGGAGTTTCTAAGCATTTTGAGCAGTGATGCTGTGATTTTGGAGTCCCTTCCCTCTAAGAGTTAAACGGACGGGCTTTAACTCTTAAAAGGATGACCAATATACAAATTATTGAGATATATAAGAGTTGGAAAACCAGTTGAGGAGTCAGTTGAGATTGGGTTCTCACCCTGGCTGGCAGGATTAAGTTGGTGGAACAAAAAGCCTGGTAGGATAGAGAGTTAGAGGAGCAGAGAGAAGGATTGGCTGAGCTTGTCGAAGGGCAGTGCCTGGTAAGAGTTTGAAAAGAGTCTTAAAGTGAGTTCAGAGCCCTTGGACTGGTTCTGTACCTAATACTGTCAGTTGGTCAGCCTCATAACTGAAAACTGACACTGTGGTTTAAACATTGTGTTAGTGATGTTTTTGAGAAGCCTTATAACAAAAGAGAGCCCAAACCAGGAATTATTCTTCAGCACTAGTTCACTACCAGGGATAATAACATTACTACAATTTAGATATTTCCATATTTTTTGAAGAGAGTGTTAAAGAGACTATCAAAATGAAATAAGCATATTGTTCATAAACGTTTTATATTTTATATGATAAAATATTTTTATTTGTTTTATATACTACAAATTAATGTAAATTTATGCTTATTTTATAGGACTTAAGGTACTCTGATATCTTCCTTTGTGGGGGTGGGGGATTTTTATCTCTAAGTCATTTGTTCAGAAAAAATACTTTAATCAAATATAAAATCTGTAATTGCATGTTTACTTTTGGAAAGTATCAATCTATGTGTAATATTCTACTTAATGATGTTGTTTCCATGTGAAGCTGTGGGCGAACTATCTGTAGTTCATTAGCACAAACAACTTCACTTCTACTTCCCAAATCATTTGTCTTTTGATCAATGCACAGCTTTTGATGTCTACAAGTAAAGTGTTTGCACTCAAATTGATAGATGTTTTTAGCATTGAAAAATTTTATTTGAAATCATGGAGAAAGGAATATAAAATTACCATATGTCCTATGTTTTAACTTAATCCAGATTATTTCATCATCTCTGAAGAGTTGACGAAACTTCCTTTCTCATTTGGTGGTAAAAGAAGATTGTAGTAATGATATACTTGTTGGAAAAGTTGATGATTTACATTTAGCCTCACAAGTACAAATATGTTCTTAAATAACATTGTTGAATGATCCCAAAACATGCCTCTAAACACAGCTGCTTTGGTTCACCTTAGAATTATTGTTGCTGAGTGAATTACATGATGTTCAAGACAGAATGAAACTATAAGTCAGCCCATCTCAGCATCCTCTGTAATTTCAAAACTCCTTGTGTGATTTCCATATTTAAGGATGAAAAATTCATCATTTATGAAGAATATTTTTTGTTTCTCTCTCATCAGTCTCATGAACACAGCAGGAAAAAAAATCCTGACTATGCTTTGACTTTGGGCAATCCAAAATAAGCAAATAACTTTTTTTTCCATTTCTTCTATCCATATGAGATATGGATCTTAACTATATTATTCATATTTTCCTGTTTAAATGAAGAAGTAGAGTTAAATAATCACAGTTATTCAGACAAAACCAATATTCTGATTATGGTTATAAGAGAAGAAATTGTCATTGCCTTTCCTTGATACTACTAAAACTCATCTGATTTCTGAAATTTTGTGTTGTATGAGAAAGATGCAAACATGAGTTTTTATTTTTATGAGATGCTCCCAAAATTTGCTTCACCTGACTTCCTTATTTTATAGGACCCTGACAGATATTAAGTCTAGTTTTTTTTTTTCAAATGTTCCAAATGGCTCCATATCTAAGAAGGGTAAGAACACAATCCAACCAAACCTGTCAACAATAAATCCAGGAGCTGATAATTTGAGGAATTTATATTAGGGCTGATGTTAGATATATACCTAATAACTTAAGTTTGAAAGTCAAATTCTATCTCCCAAATTCCATCAATTGTTATATGTATTTTTAACATGTGGTACTTAGTGACCTGTAGGTGGTTAATGGTAGAGTACTTGTGTTCTAAGTATGATGGTAAGTTAACAAATCCTGTCCCCAGCACTGCCCCCACATGTGCAAATGTAAGACTAACTGCTCTGATTTTTGAGATCCTCCAGTGCTATAATTAATTGACAAAAAACTATTAATGCATCACTTTAAGAAACATCTTCTACCACCACCCCAATATTAGCACTGAGATCTTTTAAAGCATATTCATACCATGCCAGAATCACAATAAAGCAAGTCTTTGTTCAAAAATACAGAATACAAAAAATGCTCTTTAGGAATTTAAAGTCATCATGTAAATTTTAAAGACTGAATTTTTGCATAGTAAGAATTTGGTTTCCAAGCAGCCATTTCCTGACTTTAGTACATTTCACCAGTCTTTGTCCTTTCTCAATAAGACAAAAGGTGGTAGCATCTATATTAAAGATGACTTTGTCTTACAAAGAATAATTCAAAGTATAAATTTCAAATCAATTATACATGGTAGTGTACAATTGTCATACTATAGGCTGATCAGATTCCAAGTTTCCTTGCAAGACCAAGGACGTAACATGAACATGACACCCTTTTACTATCCTAGGACAAAACTGTGATTACCATGATAACAGAGACAATTGCAGTCCTTGGTCTTTACAGGCCTTTTGGTTGGATTTTTTTTCAGCTTTCTCAGGTCCCCATCTTGTAGGGGTAAAATAGAATCACCACTGTTATTACTAACAGGTGTAATTGTCAATACATTAGTAATTGAACTTAAGTTCTCTACAATGGTGATTTGTGAGGGTCCCACAGGAAAATCTGCCTCCATTTTCATTCCTCCTGGGTATTACAATGTTGATCACATGTGAATTTAGGCATCAGTCTCAGCTTTTCATGATGCATGGCACTACCCTCAAAGAAGACATTAACAGTAGCACAATAATAGTTGGAGACTTCAACACTACTCTATCAACGACGGATAGATCAACAAGACTGAAACTCAACAAGAAAATATTGGCCCTGAAGGAAGAAATGGAAGAAAGAGAGCTAGTGGATATATACAGGGCTTTTCATGCCAAAAAAGCTGAATACACATTTTTCTCTAGTGCACATGGAACATTCTCCAAGATAGACCACATACTGAGCCACAAAGCATACCTCAATAAAATAAAAAAAGATTGAAATTGTGTCAGCTATCTTTTTCAGACCATGATGCACTGAAAATGGAAGTTAACCGTACTCAGAAACAGGGAGTCAAACCAAACACCTGGAAACTGAACAGCTCACTCCTGAACAACAAATGCGTCACAGAAGAAATCAAACAGGAAATCCAAAGATTTCTGGAAACAAATGAAAATGAAGACACCAACTATAAGAACTTGTGGGACATGGCAAGAGCCGTGTTAAGAGGGAAGTTTATAGCTCTGCAAGCATTCATCAGGAAACAAGAAAGGGCCCACATAAATAACCTGACTACACAGCCGAAGACTTTAGAAAAAGACCAACAAAAGGAGCCCAACCCAGGCAGAAAAAAGGAAATAATAAAACTTAGAGAGGAAATCAATGAGTTGGAAACCAAAGAAACAATCCAAAGGATTAATGAAACCAAGAGCTGGTTCTTTGAAAAAATAAACAAGATTGACAAACAAGATTGGCAAGACTTGTAAGGACATGGAAAGAGAGAACCCAAATAAACAGAATCAGAAATAAAAATGGTGACATCACAACAGAAACCACAGAAATCCAAAAGATCATCAGAGATTACTTTGAGAGCTTGTATGCCCTGAAACATGAGAATCTAGAAGAAATGGATAAATTCCCGAAGTCCTATAACCTCCCAGGGCTGAAACAAGAAGACCTCCAATACCTGAATAAGCCTATCACCATTGAGGAAATAGAAACAGTAATTAAAAGTCTGCCCAAACACAAATGCCCTGGCCCAGACGGATTCACCAGTGACCTCTACCAAACCTTTAAGGAGGACCTACTGTCAGTCCTTTTCAAGCTCTTCCAGAAAATAGTAGAAACAGAAACACTCCCAAACAGCTTCTACGAGGCACATATCACCCTGATACCCAAAGCATGGAGAGAAAACACAAAGAAAGAAAACTACAGACCAATATCCCTGATGAACAAGGATGCTAAGATCTTCAACAAAATACTAGCAAACAGAATCCAAAGACTCATCAAGAAGATTATACATCATGAACAAGTAGGATTCATCCCGGGAGAACAAGGATGGTTCAATATTCGCAAGTCAATCAACATAATACATCATATCAATAAAAGAAAAAATAAAAAACCATATGATCCTATCAATAGACGCAGAGAAAGCATTTGACAAGATCCAGCACCCGTTCATGATTAAAACCTTCCAGAAAATGGGGAATTGAAGGGACTTTCCTCAAGATAGTTACAGCCATCTACCAAAAGCCCACAGCGACCATCATTCTAAATGGGGAAAAGTTGAAAGCCTTCCCTCTGAGATCTGGGACAAGACAAGGTTGCCCACTCTCACCTCTTTTTACTCAATATAGTACTGGAAGTACTTGCCATAGCAGTCAGAGAAGAAAAGGACATCAAGGGCATCCAGATAGGCAAGGAAGAAGTCAAGCTATCATTATTTGCAGATGACATGATATTATACCTAGAGAACCCTAAACTCTCTACCATAAAACTCCTAGAAACAATAGACACATATAGTAGAGTGGCAGGATATAAAATCAACACCCAAAAGTCGGTGGCTTTCCTATATACAAATAACGAAAGAGAAGAAAGGGATATTCAGGAAACTATTCCATTCACAATTGTGCCACAGAAAATCAAATACCTGGGAATCAACTTATCCAAGTGTGTAAAGGACCTGTACAAAGAAAACTACAAGACACTGCTCCAAGAGATAAAGGAGGGCACAAGGAAATGGAAACATATTCCCTGCTCATGGATGGGGAGAATCAACATTGTCTCTGGGAGTGTTTTAAACATTAAGGAGAAGCAGCAGGTAAAGAAAATGCCTTTTAAAATTAACATGGGTGTCTGCAAGAGAACAATGGAAATTAGTGTCTTCAAAATAATTAAATCTTTTTAAAATCTCCTCAAATGACTTAATGATCTTCCATTGCCCTCTATTGTTACAGAGTAATTCCCCAAACTCCTTCCACAGGCAAACAAGCCCTTTAGACTAGCAGTTTCTCAACTGGAACCATAGCCCTCTGGGATATTTCATGGGGTCCACAAGTGAAAATTGCATAAACAAGGGACCATGACAAAAAAGCAAAGTGTTCAATCAGTATGACAGGTTTATAGAGGGGGGTCAGATTCTAGGTGACCCTGGTCAGAAAACAGTTTACAAACTGCTTTAGACTAAAAGATTTTCCTCCTACAGCAGGAAGATGTGAAAGGGAAGGAAACCCGAGAAAGGGAAACCTTCAGAGCTTTATGTTCCTATCTCTGCAACACAAATGAGTATTTGTTCACAATCCCCAGATTTCAGAGACTTTTTATAATACAACCCTTAATTGAATGGCATCTCAGGTTCAAGGGCCTTTCCTCTTTAACATTTAAAGTGACAAGAACCAGGAGTGTAGCAGCCATGTAACTTTACCCAGAAGCATGTATGAACAGCAATGTAACTTACCCAGAAGCATGAGCATAGCAGTCATGTATTTTACCCATAAGTATGAGTGTAACAACTATGAAACTTTACCCAGAAGCTCAGGGAGCCCAGAGTATGCAACCTGCTGTCAAGGTGCTGGGCCATCTGCTCCAGAGATCCAGAAAACATTTCCTGTCCTTTCCCTGGAATTTTAACATTAGACTTCAGGAAAGGATGACACATAGAAGAAGAGCTTCCTGGAGAGAATCATTCCAGGGAGAAGCAAATTAAAGACTTTCATCAAATACTTCGCAATAAATACAACATGTAGGACAAAAAGTGCCCAAACTACCAAATATATTTCTAACATAGGGAAGACAGTTTCCAGCTTTTAGAAAAGTGAAAATCATTATGGGTAAAATGGTTTTGAAATTGGGGCTGGAAGTTTCAAGCTATATCTTTAAAAGTTAAATGACATTTTTCAGAAGAGCCAAAGGTCTATGTAGGCTCCTGTCCTTTTGTGTCTCTTACTGTCAATGTCCTGCTTCTCCCCCACCCTCCACTTCCTTCTATTTGTATAGAGCCTTGTAAGAGTGAAGGTTATTATCTTGTGTGGCCTTATGATATGGCTTTTCTATTATTACTTGAATAGCAATGAATTGAAGATCTGTGGATTTTCCTACCATTTTATTCCAACGGAATCAAACTGCAAAAATTTCATCTTCTCTATGTCCAGCCAGTTTCCAGCTACTTAGAGGGAGATGTTATATACTAGGTTCCATCCCATAGTTTTTAAAGCAATCAAAGAGATATTAGAAATGATTGCTGGCGTTTGATGTTTGAGATGCCCATGTTAGTCTGTTAATTTGCTGACTGTCATCAATCACATTATTTCAATGTATTTGCAAATTAGGCTTCACAGCAAGGTTTTGTAGATGAATTATTAATTGGTTAATAATTTTGCAAAGCAATTCTACTTCCATACGATAAAATGCAAAAACTTCTTGCTTAGGTCAGCCTTAATCTGGGCAAGCTGGGCATATCCTTTTGTTCTGAAAGGATATCTTAGGTGAGGGAGATGGATGACAGGACAGGGCAGGGGAATCTTCCTATGTTCACTCTGTAAGGTCTGACCAGTTTATAAAATAAGACCGAATAGAAAATTGGGAAGGCTAAATTGTAATAAGCCAAATAGATTGCTCAACCTTGCCTCATCTCAGAAGCCAATAGCCCATTAACTTACAAAGCTAAATAAAATCATCTGTTGGTAGATATAAGCATGATTGCTGCTGATTATACAAACTGTGTCCCATTAAATGAAGCATGGGAGATGCAAAACAAAGAGAAGTGGTTCTCAGTTGGAATGCATTCAAGGCATTTGAGCTGCAGCTCTGGCTAACGTGGATGTGTGATGAAGACTGCTGAAGCACCTTAAACCTACAATCTGGCCAGTCTATGCAACTGTCTCCCCTACTGTCAGAGTCTTTGTTTATTTGTCAAACAGAGCAGCTAAGTCCTGGGGACACCCCTTCTGCATGGTCTGATCCTCTGGATTTAATAGCACAATGTTATTTCCTTGTAATGGTTGGTTTGGGAAAGGCCCCTGAGGTTCCTTTTGACTACTGCCCTCTCTTTGTTCTGAATGCTCCACATCCATCTTGGAAAAGCCAGATGTCTTGTTCCTTATTGCTAGAAAAGCTCTGTGGATTTGAAAAAGTCTCAAAGATAACCTCAGTATTTTTTCACAAGTAAAAGCAGGAAAAGGGTACCTGCTACAGAGGCTCCCTTTGAATCACACTGCAGGCTTTGAAGCAAACTATTTCCTCCTTTGTCTCATAGAACACTGTATCACGTATCACGTCTTCCCGTTCACGATTTGCCGAGCGGGCCCCAGTAACATCTCCAAGCTGTCTCATGCAGAGAGCCCAAGGGCATCTGCTTGTTCCAGGAACATAAAGAGCCTCAATCCATTCCAGAATGAGGTCTATAATTGTTACGGTATTTGGCATATCAAATACAACACGGGTGCGCAGGCTGCGCAGGTATCCCCTGGTGCAGATATATTAGGACCTGGGGTACCATCTAGATCACAGAAGCCATGAATTAAGATGTATTCAGTGTTTTCAATAAAATAATCTTAGAAAGTGAAAGGATTAGACTGGCTAATTTGTTATACTGCAAAGGGTGTGTGGCCTAACTCTGTTTAGAGTTCTTTGTTTCACGACCCTCCCTGGTACTTAGGGGACTGGGCCTGTGGGGCGGCTGGGGGCGCTGGCTTTGGCTTGTTGGTGGTCTTGGGGGGGCTAGTCCGCATGGTTTGTCTTATATGGGTGCTGTGGAGAGCTTTGTCTATTAAAGCCATTTTGGAACTGCGCCGATGGTTTTCATCCGTTCGGTGTCCTCAGAGGTAGAAGAGAACTTCGTCCTGACCTGTCGGGACCCGGGCGTCCCGCAAACGTGGATTAGCTGAAGAGCTAACGAGAAGAGGGTATTGCCTCATGCAGCGTCTGATGCAGATTATGCAAATATCGCAGCTCCTGGGAGTCATGGTGCCTACATGGGTGTGCTTTGCCTTCTGATTTCTGGCATGTACTGACCCACACATCCATATCTACCTTGTTAATCATGTTTCTGCTGGGATGGCGGGTTCTACCCCCTGGCCCGCCACCCCAGCAGAGCCTTGCCACAAGCCAGACGACCCCCCTCTCCATGAGGGCCTCCATTTTCCACATCCGGACTTCCCTCTCATCAGAACTCCACCCATCATACCAGCCTATCACAGCCCGGCTCGCACGGCTACTTGTGGTCGTGCGGTTCATCAATAAATGCTGGATTTAGAGATGACTACAAGAGTATGCTACCTGCATGGCAGAGCCTGGCAAGCTACCCATGACATATTTGATATGCCAAATACCAATAACAATTTTAGACCTCATTCCCATGACCTGATGGAATGGTTTGAGGCTCTTTATGTTCCTGGAGCAAGCAGATGCCCTTGGGCTGTACTTGCATGAGACAGGACATATGGAGATGTTACTGGTGCCTGCTCCAGCCAATTGAGAATGAATGGGAATACAGTGATACAGTGATACAGTGATTAGATAAAGAGGTAAAGCTCTCACACAATAATACCATATGATTTCATCCACGGAAGCTTTAGAAAAATGCTATAGCATGAGGCATAAGTCTATAGATTTTTTAAAATAAGGAAGGTGATAGGGGCAAGAAAGAAAGTACAGCAGGTAGGGTCTTGCCTTGAGTACAGACGGTCTGGGTTCAGCCTCCAGCATCCCATATGCCCCCACATGCACCACCTGAGTATTTCCTGAGTGAAAAGTCAGGGAAAACTCCTGAGCATTTCTAGGTGTAGCCCTCCCCCCAAGTAAAAATCCCACAAATCAGGAGAGTGATTGTTTCTGATATGGGTAGGTGGGGGTTGGGTGGGGAAATCCTCTGAAAAGGCATAGGAAAAGCCTTCATGGATTTTGATGGTGATTTGGGATATGTAAAAGCACATATTTGTAAAAATGAGAGAGAGGGAGAGAGAAAAGAGATAAAGAATCTGCCATTTAGGCAGGCTATGGGAGGCGGGAGGAAATTGGGGACATTGGTGGTGGGAAATGGGCATTGGTGGAGGGCAGGGTGCTGGAACACCGTGTGACCGAAACCTCCAAACATGAACAACGTTGTAATTGTATATCTCACGGTGGTATAATAAAATGTTTTAAAAAAAATAGTAAATGTTCTTCATATCATGTGACTCTTTTCTTGATTTCTGGCCACTGCAGGCAGTGCTCAGATCTTACATCTGTGCCTGCATTTGCACAGGGATCTGAGCACATTCCTGGAGGTACTGTGTGCAGAATGTGCAGAAGCCACCACCTTGACCTCTGCACTCTCTCCAGATCATATAACTTTTTTAGTTTATTTGTTTACTCTATAAGTTTTCTTTCTAAAAAATTTTTCTTTGAGGCACTTTGATTTATAATATTATTATTATTTTTTTTTTTTTTTGCTGCTGGCCTTTCTTTTTTTTTAATTTTTTTATTATACCACCGTGAAACATACAATTACAAAGGTGTTCATAATTGGTTCTTGGTAATACAGTATTCCAGCACCCATCCCTCCACCAGTGCCCCATTTCCACCACCAATGTACCCCTCCCCTCTCGTCCCCCACCCGCCTTAATAGCAGGTACCCCAGTTTCCTCTCTTTCTCTCTCTATCTCTCTCTCTGTCTCTGCATCTCTCTCCCTCTTATTTTACACATTGTGGCTAGCCCTGCAGATATTTAGAGTTTATCACTTAAGTCTCTTTGTGTATATTCAGTGGTGAGTTTTAATCTGCCATTACCATTTCCCACATTTATTAAAACACTGGTATCTATATCCTATTAATGAATGCAGTCATTCTATATCTGTCCTTTTCCTTCTGACTAATTTCACTCAGTATGATAGACTCCATGTCCATCCATTTGCAGGTAAATTTCATAATTTCATCCTTTCTGACAGCCGCATAGTATTCCATAGTGTAGATGAACCACAGTTTCTTTAGCCAGTCCTCTGTTCTCGGGCATTTAGGTTGTTTCCAGATTCTAGCTATAGTGAATAGCGCAGAGATGAATAAAGATAATATCATTAATGGAAGGAGTTCATTCATATGATATTCCAGCACCTTCTACCAGTGTCTGCTTCCTTTTTGCCATTGTGTCAGTATTCCTTAGCTCCACCACCTAGAAGTGGTACTGCTGGATCACATGGTATTTCCATACATGGTAGAGGGTGTGGTGTTGGAATGTTGTGTGTATGAAACCCTCCCATTAACAATGAATGGTGCTTTAAATAAAAACAAATTAGAGTTGGGGGCTGGAGTGATAGTCCAGCGGGTAGGGTGTTTGCCTTGCATGTGGCCGGCCTATGCCGGCCCGGGTTGATCACCGGCATCCCATACGGTCCCCCGAGCACCACCAGTAATAATTCCTGAGTGCAGAGCCAGGAGTAACCTCTGAGCATCGCCGGGTGTGAACTCAAAAAGCAAAAAAAAAAAATAAATAAATAAAAACAAATTAGAGATTTTAAAATGGAGTAAGAGAGAGGAGAGACAGAGAAAGAAGTTAAAGGAAGGAAGAGAGGGATGGGATAGGAAAGAGAAAGAAAGGGAGTGAAAGAGAAAAATCATGCACAAATATGAAATTCAGCTTATGAGTATTGAATTATTTAGGGTTTCAGTGTCTATAACTCAATCTAAAATGATTGAGAAATGTAAACTGTAGAATGGATTATGTCAGGGCTCAAATTCAAAGGCTGGAGCACATGCCTGCATGCACTAGGCACAGGTTTGTTCCCATTGCCCCATTACTAGTATCACTCGGTGTGGTCTGGTGGACTTTACTACTACCTGGCCAAGTGACATACATCTTTACATCTAAGCACAAGCTTCTAGGCCTACATAGCCAGATCAACTGTTGGCAGGCATAGCCCCCTGAGACCTATGAGCATTACTTAGGAAACCCCCTTATGCTCCCTAAAACACACACAAAATCAAATAAACTGTATGTCAGAGGTGGGTGGTTATGTTTAAAAATGCTTAAGGGAAAAGTTTTCTAGTATCATCTGTATTTCAAAGCCCATTAACAAAACAGGAGGAAGAAATTCAACTCAATTTTTTTTTAAATAAGGTTTCAGATGTCGGTTCATGGGACATGCCAGATTGACCTTCACACAGAAAGTTGAAGACGTGAGAATCAGAGCTGATGCTAACTGTGGGAGTGCACACAACCCCTCATGTCCAGTGTCTTGCATGGATTCTGTCTCTGTGCTGTGCCAGGCTGTAAAATACAATTCTCTTTGTCAGCCAAGCATTGATAGCATACACAAGAAAAATGAGCACACATTATTTGAAGAGTTTGACTTGAAATAAGGGCAGATACATTTAGATATATGTTTTGTTTTCAGCTTCTATGTTATTTCTGTGTATCCCTATTACTGCCTGTGGAGAAAAAAAAAAAAACAAAATTCTGCATCATGGAAATGAATCAGTCTAAATTACTAAAACAAGCCCCCCATAGTTCTAACTCATATCCATCTTGTTATCATATTGGCTTGAGATCACCTCTTAAAATACTTTTAAGAGTGACATATGAGGGTAAATTGTTTATATATATATATAAAAACAATAAAAATTATATATATATATATATATATATTGCAGAAAAAAATATATATGTTGGCTGAATCAAACAAAGTTATGTCCCTGGGCATCTTAGTTTGACAATGCAGTTTTTATATTTCTGTAAATTTTAATTTATAATTATGCTATGGACTAAAGGAAAAAACCAAAGACTTGACCATTTAAAATTTCACTTTGGGACTTAGTCATAAATGGAGACAAAGTAAGATTAAGACATGAACTAGACATCAAGGTTGTATCTCAGTCTCCTGCTAGATCAGTCCTCCTGGTTCTGAAGACATATTCAGGGATCTAAGAAAAAGAAAAAATGCTGGAAATCACTTTCTAGGAGACATGACCATGATAGCACGTCAAGATTGCTAGGTGGGCCTGGCAGTTCCAAGCTTAGGCATAGTGATACAATGTCACTTGGTCCAGTAGTCCTAAAGTCCACCGGACCACACCTATGATACTAGCAATGGGACATGGGGAAAATGTGTGCCTAGTGCATGCAGGCATGTGCTCCAGCCCTTTGACTTTGATCCCTGGCACCATACAAAGGTATCGAATGAATATTGACATGGCATCCATCAAATTCATTTTCTTAACTATTTGGCGAACACTATTTTTATGGTAAAATTAAACACGTATTTTTGGAATAGTGTGTAGAGTTCTCATGCAGTAGAAAGCTGCCTTTAAGAGTCTCCATTAACAACCCTCTGTTTATTTCCACATCTGTGCATAAAAGCCTGATTTTGATTCTAGACTATCCCTGTTACCTGTTTTAATCAATTAAATTCAGTGAGACACTGTTGTCTTAGACCTAAGCTTTCAAAAGCCTGGGAGCTGTGTTTTTGGGGGGAGGGTTCATACTCAGTGATGCTCAGGGATTACTCCTGCCTCTGCACTCAGGAATTACTCCTGTCATTGCTTGGGAAGACCGTATGGCATACCAGGTATCAAACAGCTGTTTGCCACATACAAGGCAAATGCCCTCCCCACTATACTATCCCGCCTCTGGAAGTTGCATTTTAAAGGACAGAATTTCTGTGTCCATACAAAGGTGATTTTTAAAGGATTTATTTTAAGATGTAAGATACAAGAGACATTAGCTTTATCTATCACTTTACACTAGAACTTTTAATTCTTTTTCTCAAATTTTTATTCTTGTGATTTAGAGACTGAACCATTTAGTCAGTTATAATATGGTGAAAAGATCAGTGAAGTCTGGTCTATGTCTTTGCTACTTAGGAAAAAGAATGAAAAACAAAACTAAGACTAAGGAATGGACTCTCAACCCTGCTGTTCATCTAGTAAACAGCAAACCTTGTACCTTTATAGCAAAAAAAATTGTACCCCTCCGCCAGGCCAAATCTCTGGGATAACAGAATGAATGAAACTGTTTTCACTGCCTGTCATATGAAGATGAATAAAAGTCAGTCATTAACACCGATAAATCACATGCCATGGATCCATTATTAACATCTCTTGGGACAGAGGAGGAGGCTAAATGGGTAAGGTCCTTGCCTTGCACACAGCTGACTCAGGTTTGAACTGTAGGTTTGAGCCCCAGCTTTGTATAGCATATGGCTCCCCTAGCCCCACCAGGGATGACCCTGGAGTACAGACAGAAGTTCTGAACAGAGCCCACACAAAATTTTTGATATCCACAGACCAAAATGAGCCAGGAGGTTTGTTCTATGTGTTTTATACATTCAAGTTCATGAAGCTCCAATGAACCTGTAGTAGGTGGGCATTATGTGGAGAACACTGCTGTTAGGTCAGCAAAGTGCTCAGCATAGCAACTGGCTCTTAATAAATGTCTCCAAATAAACACTTGTATTCTGTTATATTTTCACAGAATTGTAAATATTATTTTACAGAACAGAAGTGGAGAGATTTTAGGTGATTTGCCAAAGTAACACAGGAGATAATGTAGGACCAGAATTAAAAGCAGGTATGTTTGATGCTCCTTTTTCTACACTACCACTATGGTGGTATCAAAATAATAATGATAAATAAAAACATTAGGTTCTTGGAACACTTCACCAATTCTGTGTCCAATTTAAAAATGAAAAAATAATTTGGAGTCCTGGTTAAAGCATTAGGAATTTTTAAAAGTACAACATAGATAATTTTTAAAGTACAACATAGATAAGTCATTTAGAAGTCATTGTTCTTAATAAGAACACAAGGTGCGAGTTCACCATGAGACAATAAGAAACACAGTCGACTAAGAAAACAGATTTTCAAAACTAATTCATACTAATGATTGCCTCCACCTTTTTGTGGGTTGAGTGGACATGTGGGGTCAGGTCTGACCCAATTCCTTAGGCATTTCCTTAGGTTCAGTGGTCATACCACTTGGTCACAAGTGGTAAAGGCAGAGGACATAGATGGTTTTAGAACCAGAAAAACTGTTTTTGATTTTGTCACTACCACTTGTTCTCACTCAAAGTGAGAACTTTGAGTCTTAAGTTCTCACTTTTTCCTCATTCAAAAGTAATTTACTTAAAATAATAGGATGGGCTAATGTTAACATTAACATAGTCCTAACAAAATTTCCTTTCCCTTAATTTTTCCCAAACCAACTAAACCCTGCCTATATTCTTCTCTGACATGTGAACCCAAGAATAAAACTTTCTTATGCTTTCTTTATCTTGCATGGATTTTGTTTGGATTTCTAATATTTGGAAAGTAATGAAGTTACATATGTTGTTTTCTGTGGTTTGTCAAGAAGCCATATATCCTTGAAAACAGGTTTTGTCACTTCTTGTAAAATGTATTTAAATCTTAAATAGGACACAAAACACAATCATGTGCCTTTCTGTTCCCCCATAAAATCAAGAAAATATTTTGTGACCTCAAGAAACACTAACAAATTTTTTTCTTGCAGAAAACAACAGGAGCAGTAAAAGACATTGGTCTTGTCCTTCTACAGTTTCCTGATTGAAAACATTTTCTGCTAGGGTCCAAATGAGAAAACAGAAATCTATCAACAAGGAAAAGGTACAAACAGATGATACCAGTGCTGGAGGGGATTACATATCACCACTGGAAAGTTGGTAATGGGCAGAAGGAAAAACAGCCTCAGGGATTCACTCTGGACTCTAGACTGGAGCTTCTACAGCATTGCCATGTGTGGTCTTGTGTGTAAAAAAATACTTACACAGTTTTACAAGTTAAGTTCCAAAGAGACTTGTGTTTTCTGTAGGATAAGAAGGAACTCCAAGGAAGTGCTCTGGGGACCCCAGAGCCCAACCTGACCATGCTACGTCCCAGGGCTGCAGCAGTGCTCGGATTTTGTGATTCTTGGAGGCCACTTAGTCACCTCTGCAGTGACAAGATTAGAATGAGCAAGGGCCTAGCAAATGCAGGGCAAGAGTCGTGATCCTGAGTTATATCCCAGGAACTATTGTATTACTATCATTATTATTAATTATTCATTTTAAGTCATATCCTTTGTGAACCTCACATCATTTGGCTACAAGGCTTTTACCAGCTCTCATAAACAATTGAAGGAAAACATTTTTAAATCCCTTTGAAAGAAAGAAAATAACTCCTTCAGGAGGGGTTCTTAATTTATTGCTGCCATTTAAAAATGAATAGATCCCATGTCTTTGGCATCTGTTGTCCTGATTCACTCCACAGGGAGGAAGGCAGGGTGATGGGAGATAATCTTTAACAAGCCTTTAAAAAATTTTTTTGTGATAAGCTGACCTAGGGAAAGTGCTTAATTTAATGGGATGGTAATGAAACAATAGATCACTCTGGGTTAGGAAACACACTTAGGCATTTGTAAGAACCTTTGCCACTTCTTGAAGTTTATTAAATTAAAATACAAAAAAAATAAAAAAGCTACAAGTCAATTTTACTTTAGATGCACCACATACCTTCCACCCAAGCAAAACTTATTTTCAGGAAAAGTACAAGCCCACACAAAATCTTCATCTTTTGTTCAAAACCCACACTACTTTTAAACCTTAGTTTAGGCAGAAACTGATACTAATGATTTTCATTAAGCAAGTCAGAAAAACATTGCTTACCAGGTTTTACTTCTTCATCAGTCTGACTAATTACACCCATTCACTGTTCTTTTCACACAGAGATTTCAAATTCTTGTTCTCAAAGACACACACTGCCCAAAATTTATCTGCTTCCTGGTTCACTATCCTTTTAATAATATAATTAAGAAATACTTGGTCATCCAGGAAATGCAGTTGAGCATAACCTATAAGTGAGAACTCACTTCAAGCTGATGAATAATGTGAGCAGGGAGAAGGCTGAGATAAAGGTCACAAGGTCACGGGAAACAGTGCTTTGAGAGATGCAATCCAATAGGAAAGGCTTTGAGTCTACAGATTTTCATGACAATCTTAACAAATCTCCTGTAGTATAGTGGTTAGGGCACTTGCCTTGTACATGTCAACCTGGATTCCATCCTGGAATACCATATGATTCATTCCCAAGCCCTACCAGGAGAAATTCCTGAGCACAATAATTGGAAAGTAATTCAGGAGTAATCCCGGAACAATGCTAGGTGTAATCCCAAAACCAAACAAGAAAAATATCTGTCTTTGTGCAGTGACATAACCAAACTAAACTAGCTAGAGCACAGATTAGATAAGATACATATGTCTAAGTAACAAGTTCAGGTGGAATGAGATTTGGGAGATAACAAATTGATCTTGAGAATCAATCCATGTTTGTACATTTTTTCCAATGGTCAAATGCTGCCTGTGGAGGAGGTCAGGGAACCAGAACTCCAAAAAACTTAAGAAACAATTTTCTAAAGATCGAGAGTTCAAACTGAAATTTCACTTTCAATGGAAAAGATGACAATACAACTTTAACCTAAAAAAAATATTATTATTATTGGGGCAAGACTGATAGTACAGAGGTTGGGCTTTTTCCTGTACACAGTCAATCCAGGCTTAATCCTTGGTAACCCATATGCAACCCAAGAACCCCCCAGGAGTGATCCCTGAGCACAGATTTAGGAGTAAGCCTTGAGCATTGCCACTTGTGGCCCATAACCAAACAAACAACACAGATAAATTATTATAATCTTAAATTTTGTCTCTGTAGGAGTCTCTTTGATGTTATAACATACCTCTGCAAAGTAGAGTGTACACATAGAAAGACAACATCCTATTTCTATCTAGTGTGTTCTGAGTGTCTAAATATCTTATCTTCATTACTAATTAATTAGCAGAAAAGCAAGTCTAATCTTGGAAAACCATTTTGAACACTTGGGTTTTGTAGACCTCATAAGGAATAGCACCTCCTGACACCTTTTGCTTCCAAGGCTGCCCATGCTAGCTGTTTCTAGATTCTGCTTAGGGCTTTTACATGGATTTGGAATTCTGTTTCTCAGGATTATTAAAAGTAAAATAGAAAATAACTTCTGCTACAAGTTCGGTAGACATATTCAATTTATTACAGCACAAAGAGCACCAGATGTGGTTCACATTTAAGTGGTGTCTTAAATACAAAGATCTAGAGGCTGTTGAAATTGTGTATGTGTGTAATAGTCATTCTTTAAAAAAGCCATTTAATAGCTAGAGATCATGTTTCAGGGTTTTGACCTCACTGTTAAGAACTCAATTCCCTTCCAAATAATTTGTCATTTGACTCTCATTTTCAAGGGATAATCAGAAAATAGGCTTCAGGCCTTTTCGGAATCCCAGTCAATGAATCCATATGTAAAATTCTAAATAATTTTTGATAACTGAAGCTTAACGAGATCACAGGTTTTGGAGCTGAGTCTCTTGAAGAGGTTGTTCAATAGATCTCTGCCTTAGAGAGTTAAAAGCACTGTTTAATAGGCAGAATTATTCGTTCTACAATTTCAGGCTAATTAATGGGCAAGAACACAAGCTTTCCCCTGTTTCCTTGCCCCTTGGCCACATTCAGTACATATTTTATACACTGAATATTTAACCTATTGACCCTGTCTTTTATACTTAACATTTTGAGGAAGTACTGATTCTGGGAAGTGAAAAATAACAATGATAACAATGTGGTTCGAAATATCCCTTGCATTGAAATATATTAAATAAAGGAAATATTTAAATTCATCAATAATAGCACTATACACAGTGTAATTACTTTCAGTATCTGTGGAAAAACTGTGCCTAACACAATATTCAAGCACAATAAGCATATGAGAAGACCACAGTTTCATTAAAGACTGAAAATTGTACTTTTCCATTGATTGTACTGCAAGATAATGAATGCCCTATGAGTGGCAGCAGAGATGCAAATTCAATTTTGCACAAGCATCACAAATACTGTGATATATTATGCTGATGGAGACCCAGCTACAGTCTAGACAAAATGATAAAAATTCCGTGTTCAGAAAATGTGTATAATTAGGAAAATATGAAGGAAAGCTATTCATCAATATGGGATTCAAGCCTGTACCTCCAAGTTTTTTAAGTAAAATGTCTAGTTGAAAGGCAAACTTTATTCTTGTAGATTTCATACTTTAAAGGGGTTCTTCAAACGTATGTGACGATAGAGGCATTCAGACCATGTCTAAGAATTTATTGACTCTTACATAAGTGACATTAGAGGCACTCTGACCATGCCTAAGAATTTATTGACTCTTCCTTAAATATTGCCTGTCAGGATTTTGAGAGGCTTCACATTACAACTAAAATTACTAAAATTAAACACTGTCTGGAGAGTGAAATTAAAGTAGTTTGATAGTTTTGGTAATTTATTTGGTTTCTCTGACCCATCTTATTTATGTCAAAGTAAGTTGAAGAATTCATTATGTAGTGAAATCCAATTTGAACACTTTTTATTGGGTTGTGTTGATTCAATCATTTCCTTATTTTAAGCCCAATGATCTCGTCTTATATTATTCTGTAAAGATTAGAACACATAAAATGAAATTCCAAGAGAAAGTTAAGTATTTGTTCGAAGTGCAAAAGAATTTTTCAGAAAAATTCTCATGTTGTGATAAAATCATTAACATTGCTACAATTTTGTGTTATGATAGTGCTTTTTCCTAAAGGTGAAATTAACCAAGTAAATTTGAATTTGACTTTTCTTAGTAACCACGTGAAGTAACTGTCATTTCTAATTTTCAGTTTCTAACATTTCAGACAGGAAGACAGTGATGTCAGCAGGCAGATAGAAAAGGGCCCCTCATGCAATAGAATTCCTAGGGAGTAGGAAAACCACCTAGCCCTATGCCATCAGGACTACCTCGCCGAGACAAAAGCCATAGACCTGGAGCCATGAGACCCAGAGAAGCCTGAACTCCTATCTGAGAGAAGTTCCAGCAGGAATAAATGCCAGGAAAGGGATTTCAAACAGGACCGTCAACCACTCTAGCCCCTTGAGAACCACCCTAGCAATGTACCTTTACTTAGGTAGAAGTCCCATGTGGGGTCAGGTTTGAGAAACCCTATAAAAGCAACTTTGAACAAAAAAGTGTGTGTATGCACCGAGGCCATGTGCTGCTTGTGCCCATGTGGCCGAAAGCACATGTGGTGTCATCCTCATCTCCCCTCTTGAGATGGGGACTTTCCTCTCCAATGCTGAAATGTGTATCAGGGTCCTCTCTGCCTTTGGAGAAGCCTGCATTCTCTCTTGAATGAGTTACTCTCTCTCCTTTTTCTCTCCTTCCTCCCCCTTCCTAAAAAAACCCTCTGAATAAAATGTTTTTACTTCACTGCTTGCCTACTCCTGAAATTCCTTGCTGTGAAATAGGTCAAGAATTTCTAAGTCCTGGGTAAGACTTATGGCTGGCTTTCCTTTCCTGCAGAGAACTATTTCTCACTCCAGTCTGAGTCCATGGCTTCTGGAGAGATCTTGAGTGATGGGGACCAATTCTGTGGGGAGAAGACCAAGCCAACTTCAGGAGTGTGGACAGGGACTTATCACATACTTTATCAGTCCTACCTTCCCTCAGGCACAGGTCTTTGTGTGCCTGAGGTGGATAGGGAAAATGACCATCTGTCTCTTCTCTGCTTCCCATAGGTCACCTGTGGGATCCACTGATTTCATTATGGACACCTGGGCAACATATATTGAGAAAAACATTGTCTGAAATCTAAATCCAGTCCAGAGGCATGAAGGACATCGACAGAAAAGGTCCATCTCAGGAGACACTGAGATGCAGAAGTCTGTGCTAGGGACAGGGATGGTGGCAAAGGCTCTGCTAAGAATATTAAAAGACCATCAAAAGCTCTAAGCTTTACTAGCCCTTGGCAACAATCTAGCAGTGGACATGGGGAGAGGGCCGTTGGGAAAACTGTCCATAAACTAAATTGGCAGAAAAAACGACACCCTTTACATTTGTATCTGACTGAGGATTGAGCTTTCCTATGTCAGGGAACATTATACCAGCTGGAGAAGCGTGTGTTATCTTGAGCACATATTTTTCTTTTTTGCTCTTTTGCTTTTTGGGTCACACCCAGCAACAGTCAGGGGTTACTCCTGGCTCTTCACTTAGGAAGAGCCTGAATGAAGCTCTTCCTCATTGTGCTCAGGGGACCATATGGGATGCCAGGGATCAAACTCAGGTGGGTCGGGTGCAAGGCAAACACCCTACTCGCTGTGATATTGCTCCAGACCCAGAGCAGATATCTTTTTTCTTCTTCCTTCCCCCTTCTTTTTTTTGAAAGAAACATGTTTCACTTCACCATTTGTGATGCTGAACTTTCTATTTTTCTTTTTAGATTTTTGGCCACACCTGGAGACACTCAGGAGTTATTCCTGTCTGCATTCAGAGACCACTCTGAATGGGAGAGACTACTCAATATGCTTGGAGATATGGGAATATAACTCAGACTGTCAAGTATATTGTAAGTACTTTCTCCACACCCTGATTTTCTTTGCTCTGAAGGAAAGCTAATGGACTCCAGAAAGGCTGAGGAAAATTTAGGACTGATTAAAGTTACACATTAAGGTAACAACATAGGAACAAAGGTGACGTAATGGAAAAACTGATCCTCATAATTGAGTCTTTGGTGGGGTGAGGGGCCCATAGGGGAGGGAGGTGGGTAACTGGTGATGGGTATAGTGTTGGAATTATGACATTAACAGTAATGTAAATCACAGAAGCTCAGTTTTTAAAAAAAAGATATAGGGCTGATTTTTCTTTCCTACAAAGAGCAGTTCCTTACTGCCTCTTGGTTTTGTACTTCCCCAGGTAACCCAGCTAGAATATGGATGCAGAGTGAAGTGGTAGAAGGCCGTCTCCAGGCTGCTGCCCTCTCCTTCCCACTGCACAGAAGCCTCCTCCCACCAGCAACATCATCAAATTTCTAAATTGATTTTTCTAAAGAATTACTGGAAGTATTGAATATATTTTGATCCATTTGGGCCTGTCTACATTTTGTCAATTACATGGATTGTAAATTTGCCAAATTAAACTGCATCTTTTTTATTAAAGTAGTAGAATTTTGCATTTTTGTATTAATTAGCATTTGCAAAAAAATTAAGTCAAATTTATTTTGTTTTCTAGGCATTTATCTATTTATCTGTTTTTCAAGGTATATTATTAATACATATGAAAAAAAGGGGCTTAGTACCAAAGTTCATTTCCATGTTGAGAAATTGGGATTGATATCTCATAGACTATATTTACACTTAGAATGAGAAAACTAAGCTTTGAATGTACTTATATCGCTACCCTACTCTATATAAAATACAAACTCTGTGCTTAACCAATTCAAATCAAAAGATTTCCATATTTAGAGATCCAAACAGTTGCATGCAGATATGAGAAGGGATACAAATATCAGTCAAGGGAAGGAGTTCCAATGAAAATTTAACAGTGGAGGCCAAAGTGATAGCACAGCAAGTAGGGCATTTGCCTTAAATGCGGCTGACCTGGGCTCGATCCCTGGTATGTTGTATGATCCTCTGAACATTGTCAGGAGTAATTACTGAGTGCAGAGCCAGTAGTAACCCCTGACCATCACCGGTGTTTCTCAAAAAAGCAAAAAATAAATTAACAGGGGGCTGGAGCGATAGCCCAGCGGGTAGGATGTGTGTCTTGCATGCGGCCGGCCCATGCCGGCCAGGGTTCGATTCCTGGCATCCCATATGGTCCCCGAGCACCGCCAGGAGTGATTCCTGAGTGCAGAGCCAGGATAAACCCCTGAGCATTGCCTGGTGTGACCCAAAAAGCAAAAAAAAAATTAAAACAAATTAACAGCAATTAAAATTTAATAGCAACAAATATATAAGCCAGTCCCCAGGGCACTGAAGTCCCCATCTCACCAACTTTGTGGTTTTTCAGAAAGAGAAACTTCCACAATGGGTGAATCTTATCTGAAGAAAAGATGCTCAAACTCTGACATGCATCAGAATTCTCTGTTTTCTGACCTCACCTCTAGAGACTCCAATTTGATATATAATGTTAGGTCACACTCACACCCCTACTTGCTAAGCCTTGATTTTCGCATTGCTACTGAGGGGTTGTTTTTTCTCCTTCCTATAAACTTTCTGTATATACTTTGGCAAGGGGTTTGTTTCTTCTATAAACACAAAAGGATAGTTCATCAGTTCAGGGTTGAGTCATTTTTAACTCTAAATTATTTACTCCTGGGTTTCTGTCATATTTTCAAACTGTAAGTCCCAGTACCATTTAGATTGGGTCCAATTCCTCATGCCCCCTATAGAGGTCCCTACAAGGGATTAGATGGCTCCACCAAAAAGATTATACCCTGGCTATGAAATGGGGACAACTTTTTAGACACCGTCCTCTGACCCAAGATTACAGCAAGGTCAGAATCAGTTTTTTTTTCTGAAAACCTGTATATGACCTTACAGTGGAACAGAGCACTTCAGTTTTGCATTGTAGCAATGCAAGGCTGTTGTTATTAGAGTCAGGACTCTAAGGGGGTGAAATGATCAATCTGGCATGGGAGCATAGTTTGGATCATGTGAGATGATCGATCTCCCAATATAAGATTACCCTATATATTTAATCTCGGATGTAGTTATAAATGCCTGGACCCCTTACTGTGTTTATATGAGAAAACTAGATATATTATAGAAGTGATTGTTTATTAGCCTAGCAAAAGAGCAGTGTTCAACATAGCAAAAACAGAGGAATGGCCCCCTGACACTTTTGCACCAAAGCTTATTTCTACCTCATTATGGAGAAATAAGCATACACTTAAGGTTATGCTCTACCCCAGCCTCCCTACAGGATTTTAGCTCTTGCTGTTTGGGGAGGAGAGCACACATGTGGGTGAGTTGGTCTGCAGGTGTGGTGTGGCAGAGTATGCATAGCAGTCAGTGTGGAGTGAAGTTGGAAAAACTAAAGCCGTTGGATTTTCTAAACTGGGCTCTTTGTTCATTGTCTTGAGGGGATGATCATCAGCCTTGAGCATAACCAGGGAACCCGTTGGACCCCATACTGTTGGGGATCCCAAACAACCCCAACAATAGATGATAGATAGAGATAAAGATAGAGATAGAGATAGATATACATCACTGTCACTGTCACTGCCTTCCCGTTCATCATCGATTTGCTTGAGAAGGCACAAGTAACATCTCCATATGTCCTGTCTCATGCAAGTAGAGCCCAAGGGCACCTGCTTGCTCCAGGAACATAAAGATCCTCAAACCATTCCATAAGGTCATGGGAATGAGGTCTATAATTATTACTGGTATTTGGCATATCAAATACGACACGGGTAGCTTGCCAGTCTCTACCGTGAGGGTAGCATACTCTTGTAGTCATCTCTAAATCCAGCATTTATTGATGAACTGTGAGGCCGCTTGTGGCCACGCCGAGCTGGGCTGTGATAGGTTGGTCTGCTGGGTGGAGTTCTGACGAGGGAGAAGTCTGGATGTGGATAATGGAGGCCCTCATGGAGTGGGGGTTGTCTGGCTTGTTGTGAGGCTCTGCTGGGGTGGCGGGCCACGGCTAGAACCCACCATCCTTCCCAGGTGCTTCGTGAGTGGCTGGGCACAAGGAGAGCAAGTAGCAGCTCTGCCCCATGTCTGTGAGTCTCTGGATCCACATACCTCGGCTAGATTTAAAAAAGACTGCTGCAGGGTGGATCTCGATGAGCCGGGCTGTGATAGGCTGGTCTGCTGGATGGAGTTCTGATGAGAGGAAAGTCCAGTTGTGGAAAATGGAGGCCCTCATGGAGTAGGGGGTCATCTGGCTTGTTGTGAGGCTCTGCTGGGGTGGCGGGCCAGAGCTAGAACCCGCCATCCCTCCCGGATGCCTCGTGCATGGCTGGGCACAGGGAGAGCCAGTAGCAGCTCTGCCCCATGTCTGTGAGTTTCTGGATCCACATACCTCGGCTGGATTTAAAAAAAGACTGCTGCAGGGTGGATTTCGATCAGCTGGGCTGTGATAGGCTGGTCTGCTGGGTGGAGTTCTGATGAAGGGAAGTCGGATGTGGAAAATGGAGGCCCTCATGGAGTGTGGGTTTTCTGGCTTGTTGCGAGGCTCTGCTAGGGTGGCAGGCCAAGGCTCACAGACAGATATAGATATAGATATAGATATAGATATAGATATAGATATAGATATAGATATAGACATAGACATAGACATAGAATAGATATAGAAAGATATAGATATAGATAAGATATAGATATAGATATAGAAAGACAAGACAAGACATAGACATAGACATAGATATAGATATAGATATAGATATAGATATAGATATAGATATAGATATAGATATAGATATAGATATATATAGATATAGATTTAGATATAGATATAGGTACAGGTACAGATACAGATACAGATACAGATACAGATATAGATATAGATATAGATATAGATATAGATATAGATATAGATATAGATGATATAGATATAGTTGATATTGATTTACTCTAGACATGTTTGTCAGTCTGTCAATACATTGGAATGGTTCACTTCATAGATTTAAATATAAAGTATATTTTTCCCCCATCTTCTAAATTTTCTTCTATTGGCACACAGCCGCAAATGGCGCGTGATATTCTCAGGTAATACTGATTTTAGGATAAGGTCCTTCCCAGGATCTTTCACATGTATACACTCTTATACAGTTCTCAACAGGTTCTAAATGATGCCTGTCATCCCAGTAAGCCTAGCAAGAAGCTACAGCAACCCACATATCATGCGGTCAGTCATTCTCAACATCCAGACTCTATAGTTCCTCAGAATTCCATCCAAGAGAAAACCTGATATTTCCCCTTTAAGTAAGGATGAGAGTCTTCTACTGTATACCACCTACAAGGCAGAGCCTGGCAAGCTACCCATGTTTTATTTGTTATGCCAAAAACTAGTAACAATTATGGACTTCAATTCCATGACCTGAAGAATGGTTTGAGGCTCTTCCTGTCCCTGGAGCAAGCAGATGCCCTTGGGCTACTTGCTTGTGACAGGACTATGGAGATATTACTGGTGCCCACTATAGCAAATCAATGAAAACGGGAAGGCAGTGATACAGTGAGATATGCATTGGCTAGAATGCTGAAATTGTTTTTTAGGTAGGGTTTTCTAATATAGTCTCTCACTCTCCTTTGGGTGCAGACACATATACACACAAATACCAATATGGCCATGAACAACAATGAACAACAAAAGCGACATTAATGATCATGCATACAAGAGTTTTTGCTTCATGATGGCTACCAATAGCTGTCAGAGTTAGTCTCTGAGTCTTCCACAGGCTGTCCCAGTTTTGCTGGGCATTTGAAAAGGAAAAGGCTGAGTCAAATCTCAAACAGAAGGTGAGATGGAACATTTTCATCACCTTTTAAATCTATACAGCTGCCACTGAGTAGCTCTCCAAAACAGATAAAGACTTCAGACATTAGTCTTTGTTGTTGGAAGTCATTGTCTACATTATCTACTATTTTGTCCTTAGCTATTTATAACTAAAAACTGTTCTTAGAGTACAAGAAAAAAAATTAGGATGTAAGCTATGGAAAAAATGAGAAAGTTTCAGATATACTACTATATCATTTAAATTTAATTTCCAACTAAATATGAGTATAAATATGTTTCCAATGTAAACTGCTTTGAATCTTTTGGAAACCAATGTGTGTGTGAGAGAGAGAGTGAGAAAAAGAGAGAGAGAAAAAGAGAGAGAGAAAGTACTCTGGGCTGCAGCATGAAATAAAATAGCTAAACAGAATGATTTATCTCATATGTAGAATATGAAAAAACACATACGGACAAAGGAATAACAATTGGTCAATGGCAAACTAACCTCCAAGTTGACCTTCATAATTGAGGTTACCAATTACAACGACACACCTGGCAATGTATAGGGGCCATATGAGGTGCCAGAGATCAAACCCAGGTTGACCACATGCAAGGCAAGCACCCTACCTGCTACACTATCTCTCCAGCTCCAAATCTTACTATTGCTTTGAGAAGAAAATACATTGTTTTTGTTTGCTTGTTTTTGTCTTTTGAGGGGCTGTACTTGGCAGTACTCTGAACTTATTCTTAATTCTGTGTTAAAAGGTCACTAAAAGAAAAACAGGCAAAAAGATACACATGATGACCTCTAAATGTATGTATTGTAAACCACAATGTGGAAGGGAAGGAAAAGAGAGAGAGAGAGAGAAAGAGAAAGAAATTAAGAACCTGCCACAGAGACAGGCTAGGGAGGGGGAGGGAGATGGGGACATTGGTGGTGGAAAATGGGCACTGGTAGAGGGATGGATTCTGGAACACTGTATGACTGAAACCCAAGTATGAATATCTTATGAACATCTTTGTAACTGTATATCTCACGATGGTATAATAAAATATTTTAAAAAATGAAAAATACTTTTTTTAACAACAGTAAAGCAGAAGTGCCCTTCAATACTCGAGGCAGTGGTGCACAGGATGATTCAAATGTTAGGAAGAAACTTAGAACTTTCTGGGTTATGGGAAGGTAAATTTCAGGACTAACACCAGTGGATGTCAGATGAATTCTTCCCAAGTCTAGGTAAAAAAAGTGTTGAGTAACTCAAAGCTTAATTAACTTCCTAATTCATACATCAATACTTGAATTTAAGGTAGTCTAAGTTCAAGATTAATTTTTAAAAACACACATTATTCTAGATCCCACTCCTCTGTCTCCAACAATTGATTGTTGCCCCCAAGTACGATATTTTAGAGGCAATGTGATTTACAATAGAAACAATAGAGTTTTGTGCAGTCAATGCTTCAACAACATATCAGCCACTTTGAGGCAAAGAAAAAGGATGACTTAAAAAAATCATTACCTCCAACAACAAAGAGAGAGGGTCCTGGGTAAAAAATAATGTGCAACTGAAGTGAAAAGCTTGCTCGTAACAGAATCAAAGGGATCTTTAAATTACTAGTCATGCCCAAGACTGAGTAAAATTGAGTTTCTCCCAGAAATGATGATCCCTGGTACCACATATGATCCCCTGAGTGCTTCAAGAAGTTACCTTTGAGCACAGAATTAAGAATAAGTCCTGGGGTCGGAGCAATAGTCCAATAGGTAGGGCATTTGCTTTGCATGTGGCCAGCCCATGACGGCCGGGTTCAATCCCCAGACATCCCATATGGTCCCACGAGCACAGCCAGGAGTAATTCCTGCGTGCAGAGCAGAGCTAGGACATAACCCTGAGCATCGCCGGGTGTGACCCCCCCCAAAAAAAAAAAGAATAAGTTCTGAGGACTGCCTCGAAATGCCTCCATAAGAAAAAAAGCAATCAAACAGAAAACTGTTTTTTCTTCTCAAAAGTAGTATGAAAATGAGAGCTGAATAGATAGTGTAGCAGGCAGGGCTCTTGCCTTGCATGTTCTCAACCTGGCTTTGATCCATGGCACATTATATGGTCCCTAAATATTTCCAGGAATGATCCCTGAGTGAAGAGACAGGAGTAAGTACTGAGCATAGACAGGTATGGCAAAAAAAATGTATAGAAATATTTTAACTATAAAAGAGATGCTTTATCATTCATTATTCACCACTTTATATTAAATGCCTACAACACTCTGAACACTTTCGAAATTGGAATGACAAAGCACTTGCTGTTCAAACAGTCAATGAATGGGAAGCTACAAAATTGTCAATAAACAAATTTTTATCTTTAATTTTCAGTATCGTTCAACAGTAACTGAATTCCCATGTTAGATGTGACTTCCTGATGACATGCATTCATCAGTCAACAGAGGAGACAAGTGATTATATACAGTAAGCCAAATCTGAACTTTGATCCCCATCCCTTCTACTCAACCCCATCATGGAATTTTACAGTTTTCAACAAGTTTTTCACAGTCCTAGTACTCAGAGATTTGTTTAATTTAACTTCATTGGGGAACATTTTCCATATTGGTCAATGGCCCTCATGTACAAAACACAAAATTCCCATTTAAGGGAAGGCAAAAGACTCATTGGATTTTTCCATTGGAAACAGTGAAGCCATTTTGCTTTGCAATCTTACTCTAGTTAGTCTTTCATGTGTTTAAAGGGTGTTTCACAAACCACAAATGGCTACCCAAGCTATGTGCAGTACTGTTTTCTATAATGGTACATGAGTCCTGGAAATCCTGAATAAACTTTGTCAAGATTAACTGAAATGCAATGGAATGATTCATGCTTCAAGTTATAACTTTCATAAATTATCAATATTACTAAGAGAATGAGTCAGGCAGTAATTTATTAATTTTGGTTAATTTTTCCATTATAACTCATCTGGTATGATCAAATATGAAAAAGATTGCTTTGGGAAATTTGTGGTACTATGTATCATTCTACTTACTAAAAAACAAGTATGAGACACTGATCCCATATATGGTTCTGTGTAAGTACAAGAGTTCATGACAAAGTGCTTAAAAACATCAATTACTGGGGTCTGACAGATATTATAGATACTAGGGCACTTGCCTTTATGTAGCCAACCCAAGTTTGATCCCTGGCACCTCATATGTCCCCTGAGCCTGGCAGGAATGATTCCTGAGTGCAGAGCCAGGAGCATCTCCTGAGCATTGCTAGGTGTGTTCTAAAATCTAAAAAAAATAAATTAATAAAAATAAAATGATCAACTGCTTGATGTTCCCTGACCCAATGACACTTCTGACACATACTCTCCCATAGAAGAAATGCCAAAATGCACTTAGCAATGTTGAGATATCTTGAGATATCTATCTATCTATCTATCTATCTATCTATCTATCTATCTATCTATCTATCTATCTATCTATCTATCTATCTATCTATCTATCTATCTATCTATCTATCTATCTATCTATCTATCTATCTATCTCGTATCTATCTATCTATCTATCTATCTATCTATCTACATGTATGCATATATATTATATACATACATATTATATATACATATATATATATTTTTAAAAGGATTTACAAAGGCTAAAGAACAACAAGTATTTTGTATGCCTCTAATCATGCAGTTTGGTAACATATCCTTTCATAAAAAATGTAAGGGATATGTCCTAAGGAGTGATATGTATGTCCTACAGACTGTGCATAAATGGCTGGCACTGAAGTTAGCTGCTCATGGAATGATAACTGGGAATGCACTGCAAGATTCAGTGTCTCCTTGGAACAGCCTGACCAAATAAGGGTTTGGGGTTCCTCGGCACCTCAATTTTCTCCTGTAAACACCTGACTATTTTGAACTGGTTTTGGGAATATGAACAAGTTTATCTAGGAAATATCATAGAGCTGAATTCATTCAAGAAAGAAGGGACAAATTATGCTGGATAGTTTCTCTAGAATTTTCCCAGATAAAAAAGAGGAGGCAGGCTGGAGAGATAGCTCTAGGAGGTCACAGGAGATAGCTCATTCCCTAGAATTACATAACTCCCAATAACCACATGTTTCAGCTCTGGTAGCCCTTGGTGCCCTGAATCTGGGAGGATTCTCCTAAGATGAAAAATGAAAATAGAGGCCCTCTGGCTCTCTGCCAAAGGCAGCAGACTTTTCAGTATTTTTTGTTGTTCAAAGCAAGAGGCATTGCACATGCTTTATAAGAGCAAAAATTAAAGTAAATATTAATCTTCATGATTACATATTATTTCAGGTATTGACTTCATAGAGAACTTCACTACTGCTGCCCTCATGGGTCATTTTTCTGTTCTTCTGTTATAGAAGGGCCAGGGACTGGCTGCTCCTTTCTCTTCCAGTGTGTCACACAGCCTAGGATCGGCATTCATAGCCTCCATGTTTGAAGGTTACTATATGCATCATATCTTGATAAATTATATGAAAGGCACAATACCAGTACTATGACTTTTTTTTCAGAGCTAGAAAGTTACCATATTACATGTTTGCAGAAGGCAAGACACACAAGAAGTCAAAGTCCTAGACTTTCAGAAGCTTATGAAGGCCTGTGAATAGACCATTACCTCATATGGCTTATGAAGGCCTGTGAATAGGCTGTTCCCTCACAAAAGGCTGAATTTGGGTTGTTATTTTTCCTTCTAGCCATTCTATGCCTCAACTTTCTCATCTATAAACGAGAGTAACAGTATTATTCTGAAGCTCTGGCAAGCATTTTTGTAATAGGAAAATGTATGTCATAGGATCTATTGAATAAATGATATTGCATATTGGTTTTTCATAAATATAGGATGCAGATATTACCAAAAAATAAGTTGGTGAAATCAAATAGTAGGCTTAAGTCAAGCCTAATTAAAATGGAATTAAAATATAATATTTTAAATCTCAAATATTTTACTTTTAATTAACAAGTATAATTTGAAAACTCATGCAGGAAGCTAAATTAATAGCTAGTTCATTTGTTAAATTAATTTCACCTAATTAAAAAATGTATGCAATTTACCCCATACAATTTCTCAACTTTACTAGAAAGGTCCTTTTACCTTCCTAGCCTTTATATCTTTTCAACTTTTAAGAAAATAATCAAATAAACCTAATTCATTTCCTCTCTCTGGAGAGTACCATATTAAAAAATACAGTGAGCAGATGAATGTGTGTATGAAGATATATCAGCAGATAACACAGGATAGTGAAAGTATAAAGGAGTCAGGAAATATATATCAGGGCAGATGGGGTAGCATGAGAAGAGACCATTAGACCAGCAATTCAGGAAAAAGGGTTAAAAAACTGAAAGTAAATCAGCCTAGAAGTTAATGCACACAAACTGGCATTGTAGAAGCTATAGGTCTACACAAGATTCAAACCAGTAGAGAGTGACCTGAGGGCTGGTTTAGGCAAAGGGAGTAAGGTTCTCTCCTATGCACAGAATTTAAGGGCAGACCACAAATACAGTAATTGAGATAAACATTATTAAATGCAATATTTAAAAATTAAAAATCATTGCAAATATTTATAATGAAAGGATTAGAATTTAGAATTAAACAAGGCATGACCCTGAGTTCTAAGGCTTATCTCACCCTATTCCCAACCTTCTTGATCTTGACTTTGAAATTTTGATATTTTCTTTGTGTTTTGCACTAATATTTGCTTTTCTAACTATTTCTCAAGATATTGTTTAATTTAAAATATAACTTGACTGTATATTATTTGTGTTCCTTTAAGTTCTAGAGAGAGTGAGGATTTTATCTGCCATATAAACCGTTCCTGGCCCTGTCTATCAGGCCAGAGGTCCTGGTTGAAATTAAATAGCAAAACTTGACAATTATTTTCTGAAAAATCTAGATATTATCTACTGGAAAAATTGTAGGCTTGCCTTCACATAGCCTACCAGGGATTAATCCCATCATCCCATATGGACCCACAAATACTTCCAGGAGAATTTCCTGAGTGCAGAGTCCAGAGTAACCCCTACGCATGGCTGGGTGTGGCCCAAAACAAATGAATAACAAAACTATACAATTGTACAGAACTCAATTTTAAAATCTGTCAATCTTACTATCACTTACTATCACTGGATTAAATGCCAGCACTGACAAATAACTTTATGTCATGCTTATTATATATCCAATGATATTATCAATGATTAATTATAGCCATCTATAAGAACTACATATGAGTTATCATTCAATTACTCTTATCTTTCCAAGGTTTCTGCTTATCTATGTTTAGTTTAAGGTATTTATTCAGGGTATCTGAAGGCTTTTGGAATAACCAAGACTGAATTTTGTCTACAAATAAAAATCACTAGACTTATACCAACCACGTTGCCCTAGTGTGGCTGGTATGGGTTTCTTCTGGCTTTAAGACTTTTAACTTTATGTAGCCTCCTAGTGCTGTGATCACTGTTGCAGAAACATTTCCTTACAGCCTCAGACAGAGCGCAGCTCTACTTTCTGTCTTGGTGTATCTCTCAGTTGTGCCTCAGAGCTGAAGCAGAACACAGAATTCTTCTACCCTTAGTTATCAACTTGAATTAAGAACTACATTTAATCATTGAACAATGCAGTGGGTAGAGACATCCATCCCCATCTATTAAAAAATATATATAATTTATGGCTCTCTCAAAACATATCTACATTTGATCTCTAAATCTTGCCAGTAACAATCAATTAATACATGATTTGTGTGTCATTTATATTATATGCTATATCATTTTAATAAACTAACTCAGAGTAAAGTAAGCATCTTTAATATTTTAAGGAATAGAAACTATATTTATAGCATTTTCAACTGCAATGTTCAAGGGTCAACTCTATATTTAGTTTTTAAAATCTGCTTTAATGTTCACCCTTGTAGTTCAAACACATATATTTTAAGAGTCAACCATAATTCTCCTCCCCCATTCTTCTCTTCTTCTATACTGGGTGCAGAGAAAACTAATCTTATTTGCTTTTCAAGAAAAGAACAACTACCTAGAAACTAAAACAATAAAAAGACACAACAGCTACTATAACACATGAGTACATAATGGGCACTGTGTCTTGTCTCACAAAATAATACTGGAATGATGAAGAAGTCCAGTCCTGATGGGCAGTCCTTCGAGGCTGGAAAAACAGGTAAGGACTAAATATCTGCACTTTCAGAAGGAGGGATGCTGTTACACCAGGAGTCATAAAGGACTGAACTTTGCCTCCAAGGAAAAGTTGTGCTATTTCTCCCTTGTGCCACACAACCGTCAAGATAAATGGGTAGCAGGATCATCTAAGCAATACAAGTGTCTTCTCTGTCTTTCTGTTTGCTGAGCTGGTCATGGTTTACAATCTGCTGGCACATGTAAGAGTGGCTGACTGAAAACAAAATACAGATTTAATTTTATTAAATTCTTTCTGTTGGTACCCAGGATTCAGGACTGAACTTTGTAAGTGCTAAACCAAATGCATCTTCTGGAATCTTTTCTATAGCGGATGATTTGGTGAAATTGGACTCAATGTCCGATGTGAAAGATATGCACAATTCCAATTTGGCTCATAATAGTTAGCCAAGGAGATAAAGACAGCTTTTATGAATATCACTATGAGTTCCTCCCCAACACAAATTCATAGTTATTTTTAGCATTCAATGTACAACTTACTGATTCAATGTAGAATTTAGCTATTTAATTTAGATTTTAGCTATTCAATGTAGAATTGGGGGTACATTTTCTACTAGGTCTAAGTTTTATATAATTAATTGGGTGTTAAGTTTTTTTTTTTTTGGATAATATGACCCAATGGTCAAGAACTAATAATTAATGTATTTTGTTTTACCTGGTTGAATGCTAACAAATCTTCATCTCAATAGAGCTTACAATGTATTGATATTTATGACATGTAATTAAGCAGCATGTATTCATTTCCTCTCTTGTAGAGAACTCAAGTTACTTTTTTTTTTTTTGCTTTTTTTGGGTCACACCAGGCAATGCTCAGGGGCTACTCCTGGCTCTGAACTCAGGAATCACTCCTGGGGGTGCTCGGGGTACCATATGGGATGCCGGGGATCGAACCCAGGCCGGCACAGGCTGGCCTCGTGCAAGGCAAACGCCCTACCTGCTGGGCTATCGCCTCCAGCCCCTCAAGTTACTTTTTAAAGAAATTATTTGATAGTCTCTTACAATCTTCTCTGTAATTCAAATAGGTAATAGAACACCAATGGGTAACAACAACACCAGAAGGAGAAAGACTTGGGACCTAGCCATACAGAACCAGAGTGATGTACTATGAAGACTCTCATGGGCAAGTTGTCAGCCCATGGTGTCCTAAATGAAACAGTTCTTAAGACCCTAAAATGTCTGCATTTTTTGCTCTCATAACAAACATTTTGGGCAGAATAGACTTAGCTTGTCTTAAAAATGTGTGACCTGGCCTTCAAAGTCATATGAACAACTATTATTTGACCAATTAAACACTTAGAAGGAAATATACTTTTAAAAGATAAAATCAGTAGGGAAAGAACAGAGGGCAGTGCTTACACAATTGCTTCTACCAGTTTTTAATTTTCAGGGATGTAAATGAAAGATTTTTATAGGTTTATGGTGCCAAAGAAATTTGAAAATAACATAGGATAACCCACAGGTCTCTCACCCTTTGATTTAAAGAGTTCCTAGAGTTCTGGATGCAGTTGGGTATTTTTTGCTTATGTCTACTTAAAATAACACTGCATATAAGTTCTAAATCTCTGAAGTTCTATTCAATACATTGCTGCTATCCCATCATTTCCTTGGTAACACAGTGAAAGTTCTGGTATGGGGGTTAAGAGCAATGGGAGTGTCCTCAATGATATTTCAACTACTGTTAAAATACTCCCAATGTTTACAACATCTTATTTTCTCAGTCTTATAAAGCAGTGCTTATCTACAGAATTGCCTGAAAAGCTTGTATTCAATAGGTAAGCATGTGTGTACACACAGTGAACTATAATACCTAGAGGTATGGCAGACTTCTGAAAATCAAGACATAGTCATTTCATTAGAAATGGAATCAACATGAAAAAGAACTCTTGAAATCTGTCACAGGGAGTTTTCAGTCCTATCCATACAGAGAGGGCATGCTCTGCAATCATAAATATGAAGAGTACATATTTAGAGAAAATTCTAATCTCAGTTAGGCCTCAACTAAGTTACAAGTCTTCTTCAGGAAAGAAACAATTTTAGGGATAATAAACTTTTCCTTCAGAGGAAGCTATAATGTATTACAATCCATCGAATAAAACACAAGTTTGATGATTCAGAAGCTTTGCTGATTAACAATTTTCTTAGTTCATGTTTTCATTATTTTTTCCAGCTCAGAAGCTATGGTTCCACTGTACCCTGTTAAAACTTTTCTCAGCAGTCAAGGAAAGGATAGCATAGCTACCCCTGAGCCAAGTTTGTAAATCCTACTCAAAAACTACCCCACACTGTCAGATGACATGGTTTTCAGAGACATCTAAACAGACTAGTTGAATTAAAGACCAAATCCAGACTTGATGTTGCTGAGTTCATCAGCTCCATCTTGCCATCCTGATTGATCGAGGAGATGGATCTATAGTTAAAGTGGCATAGCGTTTTCAGGGATTAGTCATTAGAGCACACTGCTTTCTCTTTGGAAGGCAACTTCTTGCTTGGCTAGGTTATGGAAGCTAAGGAGTGACGTCAAGATGTTGGTCTGGCCAGAATTTGCAGATAACCATAGAACTCTTCTCCATCAGGCATGGATTTAGCCTCCTTGGTTCCTGCAGTGAAACAGGAGCCTCCAAATAGCAAATTATTATCAGGCGATCTTGGGGTAACCTCTGCGCCCTGCAATAAAGTAGACAAACTTGCTATTGGAAAGTGCCCAGGAGCAATGCAGCCCTGTTCAGATTGCTCTAAAAACTTGCAAACTGGAGGCTATGCCATTTTGGAAATGCCACTACTGAGTATTGGTTTGCATTATGAGACTTTTGTATTGATCTCTAGGCAAACTCAGCAGATCATAACCAGGCATGTATTAAGAACCACATCCAATTTGTGTTGATAGACTTTATTGACCCCATCCAGCATTTTAAATGTTGGGCAATTTACCAAAAAATAAAACATTTATTTTCTTTCTGGTAAAAGTGGAGTACCTAATTATAAGAAACCCGTGTTCCTTATTTCTTTCCCTTTCTGATGCTGGAACACTGTATGACCAAAACCCAAATATGAACTTTTTAATTGTATATCTTTGTAATTGTAAAAATAAAAAATTAAAAAATTATGATTTTTAGTGACTCATTTTCTCTGATTTACCCTTCTATCATCAAAATAAACAAGTTGTTTCCATGTTTCACAGAAAAAAAAAAAAAGAAACCTGTGTTCCAGCATGATTGACTGTGTTATAACATCTTTGAGTCTGACATATTTCTCATCTTGACATTTCTCTTCCCTATAGGTAAATTAGATCTAAAATCTTTTCTAAGACATCCTTTAACAGAGCAATATAATTATATGAAAATATTTTTAACTACTGACCTCTCCAGTAAAATCTCAAAAGAAAGGAATTTGTCATCATTTTTATTGAGACTCTAGTTTCTACATTGTAAAAGTATTAATGGGCTTGTAATTCTTTATGTTCCTGGAGGCGGAATGATGCCCGTGGGCTATCTCACATGTGACAGGACATATTGAGATGTTACTGGTGCCCGCTCCAGCAAATCGATGATATACAGGAAGACAGTGATACAGTGATTAAAGTAATCAATAAATGTGCAATGAATTGAACTTAGCTTTTAGATTCCACTATTTCAGTTCAATGATATAAAACTGAAATTAGTTTTTATAAAATCACAATTATATTCTAAACTAAAATATTTTTAAAGCATATAGTTTAGTAAAGAGAAGAAAATATGCTAAGTTCTTCTAACTTCAGAGAGATCAAAATATTGGCAGGCCAGTCATGTACTATTTTTACTTTAAGCATATGAAAACAGCTATGCATTCTGGATCTTCTTTAATATGTTTTTTAAACTATAACCTATGCAATTTAAGAGGTTATTTAGATGCTAATTTATTAAAATATTAAATGAAACCACATTAATTAAAAAGCAAACCTTTCAAAATCATAGGCCAAGAGCAACATATACCTTTGCATGTCAGATCTATGCATTTTGAAATATTTTAGCTTCTGGTTGCCTAAAACCAAGCTGTTATTGAAAATGTTTTTTGTTCAGAGTTTGTTTATGCTAAAATTTTTTCTAAATATTTGTTATTTTATTTTTATTATTTTTTGTTTGGGGCCATGATCAGCCAAGATTACTCTTGGTTCTGTGCTCAGAGATACCAGAGATCCCTGGTATTGCCCTGGGGATCATAAGCAGTGTCAGGGATTGAAAACTGGGTTGACTGTATGCATGGTAAGTTTTTACCTCTCCAGCTAATATCAATTGACTACCATGTTATAAAATTTTATAACAAATACACTATGATTATGCAATTTAATAGAGTCACTAAAAAGGGTATCAGTCACCTTCTTATTAGTAATCAATTTTCAATAATATTTAACCACATCTGGTCAACAACAAAGGTACATCACATTCCAGTCTATGAAATAATAATTTTGATATCTAGGAACATAAAATTCTAAGAAAAAGGGGCCGGAGCGATAGCCCAGCGGGTAGGGCGTTAGCCTTGCACGTGGCCGACCCATGCCTGCCTGAGTTCGATCCCTGGCATCCCATATGGTCCCCTGAGCAACGCCAGGAGTAATTCCTGAGTGCAGAGCCAGGAGTAACCCCTGAGCATCGCCAGGTGTGACCCAAAAAAAGCAAAAAAAAAAATTCTAAGAAAGAAGACTATAGGAGTATATAAATGAATGTAATCATATTCAGAACCTAATGAAAGACAATCAATGTATTTAAGCTACAGGAATAAGTTTTGAGATTTAAAAAATAGCATTGAAAAGGGGAGAAGAAAACTGCTTTCATAAATCCCCCACTTTTAAAAATAAAAAGGGAAGATCTTGTTCCTTCAAGATATTCTAGAAAGAAAATGTCTGCTGAAGTAAGATGCTGAGTGACAGAGTACACTGGGCTGAGTTAAGACCAATGGCAGGAAGCTTCCAATAGTACTTTATAAGGAAGAAACAATCAAACAGAGAATAAAAGATCCTGATCCTCCAAAAGGGGATGAAAATTGTATGAAAATTTCAGGTCTCCCCATTTTCTTCCCATTTCTTCTAAGTAAGAATACTCCAGTGTCTCAGGCATAAAACTAAAAATTGCCCAAAACTATCAATACTACAGCTTTCAAATGTCTCTGTAGATTCCGAATCAAGAAATGACCTTTGGAAACTTTCGGGTGGGATTTCAAAGACAAGAAAGCATCTCCAAAGAGAATGATGAATTGAGCAACCCTTTAGTATATTTTTTATAGTAGTATTTCATTTGTTTTTTGATCCAAGTTTATTTTTATCCATAGTCTTCTGGGATAGCAAGTATTTTCAGTGGTTGCTGTTGCTTTTGTTAGTGTGTTTTCTTCTTTGTTCATTTACTGGGCTAGATTAAGAACCAAAGGTTATTCAGCTTTCTTTTTTTTCTCTAGTGATAAGGATTTAAAATTTGAATACAGGTTGATTTTAGTCAACCCCAATTATAACACATCCTCTGGGTAAATGAAGACCTCAGACTTTTTGGTATGTGCAGTGACGGCAGGGGGAGAGTGGGGGTCAAACAACTCTGTTTCTAGGGAAAGCAGTCAAAATAGTGACATAATTTCCAACCAGGATATCCTCATTGGCTATACTTAACATTTCACTTTTATGCACATAAATTTCCTAATGGCCTTTGAGAAATGTTTATTTCAATTAAAAATGCACATATTATTATTATTATTGATTTTTGGATAAAACCTGTCAATGCTTAGGAGTTACTTCTGATACTGCATTTAGGAATTACTACTGGAAGGGCTCAGGGAACCATATGGAATGCCAGGGACCAAACCCAGATTTGACAAAAGTCCTATCACCCCAGCCCAAGAATGCACATTTTAAGTGACGACTTTATATATCTTATTCATTTTTAATGATAATAGTAGGTTAATAATACCTCAGTTTCAAATAATGATTTTTTTTAATTTCAAGAAACTCAATGTTCTTCATAGGTGTTACTCTCCTTATCTTGTCATATTGTATTTACAGCTGAAATCTACAATGTGTTCGACTCCAAAAAATTCAAGCTAATTTAATTTAAATCCAATAATATGCACAAACAGACTATAATGTTTGCATTTAAGTGAATCAGAAGAAATTGAAGGCATTTCCTTCTATATGAAGACACTAATTTCTAAGTTCCTTTTTCTGATATATAAATTCAGTCCCCAAATCCTGAGCATACAATAGTTCTCCCTTATCTCTGAGAATGAGCAGGAGAAAAATGTTTAAGATAGGATAAGAACATATACATTCATAGAAGCTATCTATTTTTCAGTGTCAAACAACCACAAAGATCTGAGCCACTTAGTGGTCTAGCTAGCCCTCACTGCCCCTTTTCATATGTGAAGGAAGGTCTTCAGTGTCAATGGCATAAGCTTTATTTGTCCCCTGTGGTTTTATTTCCTGTTGTCCCAAAGACTGTGTTCTATTTTAATATATAAACAATGACATAGAGACAGAAAAAGAGTTTTTGAGAAAAATTCCAAGCTTTTCAAGATATATCAGTGCATTCATATGTTCTGAGAAATCTGAGAATATGTTCTGAGAAATTAGCTACACAGCCAGAGTTATCTGTTGTGATGACTCTCTTTAGTGAGTGTCCTGCTGGGAACTAGGAACAAAAGAATACAGAAATATCAAAAATGCTGCCCCTTGTACACAATACAGCACCTTTACTGTCCTAACACCTAGTATGCATAGTTTACTCTTTTAATAAATTAAATTTAAGTCTTATCATCTGCATAGCTTCTGTAACTAAAGTACATGCACTCTAATGGTACTTCTGGTTTCTGTCTCTGTTTCAATATAAGCATGCCTTGATTCCAATTTGTGTTGACAAATGGTTTTGGAAGTCAGAACCTAAAACAAACACATATCTACCAAAAAAACCAGTCCAAGAAAGAGAGATAGCCTAATAATTCCATAAACAACAAACAAAAGTATCCATTTCATGAATCCAAAGTGCCAAAAAATCTTTAGACACTTCAATGTTCCTCCACTCAGCCATCCTCATCTGGGACTTTGATAAACACAGATTTATCCAACTATGCAGAAATGGGACAATAGTATAAACATCTGTACTTACATGTGTCTGGCTTGAGCTGACTGTTGGTGATGCCAAAATACTGGGGATTTTCAATGACAGGGATCTTGGTCATTCCAATAATGACAGCATCAGGGCCACCCTCTGAAGATGAAGGGTATTACTGCCATTGGAGATGTGGTGGAGTGGGCTAGCAGAATCATCATCATTGCTGATAACCGAAGCTGGACCTGGAGTTGGGAAAAAGAACACATTCTTCTATAGTTTTCATGCCTTTGTTAAACTAAAATTCACTTACGTGCTACGCACTTCCAAAATGCACGATTCAATAGTCATTAGCATATGCAAAGAGCTGTGCAACTATCCCTACAAATTAAGTTTTGAATACTTACATCATCATTGCAATTAGCATCACTCCCCCATTCTCCCACTTCCATTTCTAGACATTGAAAAATTTCTATTTTTACTCTAGGAATATAAACATTCTGGATATTTTTTTTTTTTGCTTTTTGGGTCACTCCCGGCAATGCTCAGGGGTTACTCCTGGCTCTGCACTCAGGAATCACTCCTGGCGGTGCTCAGGGGACCATATGGGATGCCGGGGATCGAACCCGGGCCAGCACAGGCTGGCCGCGGCAAAGGCAAACGCCCCACACGCTGGACTATCGCTCCGGCCCCATTCTGGATATTTCTTAACAATGATATCCTTTAAGATATCTTATAGGACTGATCACTTTCATTTAGCATATTTAAATTCCAATATTGTTACAGTCTGTGTCCTTATTCCATTTAACTGACAAATAATATTCTACATTTATATATGCCACATCTTGTTTATTCACAAACTGATGAACATTTGGATTGGTTCAACCTTTTGGCTATTATGAATGTCACTATGAGCAGTCATATATATGTTTTATGTGGACATAAATTTTAATTTCTTGTGGATGGAATTGTTAGGTCAGATGGTAGCCCTATGCAAAACATTATGAGGAACTGCCAAAACATTTTCTAAAGTAGCTGCTCCATTTTCATTCCCACTAACCATGTGTGAAACTTCTAATTACACTTTGCTTCATTTTATTTTAATTTAATATTCAGCTTTCCTGTCTGTTCTTTGAAAGTCTTTAGATTTTCTCTTTGAAATTTCCAGTATGAATTTAGGATTTCTTTTTTTTTCTTTTTTGGGTCACACCCAGCGATGCTCAGGGGTTACTCCTGGCTCTTTGCTCAGGAATTACTCCTGGCAGTGCTTGGGGACCATATGGGATGCCGGAGATGGAAACCAGTTTGGCTGTGTGCAAGGCAAATGCCCTACCTACTATGCCATTGCTCTGATCCCCTTTTTTTTAATTTAGGATTTCTATTTTAACATTATACTCAAAATTTATAGGACCTAATATTTAGTTTACTAAAATATTTTACTAGGAACTCAAAGACTTGAGTTTCTTTCCCCAGACTTTAGACAATGTACTTACCTTCTTTGCACCTCTACATCCTCTTACATTTGTAAGATATGAAAAAGGATACATGCCTTTGGTTTATGAAGAAAACTTATATTTCCAGTGCAATCATGTAGTGCATATTTTGAAATATTTCATAAGTATGAATTAATACATTACTAAATCACCTTTAGACTCATGAGCTAGAATTATATTAGACTGTCCTATTATTATGAAAATAGGCTTTTCAAACGTTCAGTGTCAATAGCTGCATTTTAATTCAGTTGCCTGTAAAATACTTTCATAATATTCAAGAGTATTCCCATGACAAATATATGTACTTTTTCACCAAGATCCTATTCTCCTTATATAGAGATTTTCACAGTTTGTAGTGATGACAAATGGGCATTTGCCCCTAGCCTAGGAGAGTCTTAAACTACATAGGAGTAAGACAACTTCTTTTAGATATTTTTTCCGCATTCTCTCAGGAAGATGCACATTTAAGTTGCCCTTAATGATGTACTAGCTTAATTCTTCAAACAAGTCCTCACACAGCTAATTTAGAAGCCATGAAACTCTCAAAATATGACAAGTCAACCACCAGTTGTATTCATCCTATGCTTGATTCAACAGTGTTTGGAAAGAATAGACTTCTGCCAAAAAAGAGTTTTTTAAAAAAAGAGAATACATAGGAGAAACGCTCTATGACATCGAAACGAAAAAGTATCTTTAAAGATGACACACCACTGACCAAGCAAATGGAAGCAATGATAAACAAATGGGATTATATAAAATTGAAAAGCTTCTGCACTTCAAAAGAAACTGTGACCAAGATACAAAGACAATCCACAGAGTGGGAAAGGATATTCACCCAATACCCATCTGACAAGGGGTTAATATCCAGGATATATCAGGCACTGGTGGCACTCCACAAGAAGAAAACTGCCAACCCCATCAAAAAAATGGGGAGAAGAAATGAACAGAAGCTTCCAAAAAAGAAGAAATTCGAATGGCCAAAAGGCATATGAAAAAGTGCTCTTCATCTTTAATCATCAGGGAGATGCAAATCAAAACAACAATGAGGTACCATCTCACCCCACAGAGACTGGCACACATCCAAAACAGCAAGAACAACCGGTGCTGGCGTGGATGTGGGGAAAAAGGACTCTCATCCACTGCTGGTGGGAGTGCCGACTGGTCCAGCCCTTTTGGAAAACAATATGGGCATTCCTCCGAAAGCTAGATATTGAGCTCCCATTTTGATCCAGCAATAGCACTCCTGGGAATATACCCTAGAGACCGAAAAACACATAGCAGAAACACTATCTGTACTTCTTTATTCATCTCTGCGCTATTCACTATAGCTAGAATCTGGAAACAACCTAAATGCCCGAGAACAGAGGACTGGCTAAAGAAACTGTGGTTCATCTACACTATGGAATACTATGCGGCTGTCAGAAAGGATGAAATTATGAAATTTACCTGCAAATGGATGGACATGGAGTCTATCATGCTGAGTGAAATTAGTCAGAAGGAAAAGGACAGATATAGAATGACTGCATTCATTAATAGGATATAGATACCAGTTTTACTAAATGTGGGAAATGGTAATGGCAGATTAAAACTCACCACTGAATATACACAAAGAGACTTAAGTGATAAACTCTAAATATCTGCAGGGCTAGCCACAATGTGTAAAATAAGAGGGAGAGGGATGCAGAGACAGAGAGAGAGTAGAGAGAGAAAGAGAGGAAACTGGGGTACCTGCTATTAAGGCAGGTGGGGGACGGGAGGGGAGGGGTACATTGGTGGTGGAAATGGGGCACTGGTAGAGGAATGGGTGCTGGAATACTGTATTACCAAGAACCAATTATGAACACCTTTGTAATTGTATGTTTCACGGTGGTATAATAAAAAAAAATTTTAAAAAAAGAGAATATACGAAATGTCCTTTGAATACCTTTAACAATCTTTGTTTTTATTTTCTGACAGCCCTAGATTACGCAGAGCTCCAAGTTTAACCCCAAAGATATAAAATAGAAATGTGTGATGCTAAGGTTTGTGTCTCTTGCGATAAAACTACTTCCCCTCTCCCAACCACCTCAGCATATGCCTAACCCCTTCAACCATTCCCAGTACAACTGTTCCCTCCTTGGAGGGTTTCAAGCTTGCTACTGCCTAAGTTTCACAGGGGAGGGATTGTTCAATGAAAACCAGATATTTCTCAACAGACTACAGGCTGCATGCCTACCCCGAGAAATGCATGAACTGTCATGCTCATGTTATAACACTCCGTAAACTGTCATAAGGCCAGCCATAGAGCTTCTAGAGCCTCTGAAAGGATTAGAAATACACTAATCCTGGTTGCTTTGACTCTGCTTTGGCCCAGGTGGCTATCAACATTCCCACAGCATTCAATCATTATGGAGAAGTTGGATGCTTAGATAGGATGTTGAGATTCCTTCAGAAAATTGGACTCTGAGTCACCTCCCCAGGGACACAGAAAGGAGCTTTTTCTAAAAGAGTTTAATCAAGAGACTTACTCTTTGTTTCCCCTCTGCCTTTCTAAGTAAAAAGCCCCATCTCTAAGGTGACAGATTGCAAAAGAATAGGCTTTCTGTTTAGGAGAGTAATGCTTATGCCTATAAGTGGTATAATGCTCCAAAGAAAATTTTCAAAAGGCTTTTCACTTTGTTAGTAGGTCACTGTTCACAAATTTTAGCAACATGAAAACCTCAATAATTTATCAAATAGAATATTAATTCTAGTACAGTTTTCTTCATTACTGATGTTGGAAATCCTAGAAGATTGATTTGGCTGACAAAGTAACTGGATGTGACCCATTTTTCTATGAACATTTTGATCTAATGAAGAGCACAGGAAAGTTGGAAAGGGGAAAAGCTCTCAACAGGGACAATGAAAGTCTATATAATTTGACAGCAGCCTGTCTGTGCCTGTCAGTGGATGTGTCTTTGTGTGTCTGTGTGTGTGCTTCAGACACCAGGAAAAGACAGACAGAAGATTTGGGTCACATTGCACATGTGCTCTAATACATTTATCTGAAGACTTAGGAATCTTTTTTTTAAATAGCTAGGTGTGCATACGTTTGCTTAATTTGACATAGATGGTTAGAATTATTGAACTCACAAATGGAAGGACTGAAAAAAAATTTTATCCCATATTTGTTTCAACTTTTCTCAAATTAAAAAGGAACTTAGATCAGAGCAATTTGATATATTTTTTCTGCACATCAGTCTTTACCAAACATTTTTAACTTATACTTATTTTCTTATGACAAGAATCAAAGGTTATCTTGAAAGGATTTTTCCTTATTCAATATCAGTAAAGCACTCAAGGAGAGATTGTTTTTTGAGAAGCTGTGTTACTCTGATTTTTATGATCTCTGTTTTTGTGCCTCAATATCTGAGGTTTTGCTGATCCTGAAGGAACTGGTCCTTCTAGGGTTAGCCAGTTCTGGATATTACATAAGCATACATTTAATATGCAAACCACTTAACCCATAATCTATTCCTCTAGTCACATTCTTCATCAGGTAATGCTCCTGTAGTAGCCCTCCAACTGTCTTAACACCTCAGAGCCGGGCTTTGAACAAGTATGAATCTCTTCATCCCACAGCCCAGTGAAGTCACTCAATCTAGTCAGTCTAAACTTGCCTACTTTGCCCATATCATTTCTTCCCATGGAAATCACAATAAAGGCTTTTGTTCAACATTTCCTCCCTGACTGACCCAGATGCTCTCCTCTGTGGTCCACATAGTGAGGTGCCATTTCCTCTTGGGAACTGTGAGTACCCAACTACCTTTTAATGACAGTCTTCTCTTGGCCTATTGACGTGAATCACAATACAGCCTAGATTTTAAAGCAGCAGCTCTTCTGATGAACTATATTGAAAGAGAGCAATTCTGAAGAATTCCTCTCTGCTGTGACCTAGGAGGGCAAAACCTTGTTTTTTGATGCTGTCTGGGAACAAGTATCCCTCTGTAGGGCACATAGGCTTGGGAAATAGTTAAATGGTTATAGGACTTTGCTATAGATTGGAGGAAAAAGCTCATCTTGGATGAGAGAGAATGTATTACCTACTTATACACTGTACACACAACAGAGCACCAAGTTGTTAAAGAGGGTGTCTTTTGGAATGTTCAGCTAGAAAAATCTCTGATAGCCTAATAAAATGACTGATCATCTATGTCTGAAATGAGCCACTGGGCAGTGACCAATCAATCCTAAAATGCAGGCCCTCTCTATCTCAGTCTACCATTATTGCCTTAGCTTACTTATCATTTTTAGGTCACTGGCTATGTGCTGATTGAAATTATACCACTGGAGAGGTTTGATCAAACTAAAAAATCATAAAGATTATTACCATTATAATTAATAATCCATATAAGGATAACATAAAAAGTATAAAGCCAATGTCTCATGCCAATAAAAGGACCCATGACATTTCTTCTATTTCTTTTTTTTTTTTTTTGCTTTTTTGGGTCACACCCGGCAATGCTCAGGGGTTTCTCCTGGCTCTGCACTTACTCCTGCTGGTGCTCAGAGACCATATGGAATGCTGGGGATCGAACCCGGGCAGGCATGGGCCAGCCGTGTGTAAGGCAAAAGCCCTACCCACTGGACTATAACACTGGCCCCTATTTCTTCTATTTTTAAATTTTACCTAATATCATACTTGCTTTTGAATAAAAGCTAACCAACAGATAACCCAAATGGCCAGAACTTGCATGCATTTTTGGGTTGAACAATCTGTCTAATCCTATCTTCTAAGCAATTTCTTCTTATTATCTTGAACCCACTGAAACTAGAAAGTCTTAGGAGATTATACCTGCCAATCCTTGTGATGAGATGTATTATCTGTACCGATTTCTTAGCTACAAATTCTGCTTCATTTGTCAGCATATAGTATTGGTATAAAGAATCTATCAATTCGGATGTAGTATATCTTAACCAATGAAAGAAAGTTAAGATCCAACATATCCAGACATAAATATTCAGCCAATTATTTGCTTTTCATGGTAAAAATGCAATTGATTTTAATTTTATCCACTTTCTTAAATATAGAACATCTAAAAACTGGGACGTTAGTCCTACTCACTGAACTGAAGCAAGTGAGCATCAAAAATACAACATATTCACTGAACTCAGTAGAAGCAGTGCATTTTCTGGAAAAAAATCTCAGCAAATCAGAAACCCCAAAAGAGAAATAGACCAAAGAACAACAAATAAAAACAGAGTCTAAGCAGTTTTATTCAAATTAAATATTTTAACCTCATTATTTATCCAGTGGAGGAGGGTAGAACTACTTACAAACACCTTGTCTTGATTTCCCAAATCCAAACCATGAGAAATCTGAAAACCACAAAAAAATATAAAATAAACTTTGAAAGAGAAGCAGAGCCCAGAAGCATTCAGCTATCTCCTTAGGGAAAAGGTCAAACACCCTCCCAAAGTTCAAATTCCAAAGCTCAAAAGTTCAAGTATTTGAACACCAGTTCAAATACCTGAAAAGAAACTCTTGAATTTTTTGTCTCAAGATTTATCTCTCATTCTAAAAACATGAAAGATTAAAGCAGCAAAAGAAACAGCAGTTTGTCTCAGAAAAATAGTAAATACTCAGATTAAATGATTCTGGGAAACTTCTTTCTCACTTTCTCTCTCTACTGGGTATTGAATTATCTAATGGAAAAGCAACAGGGGTAGAAATGCACCATGTTTGACAAAATGCATTGTGGTTCTGAAAATAATAAGAAAAAACTGCTTTTCTGAAAAGAAGGGATGAGAAGGGAAAGAAAAAGGAAGAGGGAGGGGTGGAAAAGCAGAGAGAGAGACAGAGAGAAAAAAAGAGAGGCAAATTGCAGAGGAGACCAGCTGTATGGGGGTCCAAGGAACATGAATTGCACATAGCTTCTGTGTGATAGAGGCAGATCACAGCTACTCTGTGCTCTTAGCACACAAGACTCCACTAAACACGTGTAAAGAAAAATCTGCCAAATGTTTGGCGGTCATCCAGTAAATAAACCGGCAGTGAAATGCCTTTTTGTTTCCCAGCTCTGCTGTTCCTTTCTAGGTCAGATCTACTGAATTCAAAGTGAATTCTGCATAGTTGAGAAATCCTGCATAGAACGGATGCAGAAGAAGGGAATGGAACCCAATCAGCAACTATCAACTCTAAAGATCTTTGTTGAGCTCTAAGGCAGTTAGGATAAAATCTATGTAGAAGAGCTAATTAGGTCAAATAGTATATATAAAAATTGCCTGCATCTCTCAAAATGCCTTAGCCATCAAGGTCATAATCACGATTTTTTTTCCAGATATAAATAATCTTCCTTGCTAAAACTCACTAGGGGCATCCTAATTGTTCCCAGGATTGCCCAGGGCAATAGTCAGCAATTGGGGGCAGGGCATGTTGTAATTTTATCTTGGAATAAATCTCAGGTCCTTGGAAATGCAGGAAACCTCTTTTGACTGTTGAGATATATCTTCAACCTCTGTAGATAAAATTTTAAACTTAAAAAGTTGCCTTTATGATAATGGGAAATTATCTTTCTATCATACCAGTACCAAGTCTAATGTTTGAACTTTAGAGTGAAAAATTGCAGATAATTTACTTTCCACCATATCCTGCCACTTACCATCCTGAATCATCATATCCAGGACCATGTACTGGGGCTAGGGAATTAGGAACAATCTGTCAATCATCAGAGGCTCAACAAGATGATAAGTAAAGAGAGAACAGGATAAATGATGAAAGTTTGGGTTGGGTAGTGAGACCTGTGCTGCTGGGCAAATTTCAATATGGAAGGGAACCAGGCTTAGGGCTTGGACTGTCAACACCCTGGGGAATACAACTGTCACACCTTTGATCTAGGTGAGGTAATGCAAGGGGGTGCTGCAGGGTTGAGACCACGGGCTAAGAAAACATATCTAATGTTAGAGCAGTCATGCCCAAGCTTGAGGTTCCATAGATCAATTGGATGACAGAGGCTGACTATTGTAGCTGAGCAAACACATTTCTTATTTAGGTGTAAAGTCACCTGTAATAGATATAGCTGCAAGCAATGTTCCCTTTTCACAAACACATTCCTAAATTATAGAAATATTTTAAGTTCTGAGGGTCTTAGAAGAACAGAATACATCCTCTAATACTGAGCCACATTTACACCATCACTGTATCACTGTCCTGTTCATCATCGATTTGCTTGAGTGGGCACCAGTAACATCTCCATATGTCCTGTCTCATCCTAGTAGAGCCCAAGGGCATATGTTGCTCCAGGAACATAAAGAGCCTCAAACCATTATATTAGGTCATGGGAATGAGGTCTATAATGTAACTGGTCTTTGGCATATCAAATATGACACAGGTAGCTTGCCAGGCTCTGCCGTGCAGGTGGCATACTCTTTTAGCTGTGGGGTCCCAGCACCATATAGTCATCCAGCACAGAACTGGGAGTAGCCTCTGGCAGTAGCCAGGTCTGGCCCCCAAACCAAAATAATAATGCTAAATATAAATCCCTGAATCTTTAATAAGCAGGCAAATCTTAAGATGGTTCAGGATTCTCTTCATAGGAAATACTTGGTCATGTCACCAATCAGATTGCTAAAGCTACTTAAGAACAAGGGGCTAAAGTTTGAACCCCAAATCCTGTATTCTAAACCTTGTACTCTATCAGGCAGGACTGCAAGAGCATTTCCCTCACTTTATGTGAAATGCCTCACAGCTCATCAGGGTCCTCATGTTTCCACTGGGGTTATTTTACACTTTTCCCATTCTGTACTTTTATAAAGCATTTAAAGTGTAAACCAAGACAGTGAGACCGGTGGAACCATCCTTGCTACCCTGAAGAGTACATGACTAGTGTCAAGAATATAATTAAGTAACAATTTTGAATTACAGTTTAGTTAGGAGCAGCACCATCTGGCTTAGATATTGGACTTGCTTAAATTCTGTCATGGATGTTCTTAAAAAATAATTAAACCTGGAAAGATATTTAAAGTCCTATTAATCTCATGCAATTCAACAAGTTTCTAGACAGCGCTCAGGACGCTCTCCTCATTAAATGAGAAATCAAAGTGTACTGTTCAGAAGACTTTATGACTTGGAACCCTTTCTTAGAATTACCCTACCCTTTGTCATGACTACCTATTAAATACAAATCTCAACCTGTACAACTATAAATTATACTACGTCTTATAAAGACAGAGTGTTAATCCTTTACTCTCTCCATTTTTTTTTTTTTTTTTTGCACAGTCCGGGGTCCAAACTAGCGCTCAATAACTGTTTAATGAGTAAATACTGTATCTGCCGGCGAACAGCTGTTAGCCGAGACACAAACTTTGTGTTCGCAAGAGGCACAAACCAGTTAGATAACTCTTTTCCCTTGGATAATGCCACTAAACAGGCAAGAAGCAGGTAGGCACCCTCGAAAAACGAAGAAATGGCGAACACGAAGTTGAATTCCCAAAGAAGAAAATTCCCAAAACAGCCCCTACCAAACCCCTTGGGTAATGCCACTAAACATGCAAGAAGCAGGCAGGCAACCTCGAAAACTAAGAAACGGTGAACTGGAAGTTGAATTTCCAAAGAAGAAAAACCCAAGCAGTCCCCACCAAACCAGCTCACTCCCATGTCATTCCACCTGCATGAAGGGCATAGGGGGGACCCTGGCAGGGAGGCCCGCGTGCCTCCACGCCCCCACAGCCTGCTGGGAAAACATTTCAGGCCTCCTCGGCTTCCACAAGACCCCGGCAAAGCGCGTCGGAGAATGGCGAGGGAAGAAAAAAGGCAGGTGGGTGGGGAACGGCTCACTCTGACCCGGAGGACTCAGATCTACGAAGATTTACACCATAGTAACACAAAATTATGAGAGAATTTTGTTAAGAGAAAGTCTAACTCTTTGTATCAGACAGTACTTGAAAAATTTAATAGGTCACACAAAGCTAAATCACACTTCTATACTGAGCCACCTCTTAGGCATGTTACTTTTTATGTTAAGGCTTTGGGAGATATTTCTAGTTTTATTCTTGGTTTTGGGTTCTGTGTTCAGGAGTAAAATTCTTTTCTCAGGGGGCAATCTATGGTATACAAAATTTGAGCCAAATTCTACAGGATGTAACACAAAGACCTTAACCTTAACCTCTGTACTATTCCCCCATGTGAACATGCTTTTCCTTGATGGAGTTAAATGGCAGTCTTAAAACCTACATACTAGACAGAAGGAAAAAGACAGATATAGAATGACTGCATTTATTTGCATGATGTAAATATAAATATGCATATATATTATGCATATATATTATGATACCAAAACCAAGGTATTGGTACATACTATGGTATATATTATGATACCAATATCCAAGGCAAACCATGAATCAGGAGGTCTTATCAAAGTTGGAATCTACCACAAGTTTGTGGGATTCAGAGGTTAGGTAAGACAGAGAAGGGAACAGTGTGCTACTAGTCACCGCAAAAATGATAATACCAGCCTAGAACTGCGCATTAAATATATAGGCAAAAAGATACACCGGATAACCTCTAAATGTATATATTGCAATCTACAATGTGTAAGAGAAGGAAGTGAGAGAGAGAGAGAGAGAGAGAGAGAGAGAGAGAGAGAGAGAAAAACCTTCCATAGAGGCAGGCTAGGGAGGGGAGGAATTGGGGACATTGGTGGTGGGAAATGGATGGGTGCTGGAACACTGTATGACCGAAACCCAAACATGAACATCTTTGTAATTGTATATCTCACGGTGGTATAATAAAAAATATTTTTTAAAAAGACCCTACATACTAGGTCTAGAGAGAAAGGAGTGAGAGTTAGGCCCCTGCCTAGTGTGTGGTCAACCCTACTAGGTGGTTTCACCAAAAACTGCCAGGAAGAACACAGAGGCAGGAATAAACCTTAGGACCACTGGCTATGGTTCCTACCTTTTAACCCACCTCTCCCCTGCACACACACACCCTTTGAAAAAGAAGCTCTAATATTAAAATTCACCAGCAAAATGTTCCCACAAGGCCAGAACAGAAACAATTTCTCAATTTCCTGTGATGCTTTACCCATTGGGAACAGCATCCTGCCAAACATTCTTTCATTTTGTTTAATAAGAGACACTGTATTCACTGCAAAATAAAGAGCTCCTTCAAAAGCAAATGTAGCTGCAGTGAGCTTAAATAAAATCCTCCTTTAGGAATCTAAACCAGGAAAAGATTCTAAGTTATGAGATTTAACCAATTAAGTCCATCTCATTGAAAAAGGTTCAGTCTTCCCTGACAGGAGGCAAGGAATGTGAAAATAAGAGCTAAAGAACACATTAACAGCTTTAGGATGGGTCACAAACTGAGATAAATGACAATAAGGATTGCTTTTCATACAGCCCTCAAAGGAAACAGGGAAGCAGCTAAAATTTAGGGAGTAGAAAAGGATTATTTACAAGGCATGAGAGAGAATCAGAAGGAGCAGAAACAGGCATCAAAGAAGAAATCTTCCCTGTGAGTACCTAATAGCACAAACATGGCACAAGGTTGTTGGGTTCTGATCTTCAAGGAATGTATTTGCTGAATTATTCTTTTTCTGTTAGCTTCACTATCACTATCTTCCCGTTGATCATCTATTTGCTAGAGTGGGCACCAGTAATATCTCCATATGTCCTGTCTCATGCTAGGAGAACCCAAAGGCATCCGCTAGCTCCAGGAACATAAAGAGCCTCAAACCATTATATTGGGTCACGGGAATGACCTAATATAAATGTTACTGGTATTTGGCATATCAAATACTACACGACAGCTTGCCAGGCTTGCCGTGTGGGTGGCATACTGTTGTAGTCACCTAAATAAAGCATTTATTGATGAACCGCACGACCGCTAGTGGCCATGCGAGCCAGACTGTGATAGTCTGGTCTGCTGGGTGGAGTTGTGATGAGAGGGAAGTCCGGATGTGGAAAATGGCGGGCCCCATGGAGTAGGGGGGTTCGTCTGGCTTGTTGTGAGGCTCTGCTGGGGTGGCAGGCCAGGGCTAGGACCCTCCATGCCTCCCGGGTGCCTCATGAGCGGCTGGGCACAGGGAGAGCAAGTACCAGCTCGGCCCCATGTCTGAGAGTCTCTGGTTCAGCATACCTGGGCCGGATTGAAAAAAAAACTGCTGCAGGGTGGGTGCCGATGATCCGGGCTGTGATAGTCTGGCCTGCTGGGTGGAGCTGTGATAAGAGGGAATTCCGGATGTGGAAAATGGCGGGCCCCATGGAGTAGGGGGTCGTCTGGCTTCTTGTGAGGCTCTGCTGGGGTGGCAGGCCAGGGCTAGAACCCGCCATGCCTCCTGGGCGCCTCATGAGCAGCTGGGCACAGGGAAAGCAAATAGCAGCTCGGCCCCATGTCTGAGAGTCTCTTAGCCTTTTGGCTAAGATCCTAAAATCATTATTTTTTTAAAAAATTGGATAAGATGATCCCAATTGCCAATCCCATCAAAAGGAAGGCTAAATCCTTTCTGGAGAAAGAAAATGATGTAGAACTGGGGTGAGAGAGCACAGTGGATAGGGCGCTTGTCTTGTGCATGGTTGACACAAAGACCTGCCACCACACATGGTCCCCTGAGCACAGAGCCTGGAGAAAGTCCTGGGGGAGCAGAGAGAGAGAGAGAGAGAGAGAGAGAGAGAGAGAGAGAGAGAGAGAGAGAGAGAGAGAGAGAGAGAGAGATACTAAATCTCAGTATCTCTAAGTTTCCCAAATAGCAGCCACGGAGATAGCACAGGAGTTCAGGCCCCCTGCTTTGTATGCAGCTGACCCTGGCTCATCCCCTGCTCTACCTAAGACTCCCTGAGCACTGACGAGAAAGAAGTGATGACAGCCCTTAGCACTACTGGGTTTGATCCAAAACCCAAAAACAAAGGGGAAAATTTACTACATAATGTCAATGAAAAGTATGATTAGGCAAAGGAGAAGATTGTCTACATTGGCCAGGGGGCGGAATGATAGTGGAGTGGGTAGGACTAGTAGACCTGGGTATGATCCCCGGCATCCCTGCACATGGCCAGGAGTAATTCCTGAGTGCAGAGCCAGGAGTAACCCCTGAGTATTGCTGGGTGTGACTCCAAAAAGGAAAAAAAAAACAAAACAAAAACCCCACTGGCCAGTAAGAAGGTACAGGAAATGAGGCACTTGCCTTAAATGGGACTAACCAGGTCAGAATTCCTGGTCCCAGATGTGGTCCCCTGAGGAGCATCAGTGGAGCAGGAAACAGCCCTGGAGCAGTGCTGGGTGTGGCCACCTCCCTAAAGATAAACCCATCTAAAGAAAAAGGAACCAGGGATGTAGCTCAGATAACACAAAAATCTAATTTAACCCTAAGGAGGAGGAGCCTAGGGTTGGGTCTGTCCTAGATACTTTCTTTTTTTGGATGCCCAGATTACCTTGCTCTTCACATCTCAGAACACCAGGTCCTAAATATGTCTACACCATTAGAATATGATTTGGAAAGAGATCATATATACCTTGTTCACCGCTCGATTTTCCTGCCTGTTCAAAGGGCCAGTGTTGGCTTTCAATGTTGAAATTATTACATTTACTGACATAAAGTGTAAAACCTGCCTATATTCTCCATTTTTTTTTTTCTGGGTCACACCTGAGGGTGCTCAGGGGTTGTTCCTGACTGTACTCAGGAATTACTCTTGGTGGAGCCTGGCAACCGCGATAGGATGCTGGGGATCAAACCCCAGCCAGCCACAAGCAAGGCAAATGCTCTACCCCTCTGGTCCCTCCTTGGTCTTTTCGTCAAGATCAAGTTTTGTTTCTGGGCCACACTGGCTCTATATAGGTCCAGGGATCAAACCAGGTCGTGTGCAGGGCAAGCAATACCTGCTGTGTTATCTATCACTAGGGCCCCTCCTTGGTGTTGGAGAGGAAAAGAAACCTCAACCATCTAATGATGAAGATGACAATAATAATAGTTATAATGGGAGCCAGAGCGATAGCCCAGCGGGTAGGGCGTTTGCCTTGCACGCAGCCGGCCCTTGCCGGCCTGGGTTCGATCCCCAGCATCCCATATGGTCCCCAAAGCACCGCCAGGAGTAATTCCTGAGTGCAGAGCCAGGAGAAACCCCTGAGCATTGCCGGGTGTGACTCAAAAAAGCAAAAAAAAAAAAAAAAGATAGTTATAATGGGGCCAGAGCGGTAGAACAGCGGGTGAGGCGTTTGCCTTGCGCATGGCCCACCTGGGTTCGATCCCTGGCATCCTATATGGTCCCCTGAGCACCGCCAGGAGTAATTCCTGAGTGCAGAGCCAGGAGTAAGCCCTGAGCGTCGCCGGGTGTGATCCAAAAATAAAAAAAAAAAAAAAAAAAAAAATAGCTATTAATATTATTTGGGGCCTTGGAGCAATAGCCAGCAGCTAGGACACTTGCCTCGCACACGCCTGACCGGGGTTCCATCTTCGGCACCACAGTTTCCAGAGCTAGGAGCAAACCTTGAGCATCACCGGATGTGGCCCTCAAATATATACTGGATGGATGATTGCCTGCAGCACCTGCGTGAGATTGATGGTACAGCTCACTGTCCAGCCCCAGCTCCTGCAGGGGGCAAGCTGTAGTAAGAGCGCCTGGAGCTGAGCCCAGCCTACACGGTGCTCGCCGGCCGCGCACGGCGAGGGCGGGCCCCCGGGGAGGCCGAGCCCAGGCGGCCGGAGCGTGCTCGCGCCCCGTGGCCACCGCGGCCCCCGGGTCTCGGAGCGAGCGCACGGCTGGCGGAGAGAGCGCGCGGGGCGCTGGCGGGGCCATGGAGAGCGAGGGGCTACTCAGGGCAGGACCAGGCGGGGGGCTAATTCCGCCCGGGGGAGGGCCGAGCATGCAAGGAAAGGTTCGGAGGGCCGGAGAGGAGAGCGGGAAGCTCGCGAGCTCGGTAAGGCGGATGGGCTGCTCCAGCGCTGGGGGCGAGGGGCGCGGCTCGGGGAATTATTCGGGGCGCGCCCGGGAAGCCGGGCGAGTCGAATCGGAGGTCCGGAGCGACCTCGCCGGGTTCCATGCCCAGCAGTGCTCAGGACATATGCCTTGCTCTGTGCTCAGATGTCTTGGTAGGGATCTGGGGACCATTTGTAGTATGGGGATGGAACCTGCATCAGTCACATGGTACTGTCTCTCTGACACTTCCTTACTTTATTTGAGGCACTCAGAGTTATAGCACTGTTAGCATTAGGTTTTCATGCACAAAACCTCATTTCAGGTACATCTAAGATCCTTGAATTTCCTTGCCGCCTGCCTACCTGTAGAGAATTTGCTGGGCAGTCAATATGTTTTTTAATCACCACCATGATGTCCCTCTCCACGGATCATAAAAAGCCATTGTGTCCTCTGTTCTGTTTCTGCTCACTTTGCTCTCTCAATCCCCCTCCTCTCACTTTCTTAACTTTCTGTTTTGTAGAATACCTTGTTTTATTACACTTCCTGTTATTGTGCTTAACAGAGAGTATGTTTTTTATGAGTCAAAGGTTGACATCAGCCCAGTCAAATAAACCTATTGGTGTCATTTTTTCCAAAAAATATGTGCTCACATTGTCTCCCATCTAAGATACATTTTAAAGACCTAATACTATTGAACACTTGATAAACACAGTTGATATGGTATAAGCAAACTTTCTTTGGTGTGTGTGTATCTGTATATGTGTGTATGTGTTTGCATGTGTTTTGCTGGGGATCAAACCCAATGGCTCACAGTAGCAAGACTTTACCACTGAACTCCATTACTAGCTAAACGTAACTTTCATAAGCATTTGGAAAAAAATCAAAGTGCTCATTTTATCATGGCATTCATATTTTATCACTGTGGTCTTGAACAGAATCTGCGATACCTCCAAAGTATGCCTACAGGTGAACTTTTTGTTATGAGAACTTTCCAAGAAGACAAGATTCTTTTAGGTAAGATACTCTCTAAACTCAGTTTATTAGGGAGGAATTCATGAACACTGAAGGAGAATAAATATGGAAGAGAGAATAGAAGGAAACAAACATGATGGGTGTAATATACAATGGGTAATACAACCCAACCAGAGTTCAAATACCTGGCACATTTGGGAAATAAAAACTCTTCAGTTAGTTATCCCACCTAAATGGTGAGGAAGCCAGGCCACTGAGCTTCTAACTCATCAATCCAATGATTGATGAGTTTTTAAGGGTTTTTTTTTTTTTTGGCTAATGGGTCCCTGTAGGCAGAGATTCACACTTATTTTAGAAGGATATTGTGGGTGAACTAGAAGGCCGTGAAAATGAAAAAAATATAAATCGAAAACCAACAGTTTTGGGTACCTGGACCTTGTCTATGCATCTTATCACTATCCCCAGCCCTGGTGCAGAAAAAATATGGAACTGGACAAACAAATGCAAAAGGATCATGTTTTAAGTCATGACAACTAGGAAACATACCAAGTCTAGTTAATAAAAGTGTAAATTATACACTCCAAATAGAAAGTATGTTTGTTTGTTTTGGAGCTACTAACAATTGTACACAGTCTTAGGCTTATTCCCAGCAACGTTCAGGGGCTGCTCCTGGTTCATTATTTTGGGGTCACTCCCAGCGTTGCTTAGAGTGCCATGTGGTGCCAAAAATCAAATTCAGCTTTCTATATGCAAGCATGCCTCAGCCCATTATCTCTGAGGCAAAATACACTATTTACTACCTATTATTAATTTTATATCTACAGTGAAATGTCTGTGAAGACAGTATTTAAAAGGAAGTGATGTTGAGAATCAGCATTACGGTTTACTATAGAATAAGGCATTGGGCTACATAGCGTATTTTGGTTCTCCTTAGACCTTGAACAAAAATAAAAAGCTAACCATAGTAAACAACGGCAACATAAAATTCTTCAGACCCATCCACTTAAGACCCACAGCTGTGCTGCTCAGCCGGTCCCATGTGGAAGTGACCCATGGAGCTTACCTCCTGGTAAGGTGCTCGGCCATCCACTGGCCTAGTCCAACATTGCTCCAAGGGTTTACTCTCATGAACTGGGGAGAGACCATGCTGGCTGGACTCGGATTGGAGTTTTGGGCCTTGCCCTTTCCCTCCACCTCCATGCCAGTTGCCCTGGAGAGAGAGACCCACCCATGCCAGACTCAGCTAATTTGCAAGCCCAGAAAAGATTCAGGTCCATCCACTTCAGACCCACAGCTGCGCTTGCTCGGCTGGCCCCATGTGGAAGCAACCCATGGAGCTGACCTCCTGGTAAGGGGTTCGGCCATCCCCTGGCCGAGTTCAACATTGCTCCAAGGGTTTGCTCTCATGAGTGGGGAGAGACCATGCTGGCAGGACTTGGAGTGGAGTTTTGGGCACTGCCCTTTCCTCAGCCTCCATGCCAGTTGCCCCGAAGAGAGAGACCCACCCACGCCAGACCCACATGTCCCTTGGTGCAAGCTGCTTTGCAGCCACACGATATTTTTATAAGATACTGAATTTTGCATAAGGTTCTTCCCAATTTCTTTCACGTTTATACATAGTAAACAGTTATAGACATGTTTTAACTGAACCAGTAAGCCTGGCAAGAAGCCAGAGCAAACCACACATCATGCAGTTAGTCATTCTCAACATCCAGACTCCATAGTTCCTCAGAGCTCCATTCAAGAGAAAACCTGAACTCTCCCCTTTAAGTTTCATCAATAAATGCTCGGGTTGAGAGCCTTCTACTGAGACTATACCACCTGCATGGTAAAGCCTGGCAAGCTACCGTGTTTTATTTACTTTTTATGCCAAAGACTAGTAAATATTATGGACCTCAGTTCCATAACCTGAAGAAAGGTTTCAGGCTCATCCTGTCCCTGGAGCAAGTAGATGCCCTTGGGTTGCACTTGCTCGTGACAGGACTAATAGAGATGTTACTAGTGCCCACTCGAGCAAATCGATGAACAATGGGAAGACAGTGATACAGTGAAGACAGTGAAAGTGAAAATAAAATTCTGGTGTAACCTTAGATGAGTCACTTTGCCTCATAGATTCTGTTTCTTACTCCATGAGAAATAGCGTGGAGGTCTGTTCAAGCTCTAAGCATCTATAGCAAGACTTTTCCATTGCTTTTCACTAATTATTCTTTTTCTTTGAGCACTTTTTACATAATGGTGGGCATATAAAATAGGTAAATAAATATAAAATAGGCACATAAATCACTGTACCCTATACCCCAGATTGGATTGTGGCTCCAAATTTCAGATGCTAGAGTTTCTAGTACATATCATCAGGCACATCTGACTGAAAATAAATAGTTACATGGCTCTGTAGCAATCCTCAGTCTGAGTATTTTCAGAATGTGAGATCATGTGCAATGAAAAGCAAAGCACTCCTCTAAGTGGCCTAGATTTTTCTGGCTAAATAACCCTAAGGTGCTTTGCAGTTACTATGTACTCATCTTGAGAGAAGGTCTGAGCCCTGCAAAAACAATTTTATGAACCAGTACATATTATACATGCTATATGAAAGAACATTCCATAAATATGAGACATCATTTTAATTAGAGAAATGTGTCAGCTTATATTACTGCATCAATAAAGCAAAAGCAAACCAAAAGTGTGAAATTCAGAAGCCTCAAGTGAAATAGATAAACTTTCAGTTGCTTGGATTGTGGTGAAACATCCTCATCCCACTTTTCAGGCAGTTTTTCACTGCAACAATCTCCATGCAGGGAAGTGGGTGATCTCTGGTTAGGTATACAAAGAGTACTGCCTAGGGGCAGGAGCGATAGCTCAGCGGGTAGGGTGTTTGCCTTGCACATGTCCGGCCTGGGTTCGATCCCTGGCATCCCATATGGTCCCCCGAGCATCGCCAGGAGTAATTCCTGAGTGCAGAGCCAAGAGTAACCCCTGAGCATCGCCGGGTGTGACCCAAAAAGCAAAAAAAAAAAAAAAAAAAAAAAACAAAGAGTACTGCCTAAACATTGAGTGAATGGTTTCCTGATATTTGCCCAGATATTCCTTTTCTGTAAAGCAGTGTTGGTGAGCACTCAAAGGCAAGCCTTTTTATGGAAATTGACTAACTTTTTGGGGCTGTGGTGGGAAATCCTATAAGTATTTTTGTGTCCTCAAAGAAGGTGGCCCACTAAAACTGAGTCTGGAATAAACTTTATTCCCATGAACTTCTGTTTCCATGGAAAACATAAACACTGATTCAGACCTCAGGTGACTTTCTCAGACCTATTCATCCATTGCTTCTAGTTATCAATGAGTCCAACAGCAAGGAGAGTTGCATGCTCTGCTCTGCTACTCCAACCACAAGGAAGTAAAATGCATTTGAAAATACTTTTGCAATTTCTGCCACAAATATATAGTTATATTCACATATACGCATACATTATTTGAGTGAATATGTCAATATACTAAATGTTATAAGTTTTATATACTAAATGTGTTATAAATGCTTATAAAATATACTTTATATTTTAAATTTATATTTTATACATAACATCAAATTTTATTTTTCAGTGCTTCCAAACCAACATTTGCTATTGCTAATGCAAACCACCATGGAAGACATTTTTGGTTATTGTATTACAGAATTTTGAAGGGAGAAAATAGCATGGTTTCCTGCCATTTTTTCCACTGCAGGATTTTTTTCTATTCTCAATTATATTTGGCTCCATCCCTCCAACAGGGAATGTGATGACGCAGTTAGGTCTAACTCACATTATACTTCAGCACTTTCACCTTTTCAGATGAACCCATCATCTCCATTCCTGTTCCACGACTGCCCTTGTGAGGTCGATACAATAACCAAGATGCTATTTATTTGCATTACTATATGCTTTATTAGAAACCTTTCATTACAGATATTTTGTCATATATGCCTTAGTCACATCTCTTCCACTCCACCATTTTCCCTGCATTAACATACGCCTCCGAGACCTGGGCCCTATTAAAGCAGGATGAGAATGCTATTCGGGTCTCCCAAAGAGAAATTGAAAGAGCTATGCTTGGAATATCACACCTTACTCAAGTGAAAGAAGGAATCCTGAGTTCTGACCTCCATCACTGTTCCAGAGTCAGGGACACTGTCTTCTTTGCCAAGGCATTGAAACTCAGATGGGCTGGACATGTAATGCGATTTGGAGACAACCGCTGGACTAGAACCGTTACCGACTGGATACCCACGGGGACGTCAAAAGATCACATGGCCACCCACCTACAAGATGGTCAGACTTCTTCGTCAAGACCCTGAATAAGCGATTTGAGGTTCTTCATATTCCTGAAGCAAGCAGATGCCATTGGGCTACACTCGCACGTGATAGGGTCAAATGGAAATGTTACTGGTGCCCGCTCGAGCAAATCAATGAATAACGGGATGTCAAGTGATCAAGTGATGCCTTAGTAGACTATCAGTTTGCTGCTGTTTATACTGTTTTATTTTTTATCTATCTATCTATCTATCTATCTATCTATCTATCTATCTATCTATCTATCTTTCTATCTCTATCTATCTATCTATCTGTCTATCTATCTGTCTGTCTGCTTTTTGGGTTACACCCATCAATGCTCAGGGGTTACTTCTGGCTCTGCTCTCAGGAATTACTCCTGGTGGTGCTTGGCAGGCCATTTGGGATGCCAGGGATCGAACCTGGGAGGGCAGCGTGCAAGACAAATGCCCTACCTGCTGTGCTATCACTCTGGCCCCCTGTTCATACTGTTTTAATTGACACAAATATAACTGACATTGTCTTCATATACACCTCCAGAGAGATAGTGATTCAAAATTGGACCAATGGATCAAATATAATTATCAGGCAGCAGAATTCAGTTTCCTGCCAATGCAGCAAGCTGAAGAATGGGCACATGAAAAATTCAAGTCAAGATATTTGTACAAGGATTGCCTAAGTAATGTTCTCTTTTTCCACTGGATAGACATCTGCAAGCACATAGAATTCAGAATGAATAAAAGTCATGAAAAACAAACTTGTAAACTTGTCTCCAAGTCAAGCCATTCCAATGGTGAGAACAAAATATGTGAGTTCTGCCATAAAATTGGGGTCCTGAAAATACAGTTAGAACTTGGTATATAATCCCTGTTACTATGTTTATTTTTTGAGACATCTACAAATTGTAGACATCAAACTAATATAACAATAGCATAATAGTAATTTTGTCAATATATCAGCCTTACATCACCTGAACCTGAAATGAATGGTACCATATACTAGAGTCCTTCCAGGCACCCAAGTTTTTCTTTTCCACTGATGTTGAAAGACTAGTTATGGAGATGTAAATATCCTGTTCCTTAAAGTCATGTTTGACAGCATGAAAAGCTTTGAGATTTCAGTGACTGACTCCTCTGGAGATAGGAGGACAGCCCATTTTAGCTATTTCCATGGTAATGAATAGACATATACTTTAGCTATTCAAATATTTAACTAGCGCTTTTGTTGTTGTTTTGAATCCCAACAAGCTGCAGCTGCCTGTTTGTGTCTGTTGTGCCTTGAAGGGGCTTGCTGATTCAGTAGGATTCCTGAATGCATTAATTAGCCTTCTCTCATTTTCCCAGCCCATGCCTATAAAGAAATGAGCATATGCAGTTCCAATTGTGAAATGATGTGTGTCTTAAGGATAGCAGATAAGTGGAGGCTCAGAATTGCCTGTTTTTTGATGGGCAGTTTTTTTCCCTTGCTGGCAGCAGCCAGCATGGCAAGGATTGTGTGTGGCCACATAATGAATATATTGGCTATCACTATTTGCAGGCAAATGAAACACCAGCCTTGGATTAAAGTGTAACAGGGGATATGAGCATTTATCAGCCCAGGTATATGAGTCAGAAAAAGCTAAAGATCTAGAGAAAATACAGAGTTAGTGAAATGCCCAAAAATGATTGATAATTTTTAATATATGTCATCTAACCCACTCTTTATAACTGTAGGTCTCTGTGTTATAAAGACTTGGGCAATGCAATACTCCATTCTTGAAAGAATTAAATGAAAGATGCTGGTGGGGAATAAAGAAGCATGAAGACTGAACAGATGATAAAGGAATAAAGGGTGTAACTTAAAATTAAATTTTCACTTGTTTCTTTTTAAATGATTATCAAGTATAGCTGTAGCCTGGAAAAACTGTGTTCTATAGACCAATTAGGGAGGAAGATGAGATTTTGTCCTTAAGATTCAATTTCTTAGATCAATTTTCAATACAAGAAAATATTCTCCCAATAAGTAAGTATGGATATCAGAGCTTAACTAAATTTGAATTTAATTAACTAAGAATCCCTGAGCCTGGAGCCTGGATTGTACATAATGAAGTGTTCTCAGATTTAGAGTTTAGCTAATGTGAAGTCTAGCAATAGAACTCAGATTTTTATTAAATGAGACAGTCTTCCCCAGCATTATATAATATATATTATTTTTCTTAGGCTTCTTTAACCCAAACTTATCACTTCTCTTCATTCTCCTTCTTCCCATTCTCCATGCTGCAGTCTAAGAGAATTGTCAAAGTGGCAATTAAGCTGTTTCCTGTCATCCTTTACTAGGTATCAGCTCTCTCTCTCTCTCTCTCTCTCTCCTCTTTGTAGAGCCAAGAAATATTATTTAGCAAATATAAGAATATGAAAGAGGACAGAAAGTGAGAGGAATATGATGCAGGGAAAGGGAGAAGGAGAAACACATTCCAAATCGAACACAACTTTTTTTCCCAGAGTAAAAGTAAAAGGAATTTCACACCCTACATTAGATACAGGTCTTCCTGGAAAGGATAAAGAAGATCACCAAAACAGACAGGTGTGTGTGCTATTCCTAGGCAGATGGGGAGTGCTGCCCCTCACCCCACATGTCTTCATACTGGGTCTTTTAGAGATTTTTCAAGCTGTCAACTTTGGGGTTTTGTTAGAGCTTATATAGTTGGAACTTCCAAAAAAGCCCTAGACAGGTTGCTGGCGGATCTTGATGTATTGAATCTACCTGCTTCAATACCAAGGCCTTTAACACGCAATGGGAGAGGGTTGGGGGGGGTATTTTTCACTTTATTGACCCTGTTCAGACACAGTTTTCTTCAGAGTATCATTTCCTCCCATGGCTGTTAATCAAAGATGAAATCTTCAGAATCTATAGCTGTTTTTAAAAAATATTTTATTATACCACCGTGACATATACAATTACAAAGAAGTTCATGTTTGAGTTTTGGTCTTACAGTGTTCCAGCACCCATCCCCTCCACCAGTGCCCATTTCCCAACACCAATGTCATCAATTTGCTCCCCCTCCCCATCATAGCCTGCCTCTATGACAGTTTCTTTATCTCTTTTTTCTCTTTCTCCTCTCTCTCTCCTCTCTCTCTCTCTCTTTCTATCTTCTTTCTTTTTCCACATTGTGGATTTCAATCTATACATTAAGATGTTATCATGTGTATCTTTTTGCCTGTATTCAATGTTCAGTTCTAAGCTGGTATTATCATTTTTGATGATTATTAGCACACTGTTCCCTTCTCTGTCTCACCTAACCTCTGACTCCCACATGTTTGTGGTAGATTCCACCCATTTACAAGAGCTCCTGATCCATATTTTGCCTGACCTTGGATATTGGTATCATTTTAGATAAACAGACAGACAGACAGACAGATTAGATAGATAGATAGATGATAGATAGATAGATAGATAGATAGATAGATAGATAGATAGATAGATAGATAGATAGATAGATAGATAGATAGATAGATAGATAGATAGATAGATAGATAGATAGATAGATAGATAGATAGATAGATAGATAGATAGATAGATACATCATGCAAATAAATGCAGTCATTCTATATCTGTCTTTTTCCTTCTGGCTTTCACTCAACATGATCCTCTTCATGTTCATACATTTATTGCCGTTTTTAAGGGAAGTGTTGGATACAGTAAACTTTTTTTACAGTAAACTTTTTAATCTTCCTTCAATTTTCGATTATTTCTCTTTGTTCAGTTATTCTTTTTGTAAAATTTATTTTCTTATTATTTTCGGTCCAATGGTCACAATAGTGTTAACACTTTACGGTGTAGATGTGCAAAGTAACTGAACCCCAACCCCCCACCAAAGTGTCTAATTCCCTACATCAATATCCTTCAACTACTTCTTTTTACTTCTAGCCTACCTCTTCATCACTGGGGTGGCCCAATGCCATCCCAGTAGATTTCTAGTAAAATTTCCATAATCCAAGGCCATGGTGCCATCATTCTTTGATTTTGTTTCACTTTATTCCTTAGTAATTTTAGCCCTGACTAGTAAGTAATTCTGTTCTGTTTGGGTTGTGTCATGACTCTATGTGTTTACCAATGTCTGTTTTATTTTTTCTCATTTTCTCTTTTCCTCTTTAATTTTCTTTTCTCTTGTCTGTATAAGGGTCATTCTCTTTCGGGCAATTGTGCTCTCTATTTGCTGCAGTAAATGCTGCTTTTATCTACTGGCAGGAGACATTTGCAGATCTTGGTAATAGCCATGAATTACAATCATCATTGAATTCTCTACATCCTAAATTGAAAATGACTCCTCAAGGAGAAATGCTGACTCATGAAGAATCTAGCAGAGGTCCTTTGCCCTCTGCATGTACCATGCTCTGACTGCTGTCCCCTAGAGTCCAGTATATGGTCTTTGCCCTCTGCATGTCACTGTGCTCTGACCATGTTCCCTAGAGTCCAGCGTAGAGTCTTTGTCCTCTGCATGGCATCATGCTCTGACTACTATTTCATAGAATTGGTCAGCTTTAGGCAAGTTTAGCTCACAGGAGGCCCGAGATTTGGAAGAATTTTTAGCTACCTGCCTCTGAAGATAGCTGGGAAATGCAACCATTCACAACAAAGAAAACATATCAAGCTATCAGAACAATTTCCAAAAAGACAAAAGATGAACATTGCTCAGATGAAGAAAGCATAACCTCATTCACTGTTGGTCAATATACACATTGCTATAACTACAATGTAAAGCAGTATCCAAGTTTCTTAAAAAACCAAAACCAGAAATATATCACTTGTCTTCCTATTGTTCATTGATTTGCTCAAGCTGGCACCAGTAACATCTCCATACTTGCTGTCGCATACTGGTATAGCCCAAGAGCAGCTGCTCAAACCAGGAACATGAAGACCCCTCAAACCATTTGTTCAGGTCATGGGAATGAGGTCTATAATTGTTACTGGTTTTTGGCATATAAAATACAACACAGGTAGCTTGCCAGGCTCTGCTGTAGAGATATGTATTTGCTGACTATATGTATTTCTTTTTCAGAAATGCATATAGTCAGCAATTATATTTTTGGTATTTATCAGAAGAAAATGAAACACTAATTTAAATAACTATATGATTTCCATGTTTACAACTGTATTATTTAAAATAGCCAATGTGTTAAAATATATAATAATTTATAGTCGCAAATTAAATCATTAATATAAATCATTATGTCATGGAAAAGTAACTCAGCAGATGTTCAAATCATGTTTCTATTACTGTCATTGTGACCTTGGTTTGATAATTAACTTTTATATTCATTTTCCCCTTCTGTAAGTTGGAAATATTATTACTGAATTCCTTAAGGTTGCTTTGAGGAACAGATGTATTAAGACTCTACATTAAGGCACCTCATATAGTCGCTGACGCCTAGTAGGCTATGTATCATTATAGAGTATTATATTGTAGTTAGCATTCTCTACCCCCCCCCATCTATGCCACCCACACGGCAGAGACTGGCAAGCTACCCATGTCGTATTTGATATGCCAAATACCAGTAACTATTATAGACCTCATTGTCATGACCTGATGGAATGGTTTGAGGCACTTTAGGTTCCTGGAGCAAGCAAGTGCCCTTGGGCTCTACTAGCATGACAGGACATATGGAGATGTTACTGGTGCCCACTTGAGCAAATCGATGATGAACGGGAAGATAGTGATACAGTGATAATCATTAAGAAAATTTACAATTGAAATTGGTTTAAATATATGAAAATATATAATAGCCAATATATGAAATATTTATTTACAGATAAAAATGTGACGTATGCTTTAGAATACTATTCAAGTAATAAAAATAATGAAGTTTTGCTAGTTGCAGAATTTTGAAGGGGACTTGAGTTTATTATGTTAAGCAAAATAAGTCAGACAGAGAAAGAAAAAATATGATATGATTTTATTAATATATATATGAAGAATCTATAAAACAAACCATATGAACAAGGTAAACAAAATAAAACTCATAAATCCAAAGAATGAATTGAGGGGAGAAATAATATAAACTGGATGAAATGAGTGAAAGGGATCAAGAGCTATAAATTTTAAATGATAAAGCCAATAATTCATAGAGATATAATATGCAGCATGAGAATATAGAAATATTATAGATATCTGTGTGTTTTTGTGCAATTTGCCATAATACTAATGGCACTTACATACAATGTAAATATGTTTAATGTCACTGAATTATAGAATTAATGAAGTGATGTTCCAATCATTATGCAAAGAAATGCATTGAAGTTCTGTATGAAATTTTCTTTATGAGTATCACTGAATTCAGGGCCTACAGGGAAAGGAGCTTTCACTGGTATGCAGTTATCTTCCATTTGCTTGCAGCATGATCAGTGAAGCAGGACTATGTATGGCAATGTAGGAAGGAAAAACCAAGCCAGATGTTTAGCTACAGGAGCTCGGTAGGTAAATGATTCAGAAGAGAAGGCTTAGTCTCGAAGGGAACCATCAACTTCTGACAACAATCTTCCTTGAGATTACAGTTTATTTCACTGTTCCAGAAAGGCAGTTACTCAGAACACTAAAAAAATTCTTTAACCTCTGATAACATAAAAGCATATTTATCGATGACCCTGACAGGCCTGAGCATGATTTTCAGAAGGTCAAGACTTGAATCCAGAGTGTTGTGGATTGCTTTTTTAAAGAGATGAAGAAACAATTCTTCAGTAGAAATAGAGCTTCTTTCAGCATGTTCAACAGTCAGAATGAACCTAGTCATTGTTCACTGTGCTGTGAAGGGCACATGAGAGGAACACAGTAAGATGAAAAGGGTTCTAGAGTTGGCTGCATGGGTTGTGCCCTCAAATATTGGGGGAGTGGAAATATAATTCTGCTTGTTTCCCTTGATATTTTGTCTATGGGATATAACATAGCTGCAGATATCCAGAGATATCAACCATTAACATTGTCTCTTTCTGTGCCATCCTTTTCATTACATATCCCTAAAGTATACTATGTTTAGATTCTACCTAGGATGTTTATTATTTCAATTATTTACCTAACAAATAACAAAGATCAGAGGAAAATGAAAAGAGCGGAAACAGGGAGTCACAAGTAGGAAGGCCCTGGAGAAATTGTGAAAGGTAGACTTTCAACAACATGAAAGTCAGTGTGGCTTGTTAACACAGGGATTGATAAGGGATGTGTTTTGGAAGGGAGAAAACAGTGGAGTTTAGTTCTATTTTGAAGACAGAACTAATAAGGGCTTGGACAAGGACTATGGGTTAGAGAGAAGTTATAAGAAAACAAAGTTTTGTTTGATCTATAGATAGATATTGGTGGGTCAAATCATGGAGGATTACATCTCTGTGTTTCTCTGCATGAAAACTTTTTTATAAATTAATTTTTTAATATTTTATTATACCACCGTGAGATATACAGTTACAAAGATGTTCATAAGATGTTCATTGTTCATATTTGGTTTTGGTCATACAATGTTCTAGCACCCATCCCTCCACCCGTGCCCATTTCCCACTACCAATGTCCCCGATTCCTTCGCCCCTCCCCCAGCCTGTCTCTGTGGCAGGTTCTTTTTTTTTTTTGCTATTTTGGGTCACACCCAGCAATGCTCAGGGGTTTCTCCTGGCTGCATTCAGGAATTATTCCTGGCTGTGCCCAGGGGACCATATGGGATGCCGGGATTGAACCCAGTCTGACATAGGCCGGCTGTGTGCAAGACAAATGCCCTACCTAGTGGGCTATCGCTCCGGCCCCAGTGGCAGGTTCTTAAATTCTTTCTCTTTCTCTCTTTCTCTTTTCCTTTCCTTCCACATTGTGGATTACAATACATACATTAAGAGGTTGTCATGTGTACTTTTTGCCTGTATTTAATGCTCAGTTCTAGGTTGGTATCAGCACTTTAGACAATTATTAGAGAATGGAACAGTGTGCTAATAATTGTCAAACATGCTGATGCTTGAAAACACTTAATGGGGCCAAAGCTATAGAACAGCAGGTATAACATTTCCTTTTGAATGCTTCCAACGTGGGTTCAATCCCCGCACCCAATATGGTCCTCTGAGCACCATCAGGTGTAATTTCTGAGTGCAGAGCCAGGAGTATTCCCTGAGCATTGCTGGGTATGACCTCCAAAAAGAAAAAGATCCTTAACTTTCTTTGCCTGATATGCTAAATGTGTGATGCCTCGTGAGTGTGTATTGCTTCCTAAGTACCCAAGTGGAGCTACTGAGTTGACTGGTCAGTCTGGATTCAGAAATGATCAGATTGGGAAAAAAGGCAGCTCTCAGATGAATTGAATGGTATAAAATTTCATTAAATTCCCCAAAAAAGTATTTGTAGCTGGAGAGAGACAAATATTAGAGAAGTGGCGCTCTGGGCTACAGCACAGCAAGGGTTATAGCAGGGAACAGAAAGAAGGAATCACGAGAATAGAACATCCTGGAAATGAGGCAACCAAAGAGTCTAAAGGAATAAGAGGAGCCAGACCTGTGACAAGCTGCTGACAAGCCAGCAAGTCAGGAATTGATCTTGACCTTGGGACTTAGCAACACTGACACTGAAAGGGGACTTTTGGGCTGCTGCATTTTGGTGGAAACTGTATTCCAATGAATGAAAAAAATAAAGAAAGCAGTGATCACAAGAAAAGAGAGGAAAAAAGCTCTTCCCAAGAGAGTCTGTAGAAGGCAAAGGAGAAGGGACCAGAGGAAGAGAACTATAAGGTCAGGAGGCATGAGTTTTTCCAGAGAGGAGCAAGCACAGAATATATGTAAATGATAGGAAAAACCAATTCAAAGGATGACACTTGCTGGAGGATGTCCTTCAGCCAGTAAGAGATGGGCAGGTATCTCTTAAAGTCAGCCAATAGGAAGAAGTCAGCCAACCTTGACAATCCATATGATTCCTCCCACAGAAGGATGTGGAAGAGGGAAGGAATGGAGACATTCTTTGGGGGAGGAGTAGAGACACCTGCTGCTACTCCTTATTACATGTAAGAGCCAAGGACTCACGGTGAGTATGTGTGATCATGGTCAGTGCTGATGGATTAAAAACTAGACATGAGCATAATATAAAAAGGGGAGGAAAGGGGAGAGGATGGAAGGGAACACAGAACTAGTTATAAAGCCAAGCAGTTATAAGATTTCTGAATCAGTAAGAAGAATCAAGAAGGAGATTTTATTTTATTTCTAAGTTCTTTAAGAGAAAAATGGGGGTTAGTAGAGGAAGAGGGAAGTATTGGCAGAAAAAAAACCCCTTAATCACATCCTATTTAGTTGCAGAGGCTTCCAAGAAACCTCCCAATTTTAATAAACAGCAGTGATTTGTTTGCATTTGTCTACACTTCAAGTGTAGACACTCTAGAAGTGCTGGCAGTCTTCTGGCACTCTGTCTTTTGCAGGGATTAGGGATGAAGGCAAAGCATAACTCCTGAGCAGCAAAGCAGAGAAAACCCACAGGCATGCTGGGGCCTGACTTGAAGAATACACAGCTTCTCCAGCATCTGTGGTTCTGAAATCAACTACAAATCAGACAAGCTAACTCAGCCAGATGGTTCAGCACAGAGGCAGCTGATATTCCTTCCCTAATACTTAATGTCCACAAATAAAGGAAACTTCCCTAAATAGATTCCTGCATGAGCCAGGCCTGCAGATGAGTTTTGATGGGCCCTGGAAACCTTGCCGGGCTAAGCACATTTCACAGTGAAAAGAGACGGAAGGACAATAAAAGATCCTCATTTCTACTCAGTCCACGGACATTTAGTAAGAAGCTATTGTGTATTCATCTTTGTGTGAAGCACTGGAGGGCTCAAGCAAAATGAATAGGACACAGCAGAGACAAATGAAGAGGCAGAAATAAAATCTGTGCTCATTCATGGTGGTCACAATTTTCAGGTAATTTTAATGTTATTTTTGACTCTTCTGGTGAGAAGTTATTAGAAGAGCAAAGGAGAGCTAGCTCAGACTGCCTGAGAGCTGCCTATTAGGTTTACCACCAAACCACAAATGGAGAGTAATAAATAATATATTGCATCAGTTGGATCAGTAAGAATGTGGGCAAATCATTACAGTAATAAAGGAAATGAGGTCATTTATTTTTCAAAGAGTTAATGAAATGGATGCTTCACCTTCCAGGGCTTTTTTGCACATCTTGGCATCTCCTGAACCCAAGTTTTAGAGCAAGACATGAAAATAATCATTAGGGCTGCTGAGCAGAATTTTGATTATTCTTAATAATTGAATTGAACAGATGGTAAATGGTCCTGTTATATATTTGTAAGATGGGAACTTCATGTTTTGAGTAAATAGAGAGCATGAAAATGAAAGCAAAAGGGCCTGAGTGATAATACAGCTGGTAGGCTGCTTGCTTTCTATGTGGTTGACCAGGTTCCAACCTTGGCAACCCATATGGTTTCTCTAGCCAGCCAGGAGTGATCTCTGAGCTAAAGCCAGGAGTAAGTCTCTCAAACCATAGGAAATGCTCCCCTTACCAAAAAAAAGACAAGAAAAGAAAAATCACAATATGGGGGATGGAGTGATAGTAGAGGAAGTAGGGGCGCTTGCCTTGCATTTTGCTGCCCTGGTTTGATCTCCAACATCCATATGGCTCCCCCACGCTCACAAGAAGAGATCCCTTAGCCAAGTGCCAGAAGGAAATCTGAGCACTGCAGGGTGTGGCTCAAAAACAAACAAAATTGTTTATAATAAAACATCATGTATTACTAACATTCTGATATTTTTTTGTCACCTGAAATCAGACTGCCTAGAGCGCATATGCTTAGTTTAGTTTAATATTCTAAGTTTAAGTTCATGTTACAATGTGAAAACACTTTGTTACCTTTGGAATTTTGTAATCATTCAATTAAGCATCAACCTACAATTTAGAATATAGGTTCTTATCTTTTTCATCTGCTGTTATAACTATGTGTAGCTTATCAACTTTTTATGCATAGCTTCATCTCTAGGTTTTCCCTGGTTTCTTTTGGATGTACCGATTTCTATTTGCCTTATTTTTCAGTTATAAATAATGCTATTATATTGCCTAACATTATTACAAATATGTAGAAGATATTAATAATTTGTTATACAGACAAATCTTGCGAGGCTCTGCTGGGGTAGCGGGCCAGGGCTAGAACCCACTATCCCTCCCGGCACCTTGCTAGCAGCTGGGCACAGGGAGAGCCGGTAGCAGCTCAGCTCTTCTGCTGGGTGGAGTTCTGACAAGAGGGAGTCCAGATGTGGAAGCCAGATGACCCCCCCCACTCCATGAAGGCCGCCATTTTCCACATCCGGACTCCTCTCTGGTCAGAACTCCACCCAGCAGAAGAGCGACCATGCAGTTTTTAAATAAATGCTGAGATCAGAGGTGACAAAAGAGTATGCCACCTGCATGGCAGAGACTGGCAAGCTACCCGTGTTGTATTTGATATGCCAAATACCAGTAACAATTATAAATCCTGATTCCCATGACCTGATGGAATCAGGTCATGAGGCTCTTTATGTTTGAGGCTCTTTATGTTCCTGGAGCAAGCATATGCTCTTGGGCTCTACTAGCATGAGACAGGACATATGGATATGTTACTGGTGCCCGCTCGAGCAAATGGATGATGAATGGGAAGACAGTGATACAAGTGATACAGACAAATCACAGGCAGTTGAGGTTCATTACTGAGTTTGTATGTTGATTTCATCATTTTCAAAGCATACCTATTAACTTCTCTCAGATTCCCTATGTAAATATTGATATCCATTTCCTGTCTTAATCTATTAGCTTATTAGTTAGAACTTCCATCACATGATTCAAATCACAGTCATAATGTAAGTATTCTTGTGTTACCTCAGATTTTAATAGGAAAACTTAAATTTCATCACTAAGTTTCATGGTGGTTATTACTATAACACAAGGCATCTTTATAATATAAGGTCTATTATTATCATAGTATTAATTTTCATAATTTATATAATTTCATTAACATTTAAACCAAGTGTTGGTGACTAAACATATTTTCTTTGATGCCTTACATTTAGTTTCTGGTTTTTTAAAAAATTATTTTTTTTTAGGGGCCGGAGCGATAGCCCAGCGGGTAGGGCGCTTGCCTTTGCACGCGCCGGCCCATGCCAGCCTGGGTTTGATCCCTGGCATCCCATATGGTCCCCCCTGAGAAGTGCCAGGAGTAATTCCTGAGTGCAAAGCCAGGAAAAACCTTGAGCATTTCCCGGTGTGACCCAAAAAGCAAAAAAAAAAGTATCTTTTTATTAAGGTACCAGGGTTTTTAATTGTCACTGTATTTTTAGATGGTCAGAGACTAATATGAAACTATTCTTTGATTATTATATTATGCTATCTCAAGTTTATCTTTTTATGCCTGAAGCATTCTCCATTCAAGTCTGCTATTAAATTTTCCCCCTGGTTCTTCAGATATGACCAACAATCATGAAGATTCATGAGGTTCCAGGCACAGATTCTAGGCACTTTGCACACATGTATCTTTAAATAATCCTATTATATTACTGATTTTATATTATCATTTTTATAATATGATTTTATATATATATTATTATGAATCATATTTATAGGCACAGGAAAGTCAAACATTTATTTGAGTTCACATATCAATAAGGCAAGGTAAAGACTTGGAGTACAGAACTTCCTATTATTCCTACATTTCTTTGTTAAAGTCATAGCTTTGACACCTGTCACCTATGTCTCCCTTGAAAGGCGTAAACTTTTCAGAAACAGCTCCTTCCCATCTAGCGAGTAACAGCTGGAATGGCAGTACACATCTAGCACACTGGCATAATGTTATCTCTGTCTAGCACATCAATACTGACTAAAGTAATAGCATTTCTTTTATTTATTTAGCATAAATTTGTTGAGTAACTATTCTGAGTTAGACATCATTATGGGATCTAGAAAGTAATGCTTGCCATACGGTGCTTCTATCACAGTGATTTCCCACATTAAGATAATTTTATACTGTATTTTACATTAAAACAGACACCCAGGGCCAGAGCAATAATCCAGCAGGTAGGGCGTTTGCTGGCCCATGCCAGCCCAGGTTCGATCCCCGGCATCCCATATGGTCCCCCGAGCACCACCAGGAGTAATTCCTGAATGCAGAGCCAGGATAAACCCTGAAGCATTGCCGGATGTGACCCCAAAAAAGCAAAAAAAAAAAAAAAAACAACCAGACACTCAATCCAGAACTTTTCTTCGGAAATCCCTATAATTCCAAATACCCAGCTGAGTCTTAACCCTGATATGAACTGCTGTGGGAGTTATTTGTAAATTTTACTTCTGATTTGACTAGTCTTCTATTTCATTACAGAACTATCACTGAATATGACTACACAGAATTTTACATGTGCAACTGGAGTTGGTATTCACTATTGGTACCATAGTACATTTCTAAATTCCCAAAATCCCAGAATTCAAAATATCTGGCTCCGGGGCTTTGGAATTTAAGAAGACAATCCTTTGTTAGTTTTTGACTATTAGAAACTCTCTTAACTGGAATAATAGTACACATCAAGCAAGCAGCACTAGTATAATGTTATCTCTGTCTAGGACATCATAAACATTCACTAAAGTACCTGGGGGTGCTCATGGATTACTTCTGACTCTAGATTCAGGGATAACTCGAGGTGGTGCTCATGGGGAACAAATACTGTGCGAGGATCTTAACTGGGTCATCTGTGTGCAAGACAAGTGCCAGAACTTCTGTGCTGTCTCTCTAATCCAGTCATTCATAATTTATGAAAATCTTAAAATTTGTTAGAAGGAATGAATCACCCTTTAACATAATCTTATATCTGTGCTTTGTTTACAATTAAAATGCAAGTTCCTTAAACACACTGACTTTCCATTCACCACATGACTCCATACTCAACATATAGAACTCACAAGTTCCTTGTGAGATCTTGAAAATTATTCTATCAAATTAATTGAATCTAAGAACATCCTTCTTGGGGTCATAGCTATATAGTACAGTGGGAAATTTGCTTGCCTTGCATGCAGTTGACCTGGGATTGATCCCTGGTATCCCACAAGGTCCCCAGTGTACCACCAGAAGTGATTTTTAAGCAGAGTCAGGAGTAATCCCTAAGCCCCACCAGTCGTACACCAAAAAGCGAAAGAGACAGAGAAAGAGAGAGAGCGCATCCTTCTTGATCTAAGACATCCTTCAGCTAAAACTATCAATAACATTGATTATTTCTTTGTTTGGGGGCTACACCCCATGATACTCAGAGTTTATTCTTGGCTTAAGGCAAGAACCCTGACTGCTGTACTAGTCCTCCTGCTCTCTCAGCATCAATGTTAAGTCAATGTGTGACAAATAGGCTGGCAAACAGTTCACAGGAAGATATACTTACATATTATTTTCTATCTTATCACAGTATATGTGGACCTAAATATCTGAAAAAGTATCAGTCTCATTAATAAAAATGTTCAGTATATACTAGAACATTTGAAGAATTTTGTTTCTAACATAAGGCAAACTCATTGACTAAGAGCAGAACAGTGGTATTTGTCCCAATGGCAAGGAGCTGTTTCACTGAGGTCCCTGCTCAAAGATGACCCTAATAAACAGTGAGATCCAGCATTTCACCTTGGCACAAAACATAAAGCAGACTTTTTAGATCTTGTCTTTAGATCTCGTAGTTTTAGATATCGTCCTTATCAACTCCAAGGACCAACTTAGGTTTCTGGAGCTGTATCATCTTGCCACTTATTTGGGGTTTAAGATAAGAATGTGCTAGCATTTCAGGTGAAGCACTGAAACCACTTAAAACAAGCTCTGTAGAGCACAATAAAGACAATGACTTGTTCGTTTTACACATGTATTTATCAAGTACTTTCACAAAGAAGATTTCCAAATAGTTTCTTATCATATGGTTCCTAAGTCAATCTTCTATTGCCACTCCCCACTTGCTTATTTTTAGCAGTGATGCACAACCATGCAGCAAAGCCACTACAAGGAATGTGGGAGGAGTAGATGGCAGATTTTTCAGCCAATCTAATGCGTCCCCTTGGGATTTTTGCAGTTGATTTGCTGTCTCCCTCTGAGCCTGATAGTACAGATATGAAGAAAATATAAAATAAAACATTACCCCATAGGTTACTGATGGACCCATCTTTCTTTGATATGGAAAAACTCTCTGTTCCAAAACCAGTAATGGCTGCCATTTGCAGTAAGCAAGTTTCTTGGACAGACTATAGCACAGCAACCTCCATATCTTCAACCAATCAGATGGTTCAAGTTTCTTGGACAGACTATAGCACACAACCATCATATCTTCAAGCAATCAGATGGTCCTTCAAGATATGAAGATTGATGATGATGATGATGATAGACAAGCAAGAAAAGGACTTTTTGCAGGCCAGCTCCTCAATAATTGCTCATTAATTGTTAGATGCACTAAAGATATGCTAATCCAAAATCCCAGGTTAAATGTTTAAAATCAAACTGTAGAAGACCTTTTTTTGCTATTTGGGTCACACCAGGCTATGCTCAGGGGTTACTCCCTGGCTCTGCACTCATGAATTACTCCTAGCGGTGCTCAGGGGGACCACAGAGGCTGCCGGGGATTGAACCCAGGTTGGCTGTGTGCAAGCAAAACCCTACCTGCTATACGATCATTTTGGCCCCTGGAAGAATTTTTTTAAGACAGGCATAGCTGGGATGGTCAGGAAGACTTTGTAAGCAGTTGAAGGTTTTCCTTGGTAAAAATATGTCTCTCACCAAGAAGGAAGCCTAGGGCTACACTCCACTGCTAGAAAAGTAAGCTATTATCTGAGCAAGAATACCATTTCTTTTCATCAGTTTGCCTTTTTAAAATAACATAACTGTGACCAGCTACATCATTCTTAGTAAACTGAATGTAGGCCTTTTAACATAAATTAATCAAAGTAGCCCTCTTCATGGGCCCACTTCTGAGAAGCTGTCCCCTGAGTATGATCATGCACTAGAAGAGATCATTCACTGAATACTGTGTTGCAGTAGATAATTTTTGTTACCTGTATTTGATAGAATCCTAGAGTTCCCAGAAGTTTCAACAGTTGGGTAGCACTAGTAATCTGAGGTCAATTACTCTATTGGTTTAATATGAAACACTTCCTTCAGACAAGTACTGAGAAGTGAATAGAAAGACCCAAGGAGTTCTGAAAAATTCCAGGTTACTTAGTGCCCTTAGTAATAAAGGGGAAAGTGTGATGAGGGTTAATTTCATGGAAGGGAATAGAAAGTCAGTTCCTCTTTGTGAACAGAGACTCCACAAAATGCTAACACTTTGGCGCTCACTCAAATTATCTTTGGAGGCTGGTTCTAGGATAGGAGAAGGCCTGCGAGTTTATAGACCTGTATCAACTATAGCATCATATATCTACCATTTCCTATTCATTTAACTTTTAGTTTTTTGGGGCCATACTCAGTGCTTAGGGATTACTCCTGGCTCTAAATTCAGGGATTACTCAGAGTGGGCTTGGTGGAACAGTGTGTGTACTGGGGATCAAACCCAGGTTGACCACGTGCAAGGCAAAAATCCCTACTCATTGTACTATCACTCTGGCCTATGATTTATTTTTATTTATGGCCCTATCACCCTGAACATGCCTAATTTCATTTAAAATTAGTTTTTTTTTGCTTTACCTTATTTTATTGATAGAACAAATACAGATGTCCAGCTAAATTCAACTTTCAGAAACATAAGAAATAAAGTTTGTGCATTTCTTAATATTGTATAGGACATAAACAAAAAGTCATGTGTTACTTATCTGAAATCGAAACTGAACTGGTATCTTGTACTTACAAATCTCCAAAACTTTTTGATGAGTTTCTCAGCATTTTGTAGAGCTCTGTTGTAAAATAACATCTCCAGCCTTGATTTTAGGGAGGTAATTTTATACACAATAGAAAGAAGTATCTTTGGTGATAATAGTTGTTGGAGTGGAAGGGAAGTTCCACTAAACTATGGAGCACTACCTCAGGAGGGCATTGTCCTACAGTCTCAACATTCCCTGCAGAATGGCATTACCTGAGCAGTTCTGCAAAATACTGACACCAACGTCTGCCCTGGGAAATAATTCATTATTTGATCTGGGAAGCAGCCTGGAAGATGAATTTTCTAAAAACTCATGGCATAGTGGTGGAGAAATAGTACAGGGTAAGGCATGCATCTTGAATGAAACCAAGAAGGGTAGATCCCTGGAACCCCATACGACTCCTGGGCAAAGAGCCACAAGTGAACCCTGAGCATTGCTGGTATGACCCCAAAACAAACACTAATAAATAAAAACTCATGGAAACATTATTTATAAAAGTCAAATTACAAAAACACAACAGTGACTGCACTGATAAAGAGGTTTTATATAGCACATATTTATACAGCTATAAATCTCTACATATGATGAATACGTTTTTTTTTTTCTGCTTTTTTCTTATTTACTTTTTATTTCTATAACAAAAAAGAATACAGAGCAGGAGAAACAGCACAGGAAGAAAAGGCTTTTATCCTGCCCAAGCTGACACTGGTTCGATCCCTGGCACCACATATGGTCCCGCCAAGCATTGCAGATAGTGATCACTGAACACAGAGTCAGGAATCATCCCTGAGCAGAGAGTATCGTCAGCTCCCCCCAAAAAAACAACAAAACCAAAAAAAGGCAAGTAGAATCCTGGGTTTTGTGTTTTATAGAAGCTGTGGCTGACTTCATGTATTTTTGGCATTTCTAAATTTTTTCTGAACACTCCAGTTCTAAAAACTTAGGGCAGAGTGAAACCAGAGTATTATGTGTGCCCCACCTCCACGATCCTCTACCTCTACCCCCCCTCTCCACTGTCCTCACCCACACTACATATGTATATATATGTATATATATATTAATCTATATATATATTTTCTATATATCTATATATATTCATTATCAGCAAGGAATCTAGCAGGCACTTAGAATGATGGGGAGAACAACTGTTCATGAAATACCCTGGAGAATGACAGGTTTATTAAACTAATACCCCAACTGAACATCAGATTGATATGGTCCAGGAAGAAATCTCTTACAGTAACCCTTTTCAGTAACACTTTCCAGGAACCTCCCGTTTAATGAAAACTTGCATGGACAATGTCTCATTTGATTTCCAAACCAACCTGTTTGGAGACTGAAGCTCATAGGGATGATTTGGCTTCTTCAGCAACCCACAGTCTCAAATCACGAAGAGTTCCTTTACACTACTGCATTCTGTTTGTAGAATCTGAGAAGTTACAGGCTCTGCATGTGCTACTATTTTTTTTAAATTTTTTTATTTTTACAGTTACAAAAGATATACAATTAAAAAGTTCATATTTGGGGTTTGGTCATACAGTGTTCCAACACCCATCCCGCCAACAGTGCCCATCTCCCACAACTAATGTCCCCGGTTCCCTCCCCCTTCCCCAGCCCACCTCCATGGCAGGTTCTTTATTTCTTTCCCTTTTCTCTCTTTCTCTTCTCCTTCCCTTCCAGACTATGGATTACAGAACATACATTAGAAGGATGTCATGTGTATCCTTTTGCCTCTATTTAATGCTCAGTTCTAGGTTGGCATTAGTACCCTCGACAATTATTAGCACACTGTTCCATTTTCTGTCTTACCTACCCTCTGACTCCCCCACGTTTGTGATAATTTCCACCTTTGACAAGACCTCCTGATATATGTTTCACTTGACCCTGGATATTGGTATCATAATATGTACATATATATTTATGCCATGCAAATAAATGCAGTCATTCTGTATGTGTCTCTCTCCTTCTGGCTAATTTCGCTCAACATAATCTCCATGTCCATCCATTTATAGGCAAATTTTATAACTTCATTTTTCCTAACAGCTGCATAGTATTCCATTGTGTAGATGTACCAAAGCTTTTTTATCAATCATCGATTTTGACAAGACCTCCTGATATATGTTTCACTTGACCTTGGATATTGGCATCATAATATGTACTTATATATTTATGCCATGCAAATAAATGCAGTCATTCTGTATCTGTCTCTCTCCTTCTGTCTAATTTCGCTCAACATAATCTTCTCCATGTCCATCCATTTATAGGCAAATTTTATAACTTCATTTTTCCTAACAGCTGCATAGTATTCCATTGTGTAGATGTACCAAAGCTACTTTATCCAGTCATCGATTTTCGGGCACTCTGGTTGCTTCCAGATTCTGGCTATTGTGAATAATGCTGCTATGAACATAAAAGTAGGGATGGTGGTTCCGCTGGGATTTTTGGTTTCCCAGAGTAGATTCCCAGGAGTGGTATGGCTGGGTCAAATGGGAGTTCAATTTCTAGTCTTTGGAGGAAAGTCCATATTGTTTTCCAGAAAGGCTGTACCAGCCGGCATTCCCACCAACAATGGATGAGTGTCCCCTTTTCCCCACATCCACGCCAGCACTTGTTGTTCTTGCTCTTTTGAATATGTGCCAATCTCTGTAGTTTAAAGTGTTATCTCATTGTTGTTTTGATTTGCATCTCTCTGATGATTGGTGATGATGAGCATTTTTTCATATGTTTTTTTGCCATTCGAATTTCTTCCTTGCTGAAGTTTCTGTTCATTTCTTCTCCCCATTTTTTGATGGGGTTGTTTGTTTTCTTCTTGTAAAAGTTCTACCAGTGCCTGATATATCCTGGATATTAACCCCTTATCAGATGGGTATTGGGTGAATATTCTTTCCCATTCTGTGGACTGCTTTTGTATCTTAGTCACTGTTTCTTTTGAGGTGCAGAAGCTTTTTAGTTTCATGTAGTCCTATATGTTTATCTTTTCTTCTAGTTGCTATGTTAGTGATGTTTCACCTTTAAAGATGCCTTTAGCTTCAATGTCGTGGAGGGTTTTTCCTATATTTTCTTCAATGTACTTTATGGACTCAAGTCTGATATTGAGATCTTTAATCCATTTTGATCTGATTTTTTGTGCATGGTGTTAGACACAGGTCCAAATTCATTTTTTTACATGTTGCTGCCCAGTTTTCCCAACACCACTTATTGAAGAGGCTCTCCTTACTCCATTTTAGACTCGGTTCCACCTTTATCAAAGATTAAATGATCATGTGTTTGAGGTTGGTTGGTGTCAGAATACTCAATTCTATTCCATAGGTCCACGGGTCTGTTTTTATTCCAATACCATGCTGTTTTAATTACTACTGCCTTGTAGTACAGTTTGAACTTGGGAAAGGAGATGCCTCCCCATCTTCTTTTTCCCAAGGATTGCTTTAGCTTTCCTTGGGGGGTTTATTGTTCCATACAAATTTCAGGAGCGTTTGGTCAATTTCTTTGAAGAATGTCATGGGTATCCTTATAGGGACTGCATTGAATCTGTACAGAGCTCTAGAGAGTCTTACCATTTTGACAATGTTGATTCTCCCCCATCCATGAACAGGGAATATGTTTCCATTTCCTTGTGTTCTCTTTTATCTCTTGGAGCAGTGTCTTGTAGTTTTCTTTGTACAGGTCCTTTACACAATTGGGTAGGTTGATTCCTAGGTATTTGATTTTCTGTGGCACAATTGTGAATGGAATAGTTTCCTTAATATCCCTTTCTTCTCTTTCGTTATTTGTATATAGGGAAAGCCACTGACTTTTGGGTGTTGATTTTCTATCCTGCCACTCTACTATATGCGTCTATTGTTTCTAGGAGTTTTTTTGGTAGAGAGTTTAGGGTTCTCTAGGTATAATATCATGTCATCTGCAAATAATGATAGTTTGACTTCTTCCTTGCCTATCTGGATGCCCTTGATGTCCTTTTCTTCTCTGATTGCTATGGCAAGTACTTCCAGTACTATATTGAATAAAAGAGGTGAGAGTGGGCAACTTTGTCTTGTCCCTGATCTCAGGGGAAGGCTTTCAACTTTTCCCCATTTAGAATGATGCTTGCTGTGGGCTTTTGGTAGATGGCTGTAACTATCTTGAGGAAAGTCCCTTCAATTCCCATTTTCTGGAGGGTTTTAATCATGAACGGGTGCTGGATCTTGTCAAATGCTTTTTCTGCGTTTATAGAATAGAAAATTGCTGAGTCTGGGACCTGAGCGATATTCCAGCAGGTAGAGCATTTGCCTTGAATGCGGCCGGCCCATTTTGGACCAGGTTTGATCCCCTGGCATCCCATATGGTCACCCGAGCACTGCCAGGAGAAAATCCTGAGTGCAGAGCCAGGAGAAATCCCTGAGCATTGCCAGGTGTAACCCAAAAAAAGTTAACAAAAGAATATTGCTGAGTCATAAAAACACAAGAAAATCCTACCATTTATGACATGAGTTCTACAGCTTTAAAAGATCATTATGCTTAATGAAATTAGTCTAACAAAAGGAAGTTCACTTATAAGTGAAACTTGAAAAGCTAAATAAAACAAAGAAAATCCTATGGGAAAAAGAAGCGCAGAGGATAGGAAGAAGGGAAATTATAGGGATTCAGTTAAAAGATACTCACTTTCAGATATAGAATAAATCCATAGTATGGATACTATTGTCCATAGTAAGATGGACTACAGCTAACACTAGAACAATTATTAAGAAAGCAGTTTAAGCATTTTCATTACAAGATTTCCTTTCTACTCTTTGTATTATGCTTAAATGAGAAGATAGATATTAGCTGAGTCTACTGTCATAATCATTTCACAATATCTATGAATCAAACTACTATATGCTGAAAATTTGTTCAAGGATAGGTATCAATTATATCTCAATGTAATTCGGGAAAGTTGCTCCACATGAGAGTAATCACATTAAAATCTCAAAAATGTTCCTTTTTGGTTATAAAAAGGAAAAAAACCTTTAGGTTACATATATATATATATATATATGTATGTATATATATGTATATATATATGGGTGGTAACCTAAAAGAAATTATATATATATATATAGTCACTGTATCACTGTCTTCTCGTTCATCATCGATTGGCTCGGCGCGGCACCAGTAACATCTCCATATGTCCTGTCTCATGCTAGTAGAGCCCAAGGGCCCCTACTTGCTCCAGGAACATAAAGATCCTCAAACCATTCTATCAGGTCATGGGAATGAGGTCTATAATTGGTACTGGTATTTGGCATATCAAATTCGACATGGGTAGCTTGCCAGGCTCTACCCTGAGGGTAGCATACTCTTGTAGTCATCTCTAAATTCAGCATTTATTGATGAACCTGCGAGGCTGCTTGTGGCTGCTGGCCGCGTGAGCTGGGCTGTGATAGGTTGGTCTGCTGGGTGGAGTTCTGACGAGGGAGAAGTCCGGATGTGGATAATGGAGGCCCTCATGGAGTGGGGGTCGTCTGGCTTGTTGAGAGGCTCTGCTGGGGTGGCAGGCCAGGGCTAGAACCCAACATCCCTCCTGGGCGCCTCATGAGTGGCTGGGCACAAGGAGAGCAAGTAGCAGCTCTGCCCCATGTCTGTGAGTCACTGGATCCACATACCTCGGCTGGATTTAAAAAAAGACTGCTGCAGGGTGGATCTCGATGAGCTGGGCTGTGATAGGCTGGTCTGCTGGGTGGAGTTCTGATGAGGGGAAAGTACAGATGTGGAAAATGGAGGCCCTCATGGAGTGGGGGTCATCTGGCTTGTTGTGAGGCTCTGCTGGGGTGGCGGGCCAGAGCTAGAACCCGCCATGTGGAAGAAACCCATGGAGCTGACCTCCGGGTAAGGGGCTCGGCCAGTTCCTGGCCGATTCCAACACTGCTCCAAGGGTTTGCTCTCATGAGCGGGGAGAGACCATGCTGGCCGAACTCAGAGTACAGTTTTGAACCCTGTCCTTTCCTCTGCCTCCATGTCAGTTGCTCCGAAGAGAGAGAGAACCACCCACACCAGACACACAGGTCCCTTGGCGCACAGCCATTTTGGCGGCCGCACAATATTTTTAGATGATGCTGATTTTAGCATAAGGTTCTTCCCAAGTTCTTTCACGTTTATACATAGTAAACAGTTCTAGTCAGGTTTTATTTTTTTTTATTTTTTTTACTAAATTTTTTTATTTTTACAATTACAAAGATATACAATTAAAAAGTTCATATTTGGGTTTTGGTCATACAGTGTTCCAGCACTCATCCCACCACCAGTGCCCATCTCCCACCACCAACGCCCCGCGGTTCCCTCCCCCCCTCCCCCAGCCCTCCTCCATGGCAGGTTCTTTATCTCTTTCCGTTTCTCTCTCTTTCTCTTTTCCTTCCCCTCCAGACTATGGATTACAGAACATACATTAAAGGGTTGTCATGTGTATCTTTTTGCCTCTATTTAATGCTCAGTTCTAGGTTGGCATTAGTACCCTCGACAATTGTTAGCACACTGTTCCATTTTTCTGTCTTACCTACCCTCTGACTCCCACACGTTTGTGATAATTTCCACCTTTGACAAGACCTCCCGATATATGTTTCACTTGGCCTTGGATATTGGTATCATAATATGTACATATATATTTATGTTATGCAGATAAATGCAGTCATTCTGTATCTGTCTCTCTCCCTCTGGCTAATTTCGCTCAACATAATCTTCTCCATGTCCATCCATTTATAGGCAAATTTTATAACTTCATTTTTCCTAACAGCTGCATAGTATTCCATTGTGTAGATGTACCAAAGCTTCTTTTATCCAGTCATCGATTTTTCGGGCACTCTGGTTGCTTCCAGATTCTGGCTATTGTGAATAATGCTGCTATGAACATAAAAGTAGGGATGGTGTTTCCGCTGCGTATTTTTGGTTTCCCAGAGTAGATTCCCAGGAGTGGTATGGCTGGGTCAAATGGGAGTTCAATTTCTAGTCTTTGGAGGAATGTCCATATTGTTTTCCAAAAAGGCTGTACCAGCCGGCATTCCCACCAACAATGGATGAGTGTCCCTTTTCCCCCACATCCACGCCAGCACTTGTTGTTCTTGCTCTTTTGAATATGTGCCAGTCTCTGTGGTGTAAAGTGGTATCTCATTGTTGCTTTGATTTGCATCTCTCTGATGACTAGTGATGATGAGCATTTTTTCATATGTTTTTTTTGCCATTCGAATTTCTTCCTTGCTGAAGTTTCTGTTCATTTCTTCTCCCCATTTTTTGATGGGGTTGTTTGTTTTCTTCTTGTAAAGCTCTACCAGTGCCTGATATATCATGGATATTAACCCCTTATCAGATGGGTATTGGGTGAATATTCTTTCCCATTCTGTGGACTGCTTTTGTATCTTAGTCACTGTTTCTTTTGAGGTGCAGAAGCTTTTTAGTTTCATGCAGTCCCATATGTTTATCTTTTCTTCTAGTTGTTTTGTTAGTGATGTTTCACCTTTAAAGATGCCTTTAGCTTCAATGTCGTGGAGGGTTTTTCCTATATTTTCTTCAATGTACTTTATGGATTCAAGTCTGATATTGAGATCTTTAATCCATTTTGATCTGATTTTTTGTGCATGGTGTTAGACACAGGTCCAAATTCATTTTTTTACATGTTGCTGCCCAGTTTTCCCAGCACCACTTGTTGAAGAGGCTTTCCTTACTCCATTTTAGACTCGTTGCACCTTTATCAAAGATTAAATGATCATGTTTTTGAGGTTGGTTGGTGTCAGAATACTCAATTCTATTCCATAGGTCCACAGGTCTGTTTTTATTCCAATACCATGCTGTTTTAATTACTACTGCCTTGTAGTACAGTTTGAAGTTGGGAAAGGTGATGCCTCCCATCTTCTTTTGCCCAAGGATTGCTTTAGCTATCCTTGGGGGGTTTATTGTTCCACACAAATTTTAGGAGTGTTTGGTCAATTTCTTTGAAGAATGTCATGGGTATCCTTATAGGGACTGCATTGAATCTGTACAGAGCTCTAGGGAGTCTTACCATTTTGACTATGTTGATTCTCCCCATCCATGAGCAGGGAATATGTTTCTATTTCCTTGTGTCCTCTTTTATCTCTTGGAGCAATGTCTTGTAGTTTTCTTTTGTACAGGTCCTTTACACACTTGGGTAGGTTGATTCCTAGGTATTTGATTTTCTGTGGCACAATTGTGAATGGAATTGTTTCCCTTAATATCCCTTTCTTTTCTTTCGTTATTTGTATATAGGAAAGCCACCGACTTTTGCGTGTTGATTTTGTATCCTGCCACTCTACTATATGCGTCTATTGTTTCTAGGAGTTTTTTGGTAGAGAGTTTAGGGTTCTCTAGGTATAATATCATGTCATCTGCAAATAATGATAGCTTGACTTCTTCCTTGCCTATCTGGATGCCCTTGATATCCTTTTTCTTCTCTGATTGCTATGGCAAGTACTTCCAGTACTATATTGAATAAAAGAGGTGAGAGTGGGCAACCTTGTCTTGTCCCTGATCTCAGGGGGAAGGCTTTCAACTTTTCCCCATTTAGAATGATGGTTGCTGTGGGCTTTTGGTAGATGGCTGTAACTATCTTGAGGAAAGTCCCTTCAATTCCCATTTTCTGGAGGGTTTTAATCATGAACGGGTGCTGGATCTTGTCAAATGCTTTCTCTGTGTCTATTGATAGGATCATATGGTTTTTATTTTTTCTCTTATTGACATGATGTATTATGTTTATTGACTTGCGAATGTTGAACCATCCTTTCATACCCGGGATGGATCCTATTTCGTCATGATGTATAATCTTTTTGATGAGTCTTTGGATTCTGTTTGCTAGTATTTTGTTGAAGGTCTTAGCATCGTGTTCATCAGGGATATTGGTCTATAGTTTTCTTTCTTTGTGTTGTCTCTCCCTGCTTTGGGTATCAGGGTGATATGTGCCTCGTAGAAGCTGATCATCAGAGATTACTTTGAGAGCCTGTATGCCGTGGAAACATGAGAATCTAGAAGAATTCGGTCAATTCCTGAAGTCCTATAACCTCCCACGGCTGAAACAAGAAGAACTCTTATACCTGAAAAGCCTATCACCATTGAGGAAATAGAAACAGTAATTAAAAGACTTCCCAAACACAAAAGCCCATGTCCAGATGGATTCCCTAGTGAACTCTACCAAACCTTTAAGGAGGACCTACTGCCAATCCTTTTCAAGCTCTTCCAGGAAATAGAAGAAACAGAAACACTCTAGTCAGGTTTTTAACTGATACCAGTAAGCCTAGCAAGAAGCCAGAGCAAACCACACATCAGGCAGTCAGTCATTCTCAACATCCAGACTCCATAGTTCCTCAGAGCTCCATTCAAGCGAAAACCTGATCTTCCCCTTTTAAATTTCATCAGTAAATGCTCGGGTTGAGAGCCTTTTACTGAGACTATACCACCTACACGGTAAACCAGGCAAGCTACTCGTGTTTTAATTATCTGTTATACCAAAAAGCTAGTAACAATTTGGACCTCAATTCCATGACCTGAAGAATGTTTTGGGCTCTTCCTGTCCCTGGAGCAAGTAGATGCCCTTGGGTTACACTTGCTTGTGACAGGACTAATGGAGATGTTACTAGTGCCCACTCAAGCAAATCAATGAACAATGGGAAGACAGTGATACAGTGATACAAGTTTTCCCTAATTTATGGATGAGAATCAAAACACTTTCAAATTCACTGAAGTAAAAACAAAACTTCTCTTATAGCAAAGTGATGACTATGCCTGGGCTCCCAATAAGAAAGACAAATGAAGTTTAATGAAGGGGAGCAAACTGTCCCATTCATCACAAAGGAAAGGAGAGCTAATAAATCTGTCAATGATTGCAACAGCATCTGAACTGCCCACTCTCAATTTCAGAATGGCAGTGAGACTTTTTTTTATGAAAAGCCCCCATGTCAGATTTTTCTTTCTCATGCTTTCAAAGCCAACACTATACTACCAGATAAGTGAGCATTACTTCCAATGAATCCATCATAAATATTACTTAACTTGGGAGCAAAATTGATTAAGCTGTCCAATTTAGAGGAAGAAGAGTCATTTTCAATTTCAGAGTAGCAGGCTAGAAAGCAAAAGTCACATCCAGGAGTCCATGAAGAAAACTTCCTTCCAGATTTGTTTTGTTGACTCTCAAGGATTTTTAAAGATTCTTCATGTGTTGTGCTAATATAATAAAAATCAGAGGATTTCAGAGGATTTCACATAAAATGCTGGTTTCTATCACTTTTATAAAAAATGGATAACCTGAATACAACTGTATACTCTATAGGAAAAACAAAGAAATAACTCCTTTCAAACGTGGCACCTAATGCCCCCAGGAGCCCATTCAGCAGTTGTACTAATTTTATGGCCCATAAATGGCATTATTTGCAATCTCTTTTCACAAATAACCCAAGTAAACACAAAGAAATGTATCATTTCTCTAACTTGTAGGAGGGATTTACAAATATTTTCATTTTTTCTTTCCCTTCTTTGGATGTCACCAACCCAAATACATTAATAAATTAAATACAGATTTATTCTTAGAGTTTTTTTTTTTTTTTTTGGTTTTGTGGTTCACACCCTGCGATGCTCAAGGGTTACTCCTGGCACTGCACTCAGGAATTACTCCCGGCAGCAGTGCTCGAGGACCACATAGGATGCCAGGGATCAAACCCGGTAGGCTGCGTGCAAGGCAAACACCCTACCCGCTGGACTATTGCTCCAGCCCCTGATTTGTTTTTAGAGTTTTCTTTAAAAAAAAAAACAGATTGAGTTAGAGACAAATAAGGGATCATTCTGCTTTATTGGGTAGTAAGAACTGCATCTGAGTTCTCTGTAATAAGCAAGAAAAATTCAGCTGTTTGACTTGGTGTGATGAAAGAGAGCTAGGAAGTTTGTGTCATCTGCAGAAACTTTGCCCAAAGCCTGAATTTCCCCAATGACAATCAGAATGAGAAATCAGCAGCGGATCGAAGGAAATGTAAAATTTCCCTGTCATAAGAATAAATCCTAAAAGATAAATTGTTAGCTTCCACACAGAATGAAGTTATAGCTCTTTGACAAATGATGTTCTGGGTAGTCTTGACAACAGCCTATTAGAAGTGTGCAAAGGAGGTCTTCTCATAAGTCAGAACATTTTAGCAAGGAGTTAAAACAAATATTTCTAGGCTATTCCCTATATATCCCTAAAATGTAATTATAGACATTTGTATTAGTCTGCCATAAAGCATGACAGCTCCAATTTTACAAAATGTTAATTAAAAAATCTATTATAACCACTGTCGCTCTGGGAGAAATTAACATCACACCTAAGGTTGGGAGTCAATGAAATGCAGAGGCTGTGAAATTAGAATGGCAATGGCAAAAAAAAAAAAAGAAAGAAAGAAAAGAAATTTAAGAGATTAATTCAGAAGCAATTTGGTTAAGATTTTGGGCTGGGCTCTAACCCTCCAGTGAAGAAATGCTGGGTATCAAATAAAAGATCTGGAGCTTTTCAGAAGTTTGATGGGAGAAAAAAATTAAAGATCACAGCACGGAATTAAAATGGAAAATTGGGCAGACTGAAGTTAGTTCACCTGGAAACTCAGGAAGAAGCAACATCAAATCATTCAAATAGCATGGCAAAAGACATTAGCAACTTCCAGTGAGATCAGGAAAGTGAAAATTAGCTCAAAAATTAGAATTTTGCAAAGTATTTCCTAAAGTCTAGGTCATGGGATTCATGGGATTTGACTCCAAGGATTACAAATTGGAAGTCTGCTGGCCACATTGGATTGAGTATTCTGTCTGGCTTTGCAGTGCTCTTTTTTTGAAATGTATAGTGGGTGCCAACACTTAAAAGTCAGGAGATTTGAAAAGGGTCTTTCCTTTTTGCATGGTGGCAGCCATCAATAAGCAAGATGGGCAAGTACAAGTACATTCAGGAGTTCAAGATAAAGAAGTGATTGGGATGGGATGGGATGGGACGGGATAGGATGGGATGGGATGGGATGGGATGAGATGGGATGGGATGGGACGGGATGGAGATGGGATAGGATAGGATTCCTCCTGGGAGTGCCCTACTAGCAGTATAGCCATCGCTAGGCGCATGGAGACCTCAGGCCCCACCTGATCTGATAAAGCACGCAGGCTGGGCTTCAAGTCCAAGCAAGGTTATGTTATTTAATGGATTTTGTGTGCCATGGTAAGGCCCAGTACCGAAAGATGTGACTGGCAAGCCAGTGCATTGTGGTGTTAACTAGCTTAAGTTTTCCCCGAACCTTCAGTCTGTGACTGAGAAACGCTGGACATCACTTTGGGGCTCTGAGAGTCCTGAATTCTTTACTGGGTTGATGAAGATACCACATATATATTTTTGAGGTTATCCTCATCAATCCATTCCATAATGCTATCAGAAGAAATTCTTGCTGCATGGTGGATCACAAAACCAGTGCACAAGCACAGGGAGTTGTGAATGCTGATGTCTGTGGGCCAAGAGCCACAGCCTTGAGGAGAGTCCCAAGGACCACCCACTATCTGTGTCTCTCGCCTGAAATATGGAGAAGGCACAATGCTCTCCAGCTTTCCAGTTACCGCTACTATGTAACATTTTTAAAATTTCTTACCTAATGAACAACTTGGGGCAGTAATTTTTTTAAAATAAATAAGTAAATAAACAAAACGAATGAACGAATGAATGAATGGATGAATGAATGAATGAATGAATGAATGAATGAATACAGGAGATTTCGGACACAAAAATCCTGGCTTCTCTTTTGAAGGCAGACTTGGCAGCGATAGACCTGGGTTCCTGGGTGGCAACTAGCTGAATTCAGACAACAGAAGCTCCATGAGGAGAAGACTGGACAGCCTTATTCAACCCAGAGGCATGAGCACTGGAAAAAAAGATATCTCTAAAGAAGATTGGTGATAAAAGGTTGAATGAACGATGACAGAACAGAAGTTTCTTTCTTTAACAAACACACGTTCCAGTAGCTCATCCGTCCAGACTGCTCCTTTCCAGGCTCTAGAAGCAATTATATATATACTTTCCTTGGTGCTATAAGATTTTTTTTTGTTGTAACAATCTATGTTGCCTTTGGACATGAATTTCCCACTATAATTGCTACATATGCAAGCCACTGAAGTGAAATCACAACACAGCAACATCCGTTAAGGATTCTTCAGAATACGCTAAAGAAATGATCTTCTTTTAAAGATTTGGCATCATTATTTATCCTGCAGGAAGTAAACTGTATGAAAGAACTTGCCAAAGCCTCTTCCTGCTCTTGGAAAAGAACAAATACTTATAGGCTTAAAATTGGATCATTTGTTTATCATTCAACCAACATTAAATCCTCCAAGTGGCAGGATGATGAAAGGCAATGCAATCTGTTTCTTTCACCTATATCCAAAGATTCAAAATGTATATTGAATGCCTGGCTAATAAAGAAAACAACTATTATGTGAATCTTCAATTTGACAGATATGTACATTCCTAACTAATTGTCAAAACCTGTTAGAACTTCTGTCTCTATGTTATAAAAGGAACTGGATACTTAAGTTAATGGACATAGCAGGCATTTAAACAGATCTGTTAAACACCGGTACCATGTCCATTAAACTACCAATTTCTTGGCTAAATTCTATTTTGGAGTGTAGTGGTTTTAGCCGTGACTTGAAAAAAAAGATGTACAATTCTGACCTTCAAATCTAGGCAGATAATCTTATTTGGAAAAAGCATCTTTACTGGTATAATTTGGAATCTAAAGATGAGATAATACTGGGTAAATAATTATTTCTATAAAACAATAAGATAATGCAGAAATAGAGAGAGGAGAAAGATAGGAAAACAGAGGCAGAGAGGGAGTGAAATTTATTTGAAAGCTAACAAATGCCAAGAATTGGCAGCAGTCACCAGAAGTTAGAGACAGGCATGGAATAAACTTTTATCTCAGACTAAGGTAAAACCTTGGAACTAATTCTGTTAATACCTCAATTTCAGAGTTCTGGACTTTAGAATCATGACATAAATAAATTTCTGTTGTGTTAAGAATTGGTATGGTAACATTTAAGTATAATAAATTGTATGGCAGTTCTAGTAAAGTGACGCATCCAAATGCTCACGGCCCATGTACTGAAGATTTTTCATGTTCTGTTTGGGGGGATTAGAATGTATTCAGGAGTCTCAAACCCAACTGGAGAGTTCACTTCCTGGGATTCCTCCTGGCTCTGTGCTCAGGGATCATGCCTGGTGGGGCTTGAGGAACCATATACGGTATCAGGAATCGAACCAGATTTGGTTGCATACAGGCTAAACACCCTATCCTTTGTACCATGGCTCTTGAGAAAGACATATGGAAGGAGGAGAAGGAAGAAGTAAGGACTTCGGAGATAATGAGAAGCAAAACAACTTCAGCTGGCACTCGAGGTAAGGCTGAGGAAGCTCACCTCGCTTGCCTGAAAATTTGGATTAGGAATGCATACACCATACCACAGTCACAGGGAAAGGGTCAGATGAGCAAACATGGTGATCTCAACTAAAAATGAAATCTGATATTTTCCCCTCTTCTTTTACACCCAGGATCTTCAAAGTATCGATCTGTTTAACTAACGTATGACATAGCAGTTTCTGCCTTCTTTCTCTATCTTAGATGACTTTCCCTCAAGGGGTACACGTTGAAGTTAAGTTAAATAATTAAATTAAACATACTCATAGTTTAACTCTTGATTAAGTAGTACACTCTAGGTTTGACTTGTGGAAAATGTTGAAACAGTGGCCTTTTCTTTAGCAAAGTTTATTTTATCTGTGTTAAGCTGACCGTTTCAGTGCATCCAGTCCCCAGCATTTGTAGTACCCAAACATTTCCTATATCTATTAGGGAATGACAAAAATTAGAGCTTAGGTACTTCCTAATTCCTATGGACCCATTTCTGCTTTTTCCAAAGGGACTAAGAGATGTTGGCCAACATTAGTTAGGCTCCATTAGTAGAAGGAAGTGGACACTAGTGAAGAGATTGGTGTTGGGACATTGTATGCCTAAAACCCTATTATGAATAACTTTGTAATCCATGGTAACTAAATAAAGTTTTAAATAAAACTAAATAAAATGCCATTCAGGCCCTAAGACTATATAAATTGTATCCGCTAATCTCATTAAGAAATGCTAAGAATGTTAATCAGATGGACCCCAGAAGACCAGGGTTCAAATCTGACTTGATCTGTAATTCCTATTAGTTCTGGGCTTTGGAAAGGCACAAGTTCCTGGGCTGTGCTGGGGTTCCTCATGTCTGTTGTTGCTGTTGCTTTTGGTCCAGGATAGACTTTCTCTCCTGGAGACCTGAGCTTGAGCAATTAGATCCTATGTTAGTCTTTTTACACCCCTCAGCCAATGATGGGTGAGTGCATGAATATAAATGGAAGTGCACTTCCAAATCTGTGGGAGCATCTAACACTTCAGAGTTCTCTGTCTACAACACTGCTGTAAATGGTTCACTGCACACTGTCACCTCCCCATCTTACTTCACCCACTCCCCGTCATCCACCCTGGGTTACTTTCTTATTGAATTACTCATAGGTGAATTCTCATCACAGCATCCACTTCCAGGAATCCTATTTGAAGCCCTGTTCAGCGGTCTTGTGGAGAAACCATGCATTAAAAACAGGAGATTATCTGGTACAAAGGTCACAACTAGCAACTTGCAGAATCTTTAAAACATGTAAGGAATCCTGCCAACATTTAAAAACTGGGACATTCTACACAGTGGAAAACACATCTCCCTCATATTGAAAACTCAAAAAAAAATTCTCCTGGACCTACCTCTATACAACAGCACTACTGCATGGTAGCTCTGCTTTGTTCCATATCCACCAACCAACTACTCATTACAGGACCTGGTCTCTGGAATCATATCAATGAGCAGGTGACATATGATGTACTAGTACTGCATATTACTATACTGTTTGTCTAATCTGAATGGCACAATGTTTCTTGAAACTCTTCATCTGGAGGACTGCTGTGGGGCAGAGGTGAATGATCATGTAAGAAAATGATAAAGATAAAGACAATGATAAAGATGATAGCAATAATAATTTATGTACCACTTGAAATCTTTCCCTTTTGTATGAGGTACATTTCATAAATACTCATAGGAAAGAATAGGAATCAGTACTAAACTACATTGACAGTTCCAGTAGAAGTATCCAATATATCATTAAGCAGAATACAGGAAAGACAGATTTTATTGCATGAGCAACTTGAAGATCTTCAATGTTAGGGACCAAGTTGTAAAAGGACACACGGCACACCTTGAAATTTCCCATGCTCTAAAAGTCATCCCTCCTTTGCACAAGACCCATCCTTCTCACAGGCAACTATGGTACCAGTGACTAGTTGTAGCTAGAATACTAAGGCAGACCCATCCTGGAAGACAAGGAACAATTACTCCCAAAGACCCCAAACACCTCTTCCATACTTATGAGTCTAGCATGCTTTCTGGCAAGCTAACCTTCCTTTTCCCTCCACTAATTTACTGGGCCAGTTAGGTTATACTTAAAGCATATATTGATGCTTCTAGTGCATTCCCTGATTTCATTACCATTTTCACTCACATAAGATTGTCCCAGTAAAATCTCCATAGTTTTAATCCCCTATTGATGTTTGATTCTCAGAAAATACATTATGCTTTTGGAAAATCATGTTGTCTGGTATTTTCAAAATTTTTCTATCCAATAAAAGGCCTTCAACTTGTCTCAAGATGATTCCAAAGGAAAAATAACACTTAGAGAACTAAAAATGGATGCATTTAAGAACTGGGATGGTTAAAAGGAAAAGAAGGAAAGAGGAGAAGGATGAGGAAGAGGGGGAGGGACACTAAGAAGATGTAAAAAGGAGGAGCCAAACTCTTCAGTAGTTCTTCCATATTGACAAGCTTCTCCTACAAAAATAAATGTGAAGATCCTGGCTTTCTCCTTTAAAGTATGGAGAATATTGTAGACTATATTGTTATTTGAAATCCAATTTTGAGAGGCCTATATTGGCTATACCTTCAAGCTTTCTGGGAGAATGAAGACGTACAATATTCTCTACCAGGGCAATGTTGCCAAGCAAAATATCTAAGCATCAAAAGTATCTATTTACTACTGAGGGTTAGATCCTCCCTGAGATGATAAAGAGGCTATTCTTAAATTCAGAGCATCTCAAACTAAGATGCAACTAAACGCCTTTTGGGAAATGACAAAATTATGTAGACAGGATCCTTCTTTAGGGAGGCACTCAAGGGGCTGACTTTGAGCCCCTACACTGGAATAATAACCATCAACTGTCATTTCAAAAATTTCAAGATCATTTAGTTTTGGAAATACCTAATATAGAAAAGTCTTTTACCTTGTTGAAAAGCAGTTGGAAATCAGGAAGTAGCACTCATTCTTTTAATCCAATGCTGAAGGGAAATCTCTATACTCTACTTGTCTAAGCAGCATGGCTTAGGGTGAGTCCAGATGTCTCTTAGTAGTGGGAGCAACTACTCATATGAAGAGGAGTCCACAAAACTTTCTTGTGGGAAGCCACTACAAGTCCAAATTCCCTATAACCCCAAAGTGTGCTAGAAATAAAAGGCTATCAATGGCTGACAAAGTTACAGGATGTTCTCTTAGACTATAGAAGTGACTCTGCAGACTTGTCAGACTCTTATCCCCCTGCCCGAGGAGACCTGTGAGAGCAGAGACTACACATACATAGAAGTCATGAACAACTGTATTTTAATAACCCTGGTATTTTATAAAACTATTTTAATAAGTTACTCCCATGTATCATCCATATGAAACTTGGTTTACTAAGAGTAGCAGACTAGTTCATGAAAGAACTGGGAAAAACTCATTACCAGACCCCTATCAATTTGCCTGCAACAACAGCAAAACAGAAAACAAAATATAAAGCTGTGAGGTTGAAGGAGAACTGTGTGGAGCCATAGGGGCCAAGTAAAGTTTCATTTTCTGGAAGAAGGTTATCTCACATCCAGCAGTGCTCAGGGGCTATTCAGAGCTTGTGTACAGGGGTCACTCCAGCGGTGCTCAGGGGCTCAATGGTGTTCAATCACGTGGTATCAGGATGCAATCTGTGTTCTATTGAATTAAAGGAAGTGCCCTATCTTCTGATTGTGTACTCTACGGTTTTATGATCCCTACCAGAGCATGTACTCATTCTTTACAGCCATCTATATTCTATTCTTCCCAGTCCCTCTTATAATTTCAAAATAAATTTATTTTATTTAAAAAAATTTAAAAAAAACAGATGTGGAGACTTTATGTTTTCCATATTGATCTTGAATCACAATTATAAAAGTCTCTGGGGCATAAAACATGCTCTCTTTTAGAACAGCAGTCTTCAACTGAGGCCCACATGACTATCTGTGGGCACTCAGGACATTCCAAAGGAGTCACAGGTGAAAAACATGTAAACAATGGAGCACAACATGGGCTAGAGGCTTAACTTACAGGGCAGGGGTGTAACAGGAATAAAATAGGGTATAACGGGAGCCATGTTTGGAAAATCTTTGAGAAAACATGAATGGCCAGATTCCTTCATGACTGCAATAAAAACCCAAGGTCACATTTTCAACACTCCAACACCAGTGTCCTTATTTGTGAAAGTTAAAGTTAGGAAATATATTGCTTGTGAGTAATATGTCAAATATACCCATAATCAAGAAAATAAAGAACATGATTGTGTACATGCACACACACACACACGAGCACCAACTCTGTTAAGAGGGTTAAATGTAAAGAGGAAACATTTAAGCTGGTTATTTCATGATTTATAGCAAAGTAGAAAACGGAGACAAAATCAGCAGTTTCATTTATAAGCTCTGGAAAGTGGAAGTTTCCAAGCTGTCATAAATAAGGATGGAAGTGTTTGCCAAGTCTGACATTTTGCCAAGTTTGAAATCCACTCAATCCTTATATCTTGGAGCTCAGAACAGAATACCAACCTTTTGGGATTTGTAATAATTTCTTCTCAGCATAGTGAGGCATAGTGTCCATCACACCATATGTGGTGGGTATACTGACGGTGACTATCCAGGAACTCTATCATGGTTTGAAGTATATACTAGTCTATCTCACATATGTGTGTGTTCACATGGGTCATTGTGTTCTTTCTTTGCTGGTTCCTCCTCACACACACATCCTCCTTTACGCATTGCACCCAACTTTATGTATTGAACCATACAAATTATTTTTTTTGTTTGGTGGCCACACCCATCAGGACTTACCCCTGACCTTATGCTCAGGTATCACTCCTGATGGGCTTGGTGACCACATATGGTGCCTGCCAAGGATTGAATGTGGGTCAGCCACATGCAAGGCAAGCACCTTACATACTATCTACCTCTCAATCCCATACAAAATGTTTTAATGTTTGAAAATTAAAAGTATATATATATACATATATATGCATATATATGCTTTGTTAAATGGAGGGAATAATAAATATGAAAGAACATAAGAAAAATTGGCAACCAAAATCAAAATAAATGTTGACCAATTTAAGCTGAGTCAAGATTTAGAAACTACAGGAGGAGCAGAAGGTGAGTGATGACGTCAGAGCTCGCAGCTCCACAGCCCCAAAAGACAAAGATAAGCCCAACATCCTAGAAGCAGGATCACTATGCAGCTTCCTAGGCAGAAGGCTCTGATTTGAGTGATCTTGGGCACAGCACTTAAATGTCCAAGTCATGCTTTGTCATGTGTAAAGAGAGATAACAGTAGCATCAATATTATAGATGTTGCCATTAGCTCCCCCTGCAGGAAGCTAAAGATGGCAATTTTAGCTGTTGTGGCATCCATCAATAGCTGATTCATGGGGTGACTCTCAAATACATTTAGTATGTATTGGATTTTTGAATAGGTTGGTATAATATTAAGCAAGACGATATATTAATTAAATAACTTTGAATAATTCTCACTTAGAGGGAATCACACTCACCCTGAATGATTTGTACTGTGAGCAGTAGAGAGGATGTAGACCAAGATGGGCAGAGTAAAGCCGCAGCCTGAAGAAACTGGTGAGGCAGTGGAACAACAAGCATCGTGGTACTTTTTCCCACCTCGGGAGAGATGGAAAAAGAAGAAGAAGGAGCCAATCCAGCAGGCCCGCAGATAGCGAGGGTGGCACCCTGCTGGCCAAAGACCCCTCCCGGAGAAACCAGCACAATAAAGTACAGCTCTCTTTAGAGTAGAGCTTAGAGAAGAGGGAAATAGAGAGAAGACTGGCCTCCACCAAAATCAGGGCAAAAGTAGATGCAACAGGGGAAAAATCTGTCAAGGGAGTAACCTTTGGCAGAGTTGATGCACCCTTATTTACGAGCTCTGTCTTGGCTCATGAAAATCCCCCAAGGACAAAACAACATTTGAGATGACAGTTTCCACTCCAGCTCCGGGTCTTTAGTGAAATTCCATGATTTACCAAAGGCAAAATTCTAATCCTGAAAGCAAACACCCTGCTCTACATCATAATTTAGCAGTTCAGTAAGATGAATCACTGAATGCCAAATATTATTCAAAAAGAGACGGGAGGATGGAAAATAAACACAAAAGAGTTCTTCCCTTTGAAACAGAGTTATGGAGAGAAGCTAGTAATAGAGTTACTCTATTGTAACATTTATGGAGAGAAACTAGTTTTCATTAGTTTCTGGGGAGAAAGAGATTTCAGTCCAGTCAAAACAGGCTGGGGTGGGGAAGGTATGAGATATGACTTGACCAAATGACTGTTAAATTAGCCTGTGCCCTTGGCAGTATCATTCAGTCACTGGTGGCCAGATGGGACACTTGGGAACAGGGCTTCAAAGTGAGCATGCTGCTCAGATGCTGTGTTTCTTTGTGTTTCTGATGCGAAACAAAGATTAAGCATTTTTCGCCACCATGTTCCCAAGTCTGGCTCCTCTTTAGGAGCCGGCAGGATGCAATCGCTAACACACTTTCCCAGCGCTTCCCTTCCCTCACTCTTGAGGCTTCATCATTGCTCATCAGAGGCAGGAAAGCACCAGGAATGGAAAGGACTAAAGGTCAAGGATAAGGAAAGTCACTTTAGAACAACATCCCCAGACAAAGCTATCTTCAGTTATAATGGGCAAAGCAAATATGCCTTGGATTTTCTTTACTTAATTAACATCCAGATACACCTGGCAGAGCAGAAACCAGCTTTCCCTGTTGCACGCCGGCCACTGTGAGGCCGCACGGTTTACCTCCAAATTACCGTGGAATATTCTACCCATCCCTCTGAGAGAGCCCCACAAAGTAATGAGAGTATAGCGCCTGCATGGCAGAGCCTGGCAAGCTGTCCGATGCATGTTCGATATGCCAAAACCAGTAACAAAAATGTTTATTTTTCTGACCCCGAAAGAGCCCTTAATACGGCAGCAATAAGAAAGGTAAACAAGCAGAGCCTGATAAAATTTCACGGCCATCCTAGGCTGCCAAAACGAAGAAGGACTAAAATGACTGTCTGTACTTTTAATGCACGTACGCTGGCATCGGAAGCATATATTGAGGATCTGATGGTACAAGCACAAAAGATCAAGTATGACATCATTGGTCTGACTGAGCCGAAGAGGCGTCAGTCGCATCATGCTGTATTTGACACTGGAGAAGAATTGTTCCTTGGAACATGCGACGAAAAAGAGACGTCGGTGGCGTATTTCTGCAAAGGCATCGAAGAAATTGCTAAAAGGACAAAGAACCTCCGGCTCCGGGCACATCTCTTTGACTCCACCATTCTCCCTGCATTAACATATGCCTGAGAGATCTGGGCCCTATGAAAGCAGGATGAGAATGCTATTTGGATCTCCCCAGAGAGGAATCGAAAGAGCTATGCTTGGAATATCACGCCTCACTCAAACGAGAGAAGGGATCCAGAGTTTTGACCTCCGTCGCTATTCCAGAATCAGGGACATTGTCTTGTTTGCCAAGACATCGAAAATCAGATGGGCTGGACATGTAATGCGATTTGGAGACAACCGCTGGCCTAGAGCCGTTACCGACTGGATCCTACGAGATGTCAAAAGATCATGTGGCCGCCCACCTACAAGATGGTCAGACTTCCTTGTCAAGACCCTGAAAGATGGTTTGAGGCTCTTCATATTCCTGAATCAACCAGATGCCATTGGGCTACTTTGGCACGTGATAGGGTCCAATGGAAATGTTACTGGCGCCCGCTTGAGCAAATCAATGAATAACGGGATTAAAGTGATCAAGTGATCAAGAATTAACATCAAATATATGTGTGCTACAACTTTCTATTTCCTAAGGTAAAAACCAGTAGAAAGCACATGTTAACTTCACTACCTCGCCACAGACCTGTAAGTAAAGATCTACAAGGTGTGTTTATTGGGACCTGGGGCACTTTCCTAGTGACAGAAATTAAACTCAGTTTATGTTTTTCCACACCAGTAACCTCTGCTCAACCACGAGAGCTGATGGGAAAGAACACAGGGCATTTGCACTGTCTGGGGCCAATAATTTTCAACTTTCTTTATACCAGAGGATTGATTGATGCCAGTTCACTGCTGTAAAAAGCTAAACCCACTACCTTGCTCTCTGCACCTCATTCTGTTTAGCTTGAGTCTTGCCTATTATAGACAAGACCAATTAGTCTTGTTTGTTTATTTTGTTATTAACACCCAGTTATTCTTAGAGCAAATTCCTGGCTCTGTGCTCAAGGGTCAATGTGGTGCTGGGCATCAAAAATCTGTCAGTCACTTACTAGCAAGCACCTTACTCCTTTACTATCTCTCCAGATCCCTGAACACCTTTAACTTTCAAAACCTGTTATTTTTACTCATTAGCTAGATAAGCTGTACAAATTGTACATCAATTTCTAGATTCCTAAATTGTACATCAGTTTCTAAATTTTAAACTAGAGAAGAAACATTGTCATTGGTATCATAGCACTGTAGAGAGGATCATTAATAAATGAATTTAAAATGTTTTATTTGGTGTGGTATATCTAGTCATGGATAGACGTCACCACAGTGACACCCTGTGATGTTGGAAGGGGTGTATATGGTGCCAAGGATCAGACCCAAAGACTCACATGCAAGATCTGTGCTCTACTATTTCAGCCATACATTTGACCCCTTTTCATATATGCTTTAATACTGACAATAGTGCTTGGTACTGTGTGAAATCAACACCCGTTAACTATTACTAGCATTCAGATCCTTTGTTATATCTCATTTGAAAACTAATTAGGGGGGCTGGTAAGTTAGTACAGCATGTAAGGCAATGGACTTGCAAGCAGATGACCGAGATCTGATCTCTGGCACCCCATCAGGTCCTCTGAGTCTGCCAGGATTAACTCCTAAACACAGAGCCAGGAGAAAGTATTGAGAACCAACTGTGGCCCAAAATAAAGTTAAACAAAATCACCTGATAAGGGCCAGAGAAATAGCTCAATGGGCTAAGTGCAAGTGTTGCATGCAGAAGGCCTGGTCTTAACTCCTGAATACAGAGAAGGACAACCCCTGAGCACAGAGCTGGGAGAAGCCCCTGAACACCAGAAGTGTTTTTCTTTCTCTCTCCCAAAATGCATCGCATGGATGGAGAGAGAAGGATTCATGCAGAATCAAGCTAACACCTGAGAAAAAGCTCTGAAGTGGCTTCACAGCTGGATCACATATAGAAAGACCCATTGAGTAAAGTTCCTTTCAATTTGGAAACCATGATCTGCACCCAGCAATTGCCATTTAACCAGTATGTGAGCCAGTCAGTTTGAAGTATTTACTGGGCTCTACCAAAGTTATTCCAAATATTCTGAACACAATATTAAGTGTTCCAACTTGCCAAGTAGTGTGCTAAAGACTTGACATGTACCGATTAACTCACTGTCTCAGTGGAAATGCATGATTGTTGTTACCATTATCTCCTTTTATAAATGAAGTAGGGGAAGAAGTATACAATCACTTCCATGGTGGAATACTTGATTTGCCTGAAATTAGCTATTCCAAGTATGTTAATGATCAAGCACAGATTTTTCTCAAGAACATAGTTTTCTTGGTTCGAATTTTCTTTTTGAATACTCCTAACCTTTGGTTTGTTTGAATCCCAAGGCTGTTCAGCTTGTTAATTTAGCTGATTCAAATCTGCATAATCAAGTGTCTACAAATTCAAATTATCAAACAAGTTCCAAAGAGCAGACAAAACCCATTCTCAGGTCAGTGAACTAAGAAGGTCATTTTGAAAAACTTCAAGTCACCCACACTGAAACAACATGTAGAAAAGTCTATTGATTAGTTGGCTGATATACATAGGATTCATTTTTTTTTCCATCTCCAAGGTTGTCAGAAGATAAAAGCAAGCACAAATGAACCAGAGACAAGGGTACCACAGACATTACTTTCTGGGTCTATTCTCCTAGAAAAAAAATAAGGCAGAGACACTGTGTCTAGCAGGTGAATAGAGATAAAAGGCACTTGGGATGTGGGTACCATATTATCCATTCAGAAGCATCTTCCCTATGTGCCCATCTGTCTCTACCCTCCTCCATCCCAGCAAAAGTCATCTTCATTCGAACATATAATCACTCCTATGGTGAGATTCTTGCTTTACCTGAACTTACTTATTCCAAGATTTTACCAAGAGTATAATGGTCAAATATAAGGCTTTCTCAATATCATGGTTTCTTGGTTTGAATTTTAATTTTGATCCTCCTAAACTTCACTATGTTTTGCTTTTTTTAGAATTACCTTTTAGTCAATGATGGCAATTTTTATTTTGTAGATGGAAGAAATCTTGGAATCTATAGTGGGTTTGGAACTCCCCCCAAAAATTCAACAGTTTTTTTATACTCTCTTTTTTTCTAATACCTCTAATCTTGGACACCACCAGTGACACATGTGGTAATGGGATGTGTTTGAAGAAGGGAGCAAAAGTAAACAAAATTTTACAGAAAATGCAAGACACATATGGATGAGTTATAAACTTTATTGACTTGTTAATAAAAGAATGAGTTCAGCAAGTACATTTTACATTTTATGGTCTAGCCATATTATTAAAACAGCACTTAAAAATTAAGAAGTGATTATCTATTATTTACAAAATATATGAAAAATGACTTTAAAAACTTTCAGTGAGAAAAACCTGTTGGAGAATGTGTCAGAGGCTGTCTATGGAGTACAGCAAATAGATGGTTATGAAATAAAGGAAACATGAATAATTGCCTTTTACTGGAATATCTTGTTCCCCTTTTCAAGTTTATTGAATTATAATTGAATAAAATTTTAAAATGTTTCAATTGCACATTATAACTTGGTATATACACACATATAGATAAATACAATCCTTTGCAATTTTATATTTGTGCATATTCCATTCATAGACAAACTCTTAAAAGCAGTGTGAATTTTCTTTTTCTTTCTTTGCTTCCCTCACATTTTTTTCATGAGAACTAAGAGCCATCACCAGTGTTTCCTTTCCTTGGTGCGTAATAGTGAGCATCCCAAAGCTCCCTTGCACATTAGTATGAACTAAGAATCATCTAATAGTCAAAATTATATAGCTGGAAGTTTCTTTGTCCCTGAAGACTGAATCTAGGCAATGCACTGACTTGAGTAAGAAGCTGCCTTCTGTGACACCTGTTTTCATATCATTTTCTGGGTTGGGAATTGAGTAAACTTAATTCAAGCTGGCAGCACCCCACTAAAAATTACATTCATTGTACAGCCCATTCTTTAATTGAGTCCTTAACCATTCCAGGTGCTCTAAAATATCCCTGACATGTGTAGGCACTATAGGTGTGTGAGCACCACAGAACACATATAATGATAGAATCAGTTCAGTCCTGGTTTCCTTGGAGTCAGGCAAGCTTAGTGGCATGGCCACAGGGGTTGCTACTGCCAGTCTCAAAAAAGAAGGTCATAGACAACAGTAGGGAGATAGCATCCCTGTGAAGCCCTGTATGATATGGAATTACTTGTCTTTAGGGACTCTGCCTTGATATCAAAAGGACTCTGACTTGTAATCCTCTGAGCACAGGCCAAGAACTAAATGGTTTTCTATTGCCTTGGAAAGAAACCAGACAAAAATCAAATGAGAAGCTCTGGACAGAAAGTACTAGAGTAGATGAAAGTGCAAATCATCTCTGTACTGGTGGGCAGAGAGAATTAGAACAGACCCTATTTAGTCCCGTGATTTCAAGTTTCAGTGAAAAAAACTTTGCCGTATGAAAACTACAAGTTCAGAAAATAAAAATGAACTCTAAGTTTGTCATGAGGTCAATTAGAATGCTAGCAAGAGAGGGAGACAAAATTTTAAGTGAATAGAGAAAAGAGATAAGGGTAAGCGGGATCCTTCATGTTCACCGTGCTCCTGGCTGTGAGTTCCTCCCTGATAGTTCTGAAGATGTTCTCTCTCCAGTCCACTGAATAATGGTATTCTCAGAGGAACTTCAACCTGAGTCCTAATTCAGGGTATTATTTGGTCTTGAAGAGTTTGGAGACAAAAAACCAAAATCCTCTGTGCTCTGTTTTACAGGGAGTAGCTGCGATATGGATATTCTATTTTTTCTTATCTTGGGTTTACTTTTGGAAAGAGCACTCAATGGGGCAGAAACTAAATCAATCCTTATTGGAGGCTGGTACCAAAATGACCTTAGTTAATATCTCTAACATGTGTAGGAATTCATTTACTCTATAGAAGAAGGATCTTCTTTGACTTCAGACTGATGTACCATGTGACAACTTGTAGTTGGTCTCAGCTAATTTGGCAAGTTCTCACAGGGAACCAGTTAAATATACAGCACCTAAACCACATGGCCTAATGCTGACACATTCATTCTCCATTTGTCAATGACAACATCAGTACATGAAGGACAGCCATGGAGCAAAGCTATGTGCTTTCTCATCTTAAATCTGGCTGCACTTGAGAAGACCAGGATATGTGGGATAAAGGAAAGAAAGTCAGGCCAAAAGCAGAAGAACTCACTGGATTGCTTCTGGCCGGACGAGATTAAGGCCAGTGGGTGGGTTGAGGGCAAACATAGGTAGGCAGCCCCAGTCAACATAAGTAAGACCAGGTCCCTGCCTATGTAATTCATGGGAGAGCCTCAGAGCATGTGGCACTAGGCTAAACTCCCTGGTGAGAAAGCCCTTGTGATTAGACCAGCAAGCGAGTTTGCATGAAAAAGAGCAGGTATGCTGTTTTTAGACAAAAATAAGCAGCTGGCCAGGTCACTGACATGTTTTGTCGGTTTGCATAGGTCTTAAAAAGTAACGGAGCCCACATTTTTTAAAAATGGGGCATTTTCACATAAAAATTCAGATCTCAAATTTCTCATAAAGAACCAGAAGATGTTTAAACCTGGGTCCACTTTCCTGGCAGGGAGGAAGTTGGCTGGGTTAGGACCCAGCTTCCCTTAAGGAGTGGGTATTAACTTGCTGCTTGCCTAGGATTAAAGTGCCTATCAGACCTTTGTTGGAACAGGCAATTTTGATTTGAAAACTTTGATCTATCCTTTTCTAATATTGTAAAACTAGGATCCATGTCATTAGGGAATCCAAAATATATTTCATAAAAGGGACATACAAACAAAACATGAAAGGGAATGATGTAGAATATAGAAATGGGAAATGAGAACCTATATCATAGATATGTTCCTCAGGAATTAGAAAATAAAATACAATGAACTCAAGAGCCATATGAAACAATTTTCTAATAGCTGCTCTTTTCATGGTTTCCCAGGAGATGTCCACTACTCTCTGATATATTAAGTTGCCTTATCTGTCCACTTCTCTCCATTTTAAAACAAAACCTACCCTGAATGTCTAGTTGCTGAGTGAAAAAATTTTTCCCTTTTAAGTCATCTTGGAAACTTATAGTCTTTAATACATTCATTGTCTTCTTTTTATGGTGCCAAGGAATAAAACAAAAGCTTTATTAAAATTGTAACAGATGACTGATACTTAAGAACCCTTGCTGTTTGCACAGCCTCTGCATAGCTTTGGGTTCAAATTTGTTTTCTTTCAGGTTTCAGGGTTTCTGCAATCAGCTAGTCTCTTTGCAAATTGACACCTTTGGGGAAGATCAATATCTAAGTAGTGACAGGAACTGTCATTTAGCAGCAAGCAAGAAACCCAGTCCTCAGAGGATATTCAGGCATCTGTACCCCAAGAAGAAGCTGACCTCACACTCAGACATTATTTGGGGGAAGAAAACTTTTTTTTACACTTTGGAGATGCTGCTGCTTTTGTAGTCATGGATATGAAGCTCCCAGCTAGATGCTGTAATGGACTCTGTGAAATGTCTGTAATGGCAGTTATATATTTAGTGCCTAACGTAAAGATACAATATACATCATGGGGCATATTTTCCTATCAAGTGGTGCTAAACGGATCCTGCTTTATGAAGATTAATATTGGTTATCCAGTACTCAAAAAGAATGTTTCCAAGCATGTTAAACTAGTAAAAAAAATCTATAAATCCTTAAAGCTGAACTGCAAAAGTGTAAATCTTTCCATGAAAAAGAATTTTCAAATGTCGATGAATGCCCAGTTCAGTCCTGCCATTTACATACATGTTTTGATAGGAAGAGCTGATAGTAATTCAAACAAATTTCTGGACATGGCTCTAAAGTCCCAATGAAAAGGATGTCAGTTAGGAGGGGTGAGAGCAGCCAGACCTCTTGTTAAGACAGAAACAACCTGGGGGCACACTGGGAACATTGTACAAAAATCACTGCAATAGACAAGTAAGCAAGGTTCAAGTAAAACTAAGGGAGGTGCAGAAAATCATGTGTAAGGCCCTTCCTCCTTTCTGAAGCTGGACATTATAAAGCCCTAGTCATGACCTGCTTACTAGGCCCTACAGGGGTCAGGGAGAATCTCTTGTGGCAAAAAGCCAGCAGCACTGTGGTGTGATGTTGGAGGATGATCCTTCTTAGGATTCCATTTCCTACTCACAGCAGGCCAACCATTCTGCTCATGGCCTTTTTTAGAGCTGCAGAGCTGCAGTTCTGTCATGGAAACAGCATGAAAAGCCATGGTCTTCTCACTCAGCACACTTCTAAAGAGCAGGACGCCGCAGAGGGCAAAGGGAAGGATATGTGAACCATATGTATATATTTTACTCTTCCAGGGGTTCTGAAATGGACTCTGTCTATTCTAAATCAATAGCCCTTGTCAAACAGCTTTTCTATTTTTTTTTATTGCCTACTGATAATCTTTAAAGGAGTCGCTAATAATGGTTGTGTGATTCAGGAACATATTGCCAGGCAAGGGAAGCAGGGCAGAGCGACATTATGGGTCCCCATAGAAATGGGGTCTATGGTTGAAACTCTTTTAGTCACTGAATTGTGGGGCTAAAGTAAAATTTTCCAAATTCAGTACTGAGTAAGCAACACAAGACGATGCTAAATAAGTCATGATGGACATTATATTGTTTAGTGTGTACTTACACCTATTCTTAATGGAGATCTGTGTATACATTTGCAGTTCACCTTTAATAAACAGAAACAATAAAATCCTTTTATGCGCAGTATGTTCAATAGCATACCTTTCAGAAGAGAAGTACAGTCCAATGAAAATTCATTTCAATGTTATATTTGAACAATTACAACAATGAAAGGAAATGATTAATTTAAAATGATTTCTTGAGTTTCTGCTGAGCTGCCCAAATTACAGCTCACATCTGCCGACTTCATGAAGAACTTCCTGATATCACCTCCCTCCTCTACCAGAAACCCCAGACAAGCTGCCCTTCCTGGGAGAAGCCAAGGCCAGTCCCAAGTGTCCAGCTTACAGGCAGCATCAATCAACAAGCACCACTGCCCCTTTCTCTGTCTCTTTTCTTTTATTTCAGCTACCCATCCAGTGGGATCTTATGAAACAAAACAAAACCTAAAAGAAACACAAAATAAAACATAAGTCATGCTTAAAAGAAAAATCAATGGAAATTAACATATAAGTACAATCACTTTTTAAAAAAAACATAATGAATAAATATCAAAATTAAGACAACATGAAATATACTGCAAAACAGAAAAACAGCATATAACATAATGAAAATTAGGAGGAAAATGTATGTTTCATTACAGAATAATTTTAAGTTTAAAACTTCCACATGGCATATGAAACACTGAAAGAAATGCAAGGATCTCAGGAGCTGCTTTTTCCACCCCTGTATTAAATACTAAGATCTGAATTTAAGGGACAGTTATATAAAGTATATATAACGCATAAAGAATTTTATAGAGGAAAATATTCAACAATTAACACATAGAGATCCTGATTCTTTTCCCCCAACTCATCTTGCTAAACTACTTCCCCTATAATAATTCACTAAGTTGACTTTAACTGTTAACATTTCATAATTCTATAAAAATTCAAAGCCTTGGGAATTTTCACTTTGTATAATTAATTAATTGCCTACATTTTGTTAAGTAGGACTCTGCTTTTACTGCATATATGTAAGATATAAAATATATTATTTGACATATGAATCATAGTACACAACATGTAATATACTGTGTGTTTCTACTGCATAGCCAATACATGATATAAGTATATGGATATAAAACAATGAAGATGAAGTATGATACAAACACTGTGCACTGAACAAATGGTAGCTACTGTGGTAGATAACAAAAAGTAATTACAATGGATTAACTTGACCCTAAAAAATTCTTTGGGTAATGATGAGTAAATAACCTGGACAGTAAACAATAGTGAGAGGTTGGAGAGATACTACAGCAAGTAGGGCACTTGCCTTGTACACAGCTGACCCAGGTCCAATCTCCTGCATTTCATATGGTCCCCTAAGTCCTGCCAGGAGTGATTCCCTGAGTGCAGAGCCAGGAGAATGTCCTGAGCACTGCTGAGTGTAATCAAACCTCCCCCTCCCAAATAATAAAGAAACAAATTAATAGACTCTGTGTGAGGTCACTTTTAAGATCTCTGCCCAAATTCACCTTTTAGGTTTTATGATAGCCATAGAAAATAGTTCTCTGATTGTGTCTCTTTACTGAGAAAGCTGAGGCCCAGCAAGGAAGGCAGCTTTCCTGAGAGTCAACAGCAACTTCTGAAGGAGCTCAGTTTCTCCTCCAGTTATTCTGATTCTAGGGTCACTGTTTTCTTAACTTATTGGGAAGATGATCTGTCTCCACACAGGACTATACAATTTCAGCAGCTGCTCCTCAGAGGGTTCATTACATAATTATCATCAGATTCAAAGTGACAAATAAATGTTGTAATAGAAAATCCCAAGATGTTTTCAAGTTCAGTTTTGGACGGTGCTTCACAACCCAACCCTCCAGAGATTCTTGATATTCCCTCAACCTGGTGTACTGTCTGCCAAGTGCTGCTGTCACCTAGCTCCAGGGCTGTAATTACCACTACCAATCTGTATCACCACTTACAACACAGAGAGAGTTTGAGGAACTTCATATCCGTACCATTCCTCTCTCCTGCCTTTCCAGCTCTCAGGAAAATAAATCTGTATAGATGCCAAGTATCACTCATGGATTTAATCACCCACACAACACAGAAAATTTAGGAATAAGGTGGTATCACTTGTCTACCCATTGATCATCAATTTGCTCGAGCAGGTGCCAGTAACGTCTCCATTTGTTGGGAATGAGGTCCATTATTGTTACTGATTTTGGCATATTGAATGCACCACGAGTAGCTTGCCAGGCTCTACCATGGCTCTGGGTTCATCCCAGAATAAGGTGGTAGCACTGATTAATTCTCTCTTATATCTCTGCCTCATTCTTGAGACTTTTAGCCTCCAGGCAAATAGGTGCTGCAGAAGTGAAAGAGTGTGCTGTGGCATGCAGTGGGAGTGCACAGAATTGGGTCACCAAACACCTTACCTACTCCTAAGGTTTTAAGAGGGTAAGTCTCAAATTCCTTCCCACTGAGACAATAGGATTAATATAATGATGTCAAGTCTGCCAATATAAACAGGAGGAACAAATAGTAGTAAGTTGGTGAGGCAAATAGAAGAAATCATTCCCAAATAAGAAGAAGTTATTGATTAATATTGAGTCAAAATCCCAGACCTGCTCTTGCTAGCCTTATTCCCAAAGGGTTTATGACACAGGAGCTCTAAGAATCCATTTAATGGAAAGAGATTAATGACCATGGAAACCAGGCAACTCTTCTTGACTTCCAATTTCTACCTCCCTCCTCCCTCCCATCAATCCCATCCCTTTTTAGACCTCTTCATTTTTTTTCTCTTGGGTGATGGTGTTCTTTACTGGGTAGAAGCTGGTTTACACTGATACACTCAGGCTGTCACTGCATTCGCCCCTACTGAATCCCACAGCAGCAGGTGTATCACTTCAGCCTTCTTCCACTTGGCCTGCCATGAAGTGACCTTCTCAGGGAAGGACATCCCTGCTCTGTACAGTTATGCAACACACACAGGCAAATTCACAGGGGAAAGGCCTGTGCCAGACTGTGCCAATGATATGAATTGTGCAATATCAGTCAACCTTCAAACTATTGCTACATCAAACCTCAAAGAGGATGAGCCAGTCTTCTCAATGCCTTCTCAATGGTCCTCTCATTCTGTTGACAAACTAAAGATGTACCATCATATGTTGAAAACTTAGCTTGGCTTAAAGAGCTAACTCTTCCTAAGAAATGCTTCTTATGCTTCATAGTTTCAAAGGATTGATCTTAAACATCACTCATAGTGTGAATTAACCTATAAGATCTCATACTGCCTCCCTTCTCATGTTGCAAGAAATTCAAAAGGGTGGAGAGATAGCACATAGAAAATATGGTGCTTACCTTGTACACCACCAACTCAAGTTTGATCCTCATAATTATATATGATTCCCAAGTACAGTCAAGAGTAATTACTAAAGCGTGGAGTCAGAGCTGATAGGGTTGAAGCATCAATTTGTGTGCCTCTCATGAAAAAGGAATAAAGAGTGGACAGTAATGCAACAGGAAAGATACTAGCCTTTCATGGGACCAACTTGTGTTGAATCCTCAGCACTCCCATGAATTCAACCCTATGAGCTCTGCCAGGAATAATCCCTGAGAATAGACCTAGAAGTAAGTCCTGATCATAGTTGGGTGTGTCCCAAACATGACAAGGAGGAGGAAGGGAAGAGGAAGGAGGAGGAGGACAGGAAGAAGAAGAAGAAGAAGAAGAAGAAGAAGAAGAAGAAGAAGAAGAAGAAGAAGAAGAAGAAGAAGAAGAAGAAGAAGAGGAGTAGAAGGAGGAAGAAGAAGAAGAGGAAGAAGAAAAAGAGGAAGAAGAGGAAGAAGAAGAAGAAGTAGAAGAGGAAGAATAAAAAAGAAGAGGAAGAACGAGAAGAAAAAAAGAAGAAACGAGGAGGAGGAAGGGAAGGATGAGGGAAGAAAAGGAGGTGGTAGAGGAGGAGGCGGGCATAAAATGATATAAAACAATAGATAATTATTTTCCTTTGGTAAGAGGGAAAGTTTTTAGACCACAAATGGCTGAACATCTTGTAGGTTTAGCAGCCAAACGAGCTGTCTAGCTTCTGAGCCTGAAATACTGATATTTTGACAATGTGACATTCTGAAGCATTTGCAACATTCCGATGGTGCATGGTAGTTATGGGGAGAACAGCTCCTTCATCAAAAAAGAACTTCAGAGCAACTTTGCCATCACTGTTTCTACCAGGCTGAGCTAAAGGAGCACTAGGAAAAAGAAGGTCCAGTCTGAGAAATATGATGGGAAGGTGAATGTAGAGAAGAAATACCTGTGTTTGCCCCAAACTTAGTCTGATATTTGCCAACCTGGGATCTTTACATCGACCTTTATAAAGGAGAGGAGTAGAGGGGGTGAAGGTCGGCAAAGCACTGTGTTTTCTATGTCAGTGGCTTCCAATCTATTTAAATTTATTTACATTTAAACATACACACATTTTCCTCCTATTACTCAGAAGCAATCAGCCATAAAATGGCAATGATCTGCAGTACATTTAAATTAACAGCAATTTATCTGGAGCAAAAAGGAAAATTGCTGAATTGAAAAAGAAGCAAAGGGAGCAGAAGAAAATGCAGCTGCTGTCTAAAAAAGCAAATCTTATCTCACTTGCCATTTGGAGAGTCCAAGTAGAAAACTGCCAACTTGGGCATCTGTGTGGCTTGGTGCTGCTTTAGAGATGGTCTGGTGGGTAGGATAGTGGTGCAGCAGCCTAGCTTCGCTGTAAAGCAAAGAAATTAATAGATTTCTGAAAATGTTTACTTACTTAAACTAAACAAAGAGAATTCTGAGGATCACTTTGTGTACCCCTCGTAAAAAAGGGGGGGGGCAAGGAATGGAGAGTGGCTCCTGTTGTTCATTGATTTGTTCGAGCAGGCACCAGTAATGTCTCCATTCGACCCTGTTGCATACTAATGTGACCCAATGGCATCTGCTTGCTCCAGGAACACAAAGAACCTCAAACCATTCATTCAGGTCATATAAATGAGGTCTATTATTGTTATTATTTTTGGCATATCAAATATGACATGGGTAGCTTGCCAGGCTCTGTAGTGTCAGTAATGCAATGGGAAACGAATTGCCTTGCACAGGATGAACTGAGGTTGAATCCTCAGCACTCTTATGTACTGGAGTGCTAGGACTGACTGTACAGGATTTTATGAGTAGAATTAAAGAACAGACTTCTGGTAGCTTACAACATTGGGTGCATAGATAAGAGTAGACGTCAATAGCATCTCTCACAAAGTGAACCTAATTGCAATTGTTTAACACCTGAGCTTAAATAATACCTATTGTCTCAACTTAGCCTCTGTGGAGCAATGGGCATCTGTTGGTTTTTGTAATAACTACCCTAGATACTTAGGCCTTTTCTGTTTTACAGGTAATTCACTCAGCTCACAGCGGTTGATAAGCTATGCCTAAGGTTACCCCAAAAGGGAGAAAGATAGGTAAAATCTAAATTCAAAGCCCACAATTTGGCCTGTTACAAAATTCTTGCCTGTATCTGCTACAGATATTTACTGACATTTAAGACCTGGTGTTTTCTCCTCTGAAATAATTTTTTGTTTAAACATCTCTTTATTAAAACATCTCTTTAGGGTTCTGAAAGATGTGATTTTTCACACTGTCCCTTTTTTCCTGAGATCTTCCACAAGGAAGCTCTCCTTGACAAGAAAATCCTTGACCATTCTTGAAAAATACAATTTCTCCTCTGTGTTTAGTTGTCTCTTAACTTCTATGGCATTCCTCTTGTTTTCATGGCCTACTTATTAATTTAATTTTATTGAAAAAATATTTTATTTCTTTTTGGTTTATTTTCATACTATAAACTGTATGCCACAAACTATAAGCCACAGAAGGGCATGAAAGGCATTTCCATAATAGTATTACACTATCTCACAAAATATCAAGCATTAAACTTACACAATTTAAATTTCAAAATAGCTATGGTCAATTTTATTTTATTGAAGAGCTTTGATACAATAAAAGAACCAAAGTAAAAGTTTAGGAAGTAGACAATGTAGGATCTACTATTGTTTATTTGTGATTGAGTTGATTATAAGTCATTCCATAGCTTTCAGCTAAAACAACAGATTTGCTCTTAAGTATGTTGAAGGTCAGAGAATTTGATGTATAGACACCCAGAATGCTTCCCAAAACATTGAAGATTCTGGGGAAAAGGTGCTAGACTTTGTTTATTCTAATACTCATGATGATCAAGTTTACAGTGGGCGTGGGAGTAGGTTCCCTGGAGATAAACTAAAAACAAATGGCTGGGGATAATCAACAAGAGTTTTAAAGAAAAACTCCAGAGTGATTTTACAAAATGAAATTTAGGGACTTGAGAGAGAGCATGATGTGCAATGTGCTAGCCTTACACACTGCTGACTGGGTTCAATTCCTGCTACCCTGTAAGGCCCATCAAGCACTGCCAGGAGTGATCCATTAGTGAGAAGCCAGGAATAAACCTAGAGTATTTTCTGGGGTGGCCCAAAAAACAAAAAAACAAAACAAATGAAGTTTAGTTCTGAGCTAAAAAAATCAAAGCAGGAAACACAGAGTTCTTGGCAAAGCTACACTGTGCAAGGAAAGCCAATGTTATTACACAATAAAAATCCAGTGATTCAAAGGACGATGTGAGCTGATCAGTACTTGAAGACAAATGTCCAAAGGCTCAACCACTAACTAGCATTTTAGTCACCACAGAGAGGAGGAGAGGCACACTCAAAAATATTGGCATTGCCCCAGCAGCAATGCTTAAAGAAAAAAAATGCTTCAAATTAGAAAATAAAAACATGGAGTTCATTGTTTGAGGGGATTATAATCTTCTAAAGGTCTTCACTACAGTCACACAAAGACACCCAAATTAATCTATCATTGTCCTGTAGGGTTGTGTCTAACCTGGTTTTACGGTGTTGCAAAAATCTATAGGGTGGTTATTTGTAAAGTGAAATGACAAGACACTTTCACCATTCTGCATCTAAAGATGCTTACTAATGACTTACTCAATACACTGTAGGAGGATGGTATATAAATTTTATGGTAGAAGAGCAGTGCTTACTACAATCAGATGTATACTCTGAACCTAGACTTTTTTGCATTTAGATTACAGTGCTAAAACACTGTAGCAGGTGGTTCTTAATATATGCAGCAGAGTGCTAGAACTGACAGTGTCTAAACAAGTTAAAAATGACATTGGACTATTACTGAAAGCACCTTAAAGATATTTGATGCAGGTTAGCACATCTCTGGACAATTCTGGCTGTAACTAGTCCACAGATAAAATACAGGTTTGAGAGTTAATTTCTATAAAATAAGTAATGCACAAAATGACCAAGAGAAAGCAAATAAACATTGGTCAGTCTGCCTATCTGATGATGACAGTGACCCTGGTGGTGATGAAGGTAACTTTGGCAGAGAAAACAAGTGACAGAGAAGACAAAGAAGAGCTAAGAGTTAAAGAAAACAGTAGCTGTTTCTCCAGCTTGGGAGGCTTCAAGCACCTAATGAGGATGGTCACAGTGAGAGAAAAGTGAAAAGAAAAATAGTAAGGCCTCCAATCAGAACCACACATCTAGGGGACAGAGCGATAGCACAGAAGGTAGGGCATTTGCCTTCCACACAGCTGACCCGGGTTTAATCCCCAGCATCACATATGGTCCCTCCAGTACCGCCAGGAGTAATTTCTGAGTGAAGAGCCAGGAGTAACCCTTGATCATTGCCAGGTATCACTGTCTTCCTATTCATCATCGATTTGCTCGAGCGGGCACCAGATCACATCTCCATATGACCTGTCTCATGCAAGTAGAGCCCAAGGGCACCTGCTTGCTCCAGGAACATAAAGAGCCTCAAACCATTCCATCAGGTCATGGGAATGAGGTCTATAATTGTTACTGGTATCTGGCATCTCAAATACGACACGGGTAGCTTGCCAGGCTCTGCCGTGTGGGTAGCATACTCTTGTAGTCATCTCAAAATCCAGCATTTATTGATGAACCACGCGGCTGCGTGGAGCCGGGCTGTGATAGGCTGGTCTGCTGGGTGGAGTTCTGACGAGGGGAAGCCCAGATGTGGAAAATGGAGGCCCTCATGGAGTGGGGGTTGTCTGGCTTGTTGTGAGACTGCTGGGGTGGCGGGCCCAGCAGAGCCCGCCATCCCTTCTGGGTGCCTCGTGAGCGACTGGGCACAGGGAGAGCCAGTAGCAGCTCTGATCCATGTCTGTCTCGGTTAGGATTCAGCGCTCTCACCTGGAAGTATATGAAAATACTAATTTGGAAACATTCCCTGTTTGAGGAAACATTGTTCAGCCCTCACAGCCAATGAAATCCACCCCAACACCCACTGACATATGATGGAGAAAGCAGCAGTGGGCTAGGGCCGAAGAGAAAGTACCAAGGGCTGGAGTACTGCTTGGCTGTGCAAGCACCAGGCTGTGTTCCTGGAACCACACGTGCCCCCAAGTAACTCTGGAGTAGACCTTGAGCACCGCCTGGTATAGCCCCCAAGAAAGATGCCTTTATATAAGCCACGAAAACCTCTGTACCTCATCCCCCACACCAAGTTGTAATAATAACAATAACCACCAGGAAGCACCCACTCTTGCAGGCTGTTCCTTGGGTGAGAATATTCATGCTCTGTGCCCACAAAAGAGCCAGCTCCACTGACATTACAATGACCAGCAGGTTCCCGAGCACAGTGCAGGACACAGAGACCCATGGAGATGGGGGGTCTAGGGACCCTCCTCCCTGGAGGATCTAACAAGAGTGAAGGCGAAGAGCCTAGGCAGGGCCAGAGCTGTAACGGAGTGGGGAGGGCGCTTGCCAGGTTCCATCCAGCACCCATATGGCCCCCAAGCACTGCAGGAGTAATTTCTGAATGCAGAGTGAGGTGAAACTGCTGAACACTGCCCGGTGTTGCTCCAAAACAAAGAGAAACAAAAGAAGAAAATACCAATCGGTGGGCAGAAGGTGCCATGTGACACTATTGCAGCCCCTGCCCCACGCCAGCATCCTCAGAGGGGCTTCCCTGTAGAAGCAGCCTGGAGTGGAGGGCGGCACAGCTGAGCCCAGCACAGGGGCAGGGCTCCACCAGGAAGCTATTATTCTGCCCCAGGTGCCGTTCCACATAGGCCGTATGGGGCTGATGTGTATAGAGGAAGGAGTGTGTGCACCCCTTAAATTCAGGTTCTCACCACCTATGTGTATGTCAAACTCTAGTGCTGAGAATGTTAAGAGGCAGAGGAAGGGCCAGAGATAGAACAGAAGTTAAGGTGCTGAGGCCAGAGCAATAGCACAGCGGATAGGGCATTCCTTTGCATGAGGCCAACTGGGGTTCCATCCCCTGGCCTCCCATATGGGTGCTAGCCTTCTATCTGGTCAACCGGGGTCTGATCCCTGATGTTGCATATGGCCCCCCCACCCCGCCAGGAATGATTCCTTAGATCCAGGAGTCAGCCCTGGAGCACACCTGGGTGTGGCTCCCAAAACAAACAAAATGCAGATATCAGCAGTCTCCACCTTGAGAGTCACCCTATACCATCCTGATTCCTTTCTTTTCCTTTTTAGGACACATTCTCCAGGATGGAAATACACCCACTCTTCAACCTGAGGGGTGTCCATCAAGCCACTTCCCTCTGGAGAAGCCCAGACTCTCCCTCTGACACCTCTCTGTGCCCCTTGCTCTCCTCCCTCCCTCTTCCTCTCTCTTTCTTCCTCTCCCCCTCTCCCTGCCTCACTGACTCCCTCTCCCTCTCCCCTTCTTCCTCTTTCCCATCATACTTCTCAAAGCAAATTTCTCTGAACAAAAAATATTTTACTGGGGGCAGGAGCGATAGCCCAGCAGGTAGAGCATTTGCCTTGCATGCGGCAGCCTGTGCCGCCAGGGTCACTGCATGGTTACCTGAGCACAGAGCCAGGATAATCTCCCTGAGCACTGCTCAGTATAGTACTGCTCATTGCCTGGTATGACCCAAAAAGAAAAAAAAAGAACCACACATCTATCTAGGTACTAGAGTTTTAGCTGGTTCAAGAAGAAGAGATTAGGGGACAGAGAGATGGTATGGTGGGTAGAGTGTTTGCTTTAAAACAGCCAACCCAGGTGCGATCCCTGGTATCCCATATGGTGCCCCAAGGTTTTCCAGGAGTGATTCCTGCACATTTAGCCAAAAGTAAGTCCTGAGCACTGCTGGAAGTGACTTCCAAAGAAAAAAAAATAAAATAAAGAAGAGAGTTGTGTAATGAAGTTCATCCTGGAGTAACACAATTTTTCTTGCAGCATTCTAAGCAGTGCTTCAGAAATAGAGTTTATAGATTTTTAACATTTAGGACATTTTCTAAGGAATCAATCACCAGGGGCATGGATTCAGTGACCCCTTCTGCTACTCAAAACTAGGAAAGCAGACCCATAAATGATTCAATTAAAGAAGACAAATGATGTTCCTTCTAACAGAGGTATCTTAATTATTCTTACCATCAGTTAACTGCACTAAGTGCACAAATAAAGGAAACTTTAGCTAACCACTCAGGTATTTCAATATGCAAGACAAAAATAGATGATGACGATAATGCCCATGAACTAATAACAGAAAAAAAATCACTCACCAATGTGAAGTGATTAAGTAGACAAATATCAAAGCTTCTTTTCTGTCTGTTAATGGACATATTGGAATGAAGGCTTTCATCATCCTACAATCTGGGGTCAAAATGGGTAACTGCCAAAATTCTTCTCCCAAAACCTTGGCTCCTTCTTTCCAAGGATTAGATCTCAGTTTCCCAGTCCTGTGGTAGTTTTTCTTTGCAGGTGTCCCTGCCACATAATCTCCCCTTTAGTTTCAGTCCAACAAAAGTCAGTCCTGAAGACCCACTCCAGACTGCAGGACTGCAGATCTGCATCTGCATTACTGCAGATACTGGCGGGCAGTCAGCAGGCTTCAGAGATGTTTCTCTAGTCAGACTTTTCTCCAGAGAAGCGATTGAGCATGAAGCAAAAAGGAGACCCATCGGCCTAACTTGTGTAACTTGCATCTTCTGGTGCCTTATCTCAAGATCACCAGCACTTTAGGGTCAGTTTCCCCAGAGGGGATGATAACACTCTCTGGAAAGTGTGAGGAAGGATGAACTGGATGCAGTTGGAAAGGTAATGTTCTGCTGCTTCACTGAGAGCACACAGATTTCCAGGGGTGCACTGAGTAAGAACAATTTTTTTCCAAAAAACTGGGTGCTAGGCCAAATAAGGTTAAGAAATTGCCGTGAGCAATCACTTTATAAGAGCAAAATTCATCCTGAACAACATCTGAGATGTGATGGGAATTGTTTTATTGAAAACATGGCTCCATCTTGCTTTGGGATAGTTTACCTCGGATAATTCTTGGCAATTTTCGGTAAAGGTCAAACATTTAAAATGTGGAGAAATACCCCAGTGTAGTTTTCAGAGTCCTTTACCAGCCTTGCCAAAATTGTCCAGAAATCTGCAGAACTACCAGCCTACTCAGATCACTTACCTTTCCCCCATCTCCCTGTACTACTGGAAACTATGGCATGAAACACCTATTATTCATTGGCTCAGCCATGATACAGAGACTCATAAATAAATCTTGAGAGAAATCAAAACAATACAGTGATTCTTGCAGATTCTTCACTAGAATGAGTTGTCCAGGGTACACCGGAGGGGTTCAAGTGAGCCTCACAACTGCCCAAATAGAACCCTGGGGGTAAAAAAACCTCCACAAACTGCAAACATTACCATGCTATGGGTCAGACTCCATTACTGTAGACAATTTGTATCCAGAAATTAATCTGTTGAAACTTTAGGTTTGCAGGTTTTCTGACTGATTCTCCAACCTTTCATGGAAGCAGGGACAGGCTACCTCCCATTACCTCCCTGTACTTCTGTAAGTCACGGCAGCCATGCACATGCCCCAAAACACCACCCAGTTAAAAATTTAATTCTGGATACCCCTTAAAAATTTGGACACCCTGGAGTACTAGTATATATTCATGGCCATGTGGCACCTCAAACTCTACAACACTGATAAACCAAAAGTAGCACACCAGATTAGATGATATGTAATGTTGAAGACTTCCAATCATGATTAACAAAATACCAACACAGAAGGATTAACATAAAAAATTTTGGTAATATATTATTATAAGGGCTTTAAGTTCCATGGTGAGATACACTATCTTTACTTTCTTCTTTTTGATCATTTTTAGCAAATTATAACAATATAAAATAAATTATTAAGGGTTTGATATGGAGGTGGGCTTAAGAGGTGGTTGTGAAAATTGGATAAAATGGTGGTGGGAAGGTGCAATGGTGGTGAGATTTGTGTTGGTATGTTGGCTCCTAAGTCTGAATGCAGTGTTGGTATATTGAATGTCTGTAACAAACCGTCATGACCATCTTTCTAAAGCACAGTGTTTATGTAAGGTGCAATGGGAAGATTAAAAATGTGTCACCACACCATGTAGACCACCTTAAGATTCTAGCCCCACAAACACTATTCATTCCCTTACAAGGAGCAGCTGACCATTTTGACAATCTGAGGTGATAGAGAGCTTGACTCATTTATTTACACAAGATCAGGGAAAAAAGGAAAAATATTTTTTTAGTTTAGGGCTTAACCATTCATTTACAATTGGTCAGGAAAAAGCTAAAAAATAAACTTATTTTTTTGGTTCAAGGGCTTAATTTTATCTGGCTCTGCACTCAAGGAGCAATCCTGGCGAGGTTGGATAAACATTGTGGTGCCTGGGATTAAACCCAGTTTGGCTGTATGCAAGGCAAGCACATGACCTGCTTAACCATCTCTCCAGTCCCTTCATTATTGACACAGATTTTAGACTTAGGAGCCAACAGAGTCCAACTAGGCTTAGACTCGGCCTCCACTGTTAGTGTCCTTCTCTAAACCTCCCCTCACTGGCCAGCTGATTTCTCAAACTCATCTTACTGCAGCTGACTGTGGGTCCTTTCCAGGCTGATTCAGTAGCATCCTTCCTTTAACCTACAAACATAACGATTTCTTCATGCTGCAGCACTGCTATCATTCTTTGATTGAAGTACAGTTTGCACATGGATTTTAAAAGGCCTTCATATTTATAAATACACATGTACCAGGTTTCGGAGAGACTCACAGACATGGGGGCAGAGCTGCTACCGGCTCTCTCTGTATCCAGCTGCTCATGAGGCACCGGGAGGGATAGTTGGTTCTAGCCCTGGCCTGCACCCCAGCAGATCCTCACAAGAAGCTAGACAACCCCCCCAACTCCATGAGGGCCTCTATTTTCCACATCCAGACTTCCCTCTTACCAGAACTTCACCCAGCAGAAGAGCCTATCACAGCCCGGCTCGCACATCCACTTGCGGCTGCGCAGTTCATCAATAAATGCTGGAGATCAGAGGTGACTGCAAGAGAATGCCACCCGCATGGCAGAGCCTGGCAAGCTACCCATGTCGTATTTGATATGCCAAATACCAGTAACAATTATATACCTCATTCCCATGACCTGATGGAATGGTTTGAGACTCTTTATGTTCCTGGAGCAAGCAGATACCCTTGGGCTATACTAGCATGAGACTGGACATATGGAAATGTTACTGGCTGCTTCTATAGCAGGGAGTTTTCCTTTTCTTCTATCTCTGTCACTCACTCTCTGTTCTTTTTACATTGTGGTTTGCCCTACAGAAATTTGTGGATTATCATGGAAATTCCTTTCTGTACATTCAATGATCAGTTCTAGTCTGGCATTACCATTTCCCACAATTAGTTGAACACTGGTTTAAATTTATATACTATTAATGAATGCAGTCATTCTATATCTATTGTTTTCCTTCTGACTAATTTCACTCAGCATGATAATCTCCATGTCCATCTATATGCAGGTAAATTTCATGACTTCATCTTTTCTGACAGCTGTATAATATTCCATTGTGTAGATGTACCACATTTTCTTAGCCAGTTTTCTGTCCTTAGGCATTCAAGTTATTTCCAGATTGATTATTGTGAATAGTGCTGCAATGAATATAGATGTGCACATCGTGTTTCTGCTGTGTGTTTTTGGCTATCTAGGCTATATTCCCAAGAATGGTATTGCTGGGTCAAGTGGGAGCTAGATATCTAGTTTATGGATGAATGTCCATATTGTTTCCCAAAAGGCCTGGATCAGTCAGCATTCTCACCAATAGTGGATGAGAGTTCCTTTCTCCCTGCATTCACACCAGCACTGGTTGTTTTTGCTCCTTTCATGTATGCCAGTCTCCATGGTATGAGATGATATCTCACTGTTGTTTCGATTTTCATCTCTCTGATGATTAATGATGAAGAGCACTTTTCCATATGCCTTTCTACCACTTGAATTACTTCTTTTTTTTGGAAGTTTCTGTTCATTTCTTCTCATTTTTTTGATGGGGTTTTCTGTTTTATTTCTACCAGTGCCTGATATATCATGGATATTAGCCCCTTATCAGATGGGTGTTGGATGAATATTTTTCCCACTTTGGGCTGTCTTTGTATATCGGTCACTATCTCTTTTGATGTGCAGAAGGTTTTCAGTTTTATATAATACCACTTGTTTATCTTTGCTTCCATTTGCTTTGTCAGTGGTGTTTCATCTTTGAAGATGCCTTTAGCTTCACTGTCATAGAACATTTTTCTGTTTTCTTCAATATATCTTATAGATTCATGTCTGATGTCGAGATCTTTAATCCATTATGATCTGACTTTTGTGCATGGCATTAGTACGAGATCTAAGTTCATTTTTACATGTAGCTGCACAGTTTTCCCAACACCACTTGTTGAAGAGGCTCTGTTTGCTCCACTTAATATTTTTTCAACTTTATCTGAGATTGAAGTGATCATATATTTGAGAGTATGTGTCGGTTCGTTCGTCCTAGGTCTCGGTTTGTTTATGTATCAATATCTGCCATTTTAATTATGACTGCTTTGGAGTAGAGTTTTATGTTGGGGGAAAGTAATACCTCCCATCTTCTTTTTCCCAAGGATTGCTTTAGCTATTTGTCAGGGTTTATTATTCCATACAAATTTCAGGAGTGCTTAGTGACCACATTCTCAAAGCTTGCAAGACTGGAATACACTTTCTTTTATCTTTAATCACTATGATGTATAGAATCACAAAGTTATTCATGATTAAGTTTTAGGCACGTTAATGTTCCAACACCAATTCCTTCACCTGTGTCCACTTCCATCGAACAATGCTCCAGTTTTTCTCCTACTCCCTACTGTCAGTCTGTAGTGCATTTCTTCCTCCACCATTTTTTCTGGTATTCCCTTCCCTAACTTCATTTTCAATTCCTATTCTAACACTAGAATATACTTTCATGAATGTTTGCTTTCTTCCAGGTTACTGTAACCTAGTCTACTCCTTTGTCTCTAATATTCCATCTATTTTAATTTTCAGAACTGCCTAAATTATTTTCCCTTTATACTTTCATTTTTCTCCTCCTCTAGCTTTCCATTCTCTCTGTTTCCCTTCTGCTATCTCTCCCCTCCTTTCACTTCCCCTTTCCATCTGTTTCACTTCTTTATCAGTAGCTCATTCTCTCATTTCCCCCTTTATTTTCTTATTGAAAAGGGATAACTGAGGTTTATGTGACATTATTTCTACCCATAAAGTAGAAAATATGTATAGTCTAGATTTCTATATGATATATTTACTCTTTAAAATATTGAGGGGCCTGTGAGAAAGCTCTATAGGCTATGGTCTATAGACATGGTCTGCACACTGTATAGCTCTATAGACATGGTCTGCACACTGAATCCCACTCAGTGTGATTCCTTTCATCACATGGTCCTCCTAGGCACTATCAGAAGTGAATCATGAGCTCTGTCCTGAGAATAGACAGTGAGCAGTCTCAAAAATGTTTGAGAGCTGGGTCACAGCTCTCTAAAGCAAAAACAACCAAACATAAAAAACTCACGGGGATTGTACTTCATTGGTCACAGTGTCCAAAACAAGCAAAAAGCCAATAAAAAGTACATTTGGGCCACACTTCATGCATTTGCACATATTCTTTCTTTCACCGCCCCACCTTAAAGCTATGTTGATCTTTTCATGCTGCATAAAATATTGGGAATAAGAAGCTTTAAAGCCAGGCAAGCTACCCGTGTCGTATTTGATATGCCAAATACCAGTAACATTCCCATAACATGGGAATGACCTAATATAATGGTTTGAGGCTCTTTATATTCCTGGAGCAAGCAGATGCCCTTGGGCTCTACTAGCATGAGACAGGACATATGGAGATGTTACTGGAGCCTGCCCGAGCAAATCGATAATGAACAGGAAGATAGTGATAGTGACCCATCAGAAATTAAGATACATACACTCTAAAAATAGATTAAATAATTTAAGTAAATGAGGAATTATAAAATATAATTCCCATATATTTTCAAGTACATATGAATCACATTTTGCATAATTCTTTGAGTAAAAAGGAAGGAATTTTTTACTTATTACAAAGTGCAAAGGAGGTTACTTATTACATTTCACACATGAATCATTTAAGAAAAAGGGTCTAAGCGGTCATATTTGCTTGACTTAATTACATATTTCATTTATTAATAAAGCAGTAATAAATCACATCTTATAGCTCAGCTCGTCACTTTAGGAAAAAGTTCTTGAGCTCTCATTACAAAACAATTACTTATTATCCATGAAGAAATAAATGGTTCAAGAATCAAGGAGACATTAAAGTAGTTCAGTCTTTGATATGCTTATATCAGGTGTGTTTCTGGATGTTTCATCCATGTGCTCATAACTAAATAAAACTTCCTTGGTGTTTTGCACACTTCTGTTTATATTCAATAGCAGTATACACTAACCATGACCACAGCTGGTTCAGTACATACACTGACCATGGACACAATCAGTTCAGTACATACACTAGCCATGGCCACAATACGCTTATCATGTACATTGACCACAGCTAGTCAGTTTAGCAGGTCATTGCAAGTGATCACCTTCAACTGCATATTTAACCAGAAGCTGTAAATACATCCTTTCTACTGTGCCATAAAATTAAACATAACAAGGCAACCTTGCTCCAAAGCTCCATCTTTACACTCCCCAAAAATACCAGCCTCAGAGCTCAAAAGCCTCGATATGTTGGAGGAGGGCTGTGCTTAGCCAGAGCAGCTGGATCATTGAGGCACCTCTACTAGCTACTGCCCCTGTTCTCAGCAGGCTGGTATCTGCCAATGCAACAGTGGAGGCTGCATGCTGGTAGAGTTGCTCTTCCTCTCAAGACTGGCAAGTGTCAAGAACTTCACTCCTTGGTGGAAATGTCTGAAAATCAGTTTGTTGCTTCAGTTCTAATTCGAGAGCCACAAAAAAAAATTATGCAAAAAGGATTTTGCCTTCATCCACAATTATAGAAATGCATAATCTCACAGACTATAACAATATACATGTATATGTGTGTGTATATATACATATAAACATATATGTTTATATTCATAAATACATATAAAATATATGCACATATGTATAAACATATATGCATATATATTTATATGCAATGCATATAAACATATGTGTTTATATGCATATTTACTATATGCATATACACATATATACACACACAAATATAAAAACACCTTATAATTTTTCAAGACCCCCTGAACTAGCTGTGCAAAGGTCAAAGGCAGCCCTAGTCTCCTGTAAGTCCAGATTTGGTTCTAAGGCATTGCAAGTTTCTGCCCATCTAGGACCTCCCAGCAGCAGCCAAATGAAAAAAAACCTAACTAATTTAACTAGGTAACTGCATCTAAATTATGAACACAAAACCCCCTCCAGAAGATCCAGTCAATTTCTTGAAGGAAAAAGTAAACGTCTTACTATATAATTATAAACCTAATTAACATAAAATAAATTAATTAGAAACCTGCTATGGTAATATATACACTATGGTTTCAGCTGTTTGGTGCTGTACCTTCCAGAGAAGCAGATTCTTGAGAAGGTTAGTTTTTGCTTTAAGCCTGTTTTCATCTCTTCTCTCCCCCACCTAAGCGAACTTTTAAATTCATATGTAGACTATGTAGCAGGCACGGAATAATATTTCTTCTATTAGAGATCATGCTCACAGCAAGGAATTATAGATTGAAATGTCCTTTTATTTGGTCCCATAAAATTCCACCTTCAAATGAAGGTGTCAATCTCTAGGGGAGAGAAAATCATTACCCAAACCATCATAACTACAATTCTTCACAGTTGGCAGTGAACAAAAATAACAGATGATTATCCAAAGCAATAGTTTCTCTTTCCCAGCGTATAACAACAAAATTCACCTAAAGTTGAAATAACCATCTGCCACAGATTGTTCCACATCATTTGTTTGCTTGTTTGTTTTTTAATTCTAAAAAGAGAATTCAAAAATAATACTGGCAAAGAAGGATGATTTCACAAAAAGCGACCCAGTTTTCAACCTGTATTGTTTCAATTACTATTCTAAGCCACCCCCCCACCACCCACTCCCCCACCTGTTCAGGAAATTTCTGAAGATGGTCTAAAAGGCACAGAGTAAGTTTGGGAAGTGAAAAAAAAATTTGTTCTAATTTTCCAGTGTCCCTATTTTCTAAGAACTGCCAGTACATCTCGTGTCTTCTTTAATCACTGTAAAGATGGAGAATAGTTGCTTGTCAGCGTCTGGCTGCTGGAAAGAAGCAGCGTGGGAACAATTATCCCAAACTAGAAAGATCCACGTGAAAACAGTGCAATTTCAAGCAGCTTGTTTATGTGTCCTCAAATGCAAAATCAAGGCTGTGTACAAATCAATAAATTAGTACAGATCATATCATGCGTCTGATGCACTTTCAATAATGATGACCTATTTATTTGCTCTGGATATCCACTTCTTTAGTATGAAAATGTCTTGCAGTATGCAATGGAATGAACTGATCACATTCCAATACAAACTTATATCTAAAAACAGAGTACAGAGCACATTTTTCTAGTGGGAAGAACTTTAACTGATGAGGCCACCTGCCTAAAGTTGTCTTTATCTTTTTTTTTTGTCTTTTTTGGGTAACACTCAGTAATGCTCAGGGGTTACTCCTGGCTATGCACTCAGGAATTACTTCTGCGGTGCTCAGGGGACCATATGGGATACCGGGATCGAACCTGGGTCTGGCCACTTGCAAGGCAAACACCGTACACTCTGGACTATTGCTCGGCCCCTGTCTTTATCTTATTTCCTTACCTTTTCACAGCTTAAGCATTTTTCTTAAATTCATGTTCACTTTTTCTAATACTCTTACTGTGATATGATTAATATTCAGTGGGATATAATTCATTGTTACCTTCAAAGAAAAGCCAGTGTAAGCTTATAAAAGCTCTAAATTAAAATTTTAAATGTACTTTTATTACTTTCATATACATATAGGAATCAAAATTAAGCCAATAAACATTCACAGCATGTTTTGGCAAGTAGGAGGTATTTTGACTTTACTGACAAGAAATTAAAATTACACAATTCATCAACAGTTTTACTTTGATTTCTTTGAAATAACTTTCAAAGTTTGTTTCCAAAGATGTGAAATGTGCATCCTATTATCCCATCTTTTGTCCACGGTAAGTGACTTGGCAATTTCTCTGTTCATAGACTATACCTGACAGACCACCAAATTAATTGTTCACTAAATTTATGATATGAATAAACAGTTTGTAAACTTTCAGGAACACAAAATAGATTATATTTCAATGCATATTAGATTATATAGAATATAGATAAAATATATATTCCAATTATAGATTATACCATCTTTAGGCTAGTTTATTGCACTCTCTCTTATGGTTTCTACCTCATCTAGCCAGACATTGTGAAATTCTGTGCCCTTTTCCTACACCTTTCTATACCTTGGAAGGGAAAAATCAATATAATTGATTTTATAGCATCCTATGAAGCTAACGTGTGATATGATATAATTCTGACCTTTGAGACATATCTAGAGATATGGAAGGTGAGTACCATACTCTTATATTAAAAGACCACATAGAAGAGTGGCAGACATGGGGCAGAGCTGCTACTTGCTCTCCCTGTGCCCAGCCACTCATGAGGCACCCGGGAGGCATGGCGGGTTCTAGCCCTGGCCTGCCACCCCAGCAGAGCCTCACAACAAGCCAGACGGACCCCCCCAACTCCATGGGGGCTGCCGTTTTCCACATCCAGACTTCTTTCTTGTCACAACTCCACCCAGCAGACCAGACTATCACAGCCCGGCTCACGGCTAGCAGCCGTGCGGTTCATCAATAATTGCTTTATTTAGAGGTGACTACAAGAGTATGCCACCCGTACGGCAAGCCTGGCAAGCTGCTCATGTAGTATTTGATATGCCAAATACCAGTAACATTTATATTAGGTCATTCCCATGACCTAATATAATGTCTTGAGGCTCTTTATGTTCCTGGAGTAAGTGGATGCCTTTGGGTTCTACTAGCATGAGACAGGACATATGGAGATATTACTGGTGCCCACTCTAGCAAATAGATGATCAACGGGAAGATAGTGATAGTGATAGAAGAGTGCTTCATTATCTCTCTCCCTTCACTTCTACTCTGAGTGCAGAGGTTTTATCATGAAGAATGATGCAGGTCATGAACTAAAACAGAAGAGGCCTGTCTTCTAAGGACAGCAAGAGTTGGGTGGAAAGAACTAGATTGTCCTTGTTTATGTCATAAAGCCACCAACATGGGGCTGGGTGGAGAGCATGGCAGAATTTGTCTAAGGCTTTCTTTGGCCCCATGGTTGATCAACCAAGGCAGTCAATCGACCTGAAAACACGTTGTTAGACAAGGGAGGTGTAGAATATTGTCATGTAGGCTGGACAAAGGCAGCAGCGTGTGAAGTCACTGAGTAGAGTCCACACCACAGGGCAAAGAACAGGCACAGACAGGAATAATATTTCAGACAGAAGGTGCCACGTGGGTCTGGGTGGAGGCAGCTCCACCCCTTTAGGCAGAGCAGATCTTGAGGCTTCCCAACTTATACAGAGATGCTAATGCTAATGCAGAGAGGAAAATGAAGACCATGAGAGATTCTAAATCTGAGATTCAGGGAAGAGTTCAGTATTTTCTTCAAATATGGATTTTTTTGTGATGGTGTGACTGTTTCCCATTTTCCTTTACTATGGATTTGTCTCCTCACCATATACAGAGTGAAGTATTAATGAATAGGGTATGTTCTATTTCGTGTACAGGTGTGGAGAAGAAGACCCTCCCTATCTTCATCTTAAACCTCCAGAATTTCTACACAAATGAAGACCTTACTTCCTCAGAATCTAACTTTGATTACAACTAATCTAACTTTGATTACAAAGACCTGTTTGTAAGAGGAAAGACAGCAAAAGTGGGAAGATATAAACATGTTCTCATGTTCCCACCTCTCTCTCTTCCTCTGTCTCCATATATATGTATATATACACACACACATATATATGTATATATATATTTAGCAAGTTACTTTTCTATTTTCTGAAATTTTGATAGAAACTTAAGGTACACCTCAATATTATATATACATATATGCACACATGCATATATACATATGTATACATATATACATATGTATATAGATATGTACATATATACATCTGTATATATGTGTGTACATATATACATATGTATACATAGAAAATGAAGAAATATACACATATATACATATGTATATATGTATGTGTGCATATGTATATATGGTATTGAGGTCCTGCACAGCAGAGCCTGGCAAGCCACCCGTTTTGTATTTGATATGCCAAAACCAGTAACAATTATGGACCTCATTCCCATGACCTGAAGGAATGGTCTGAGGCTCTACATGTTCCTGGAGTGAGCAGATGCCCTTGGCACACGAGCACATGGCAGGATATATGGAGATGTTGCTGGTGTCTGTTCAAGCAAATCTATGAACAACGGGAAGACAAGTGATACAAGTGCTAGTATTGAGGTGTGCTTTAAGTTCCTATCAGAGTTTAGACAATGGAGATCACTTGTTCAATCTTCAACAACAAATAAAACTCAGGCATACCTTATTTTTAGAAACACAAAATACAATATTTCCCCCTGTGCTGTTTTGTTAGCCAACAAGCCTTGCCATTTTACCTTTGTGCTTTTTCTTCCAGAGGAAAATAGTTATCAGTCTGTCTCCAAAACAAGGAAATCAATGGGTACACACAAGGAATCTCCCATTTTGAGGTGGTCCTTTCTAGTCTATTTCTCCCTAATTTCACTTGCTTTCTTTCCCTCTCCATACCCTTCTTCTGCTCTTTGTCCATTCTCATTTCCCTCTCATCTCTCTCTCTCTCTCCTGAGCCTCCTGTTATTTTGTCATATTTCTCCTGCCTATTCCTCTTCCTTTCTTCCCTTGCCTTCCCTTTCTTCCACAGCTCTCTGTCTCTGTCTCTTTCCCTCAATCTTCCCTCCCACCTCTTTCTCTCATCTACTTCCAAATATGTTAAAACAATCTTGACTCAATCCTAACCACTTTATTTCACTAGCATCAAGCAGGATCCTGTCCTTTGCTCCCTGTGAAATAGAGTATAATGTAAATGACTTATTGCTAAAATGACTCAACCTGCAGAGTGTAAGCCTTCAGACATGCTTTCCTTCAAGTGACTTCTTCAGGGTGGGACTAAAGATATTTGAGCCCTGTCCCATAAAACTACTATCAGTGTTTGTTACTAAGTAAAACTAATATATAAGGCAGATAATTGGGCCTGAAGAAGCAGAGTGCTCTTGGTGGCCACACACCAACACCCCTCAACTTCATCAGATGTACAGTCTCTCTCATCTCTCTCTCTCTCTCTCTCTCTCTCTCTCTCTGAGACCATAGTACTTTCAGTATGACTCATACATTATAATTTTGGCCATGTCTACTGCAATCAATAATATTCTCCATTTAGACTTTCCATGGCTAATTTGATGCTCCCTCCCAAACCTCATAATTTTTTAAAAGTTGTTTTCAAAATGAAAATTTCAGTCTTCATTTTCTTCTTCAGGTTTTGTCATCTCTAGGTATCTTGGGCAACCTCAGAATCTTCTCTGGCCAAAGAGGAAGAGCTGGTGGCACCTCCTATTTGTAATATTGTTCCTGTCTGCGCCTGTTCTTTGTCCTGAGGTGTGGTCTTTAGTCGGTGACCTCACACACAGCTGAAATTTTCAGCCCTACATGACAACATTCTGCACCTCTTCGTTCAGATACCCATGAGCACATTCACCTAAACTTTCTTTTGTTTTGAAAATAGCAAACTGGGTCAAATACATGTGCAAATCACTAGTCTGTGTAAAAATGATTGTCTCTAGAGAAAAGATTGTTCAGTCTGTCTTTCAATCTCTCTTTTCTCACATACACACAAACATACTAGTTTCTTCTTTTACCATCATGCAATTATGCTTGTCACCCCCAATTAGGTACATTCACTCTGTGTTTATAGAAGAGACACTAAGACACAAATGTTTTACAGGGAGGTTCTGAATAATGAGATAGCTCTGATTTTTTGTATATATATTTTTATTATTTTTAATTAAACATTTTATTATACCACCATGAGATATAAAATTACAACGTTGTTCATGTTTGGAGGTTTCGGTCACATAGTGTTCCAGCACCCGCCCTCCACCAGTGCCCATTTCCCACCACCAATGTCCCCAATTCCCTCCCCCTCCTATAGCCTGCCTAAATGGCAGGTTCTTTATCTCTTTTCTCTCTCCCTCTCTCTCCCTTCCTTCTCCCTACACATTGTTGGTTGCACTACATAAACTTGGAAGCCATCAAGTGCATTTTTTGCCTGTATTTAATGCTAAGTTCTAACACCCAACTCCATAAAAAATGGGGTGAAGAGATGAACAGAAACTTTGACAAGGAAGAAATTTGAATGGCCAAAAGGCATAGGAAAAAATGCTCATTATCACTAATCATCAGAGAGATGCAAATCAAATCAACAATGAGATATCACATCACACCACAGAGATAGCTCTGATTTTAATGATCACTTTATTCAAGTATGACCTTCAACAACTTTCTTGGTTTTGTTTTTTCTTTGTTCCTGGGCCACACCTAGAACTGTCAGGGTTTACTCCTGACTGTGCATTCAAGGATCATTCATTACAATGTTCAAGGGATCATATGTGTTACTTGGAATTGTTCCCCAATCACTTAGGTGCAATTCAGGCATTTTCTTAAATTTAGGAAATGCTGATCTCACATTTACAGTCACAATTACATCTTTATTAAAACTGTGTTGAGAGACTCAAACGAGATATTTATTTATCTCAATACAGTGCTTTACCATGGTATCAGCCAGAATCATTTGAAAATACCTGTATTTAAATATTTTCTTGATCTGGTCAAATGATAGTTTCATATGGTTTAAAATGGGATTTTAACTTGAATTAAATTGACAGTGATATCCAGTGATTTCTCTATTAGTTTAGTCAGTTTCAACAACATACAATGATAATTTTTAAAAATTGTTTTATTCTTCACATAGTGTTCCAACACCCATCCCTCCACCAATGCAAATTTCCCAACACCAATGTGCCCCCCAAACACACACACCACAGAATCTGCCTTTAGGCAGGGTCTCTCTCTCTCTCTCTCTCTCTCTCTTTTCTCTCCTTTTTTGTGCCTCCTGGTTTGCAATACAGACACTGAAAGGTTATAATGTACACCCCTAGACCTACTTTCAATTGTCAGTTCGAGTCTAGCATTACATTTTCCAACAATTATTGACAAACTAGTCCCTTCTACATCTTACATAACCTCTGTCCCCCCTCATGCTTGTGGTAGATTCCAACCATTGACAAGTTCTCCTGGCCGCTGTTTTGCCTGGCCGTGGATATTAGACTCATACTATTTTTCTTGAAAACTAACCAATGAATTCAGTCATTCTGTATCTGTCCTTCTTCTGACTCATTTCACTCTGCAAGATACTCTCTCTCCATGTCCATCTATTTGTAGGCAAATTTCCTAACTTAATTCTTCCTGAAAACTGCATAGTATTCCTCTGTATAGATATACCATAGTTTCTTTATCCAGTTGTTTGTTTTCAGGTACTCAGGTTATTTCCAGATTCTAGTTATTGTGAATAGTGCTGCAATGTACACAGAATTTCAGATAGTATTTCTGCTTTGTGTTTTTGGCCCCCAGGGTATATTCCCAAAGTGGTATTGCTGGGTCAAATGGGAGCTCAATTTCTATTTTTTGGAGGAATAAACATGTTGGTTTCCAAAAGGTTAGACCAGTCAGCATTCCCACCAGGAGTGAATGAGAGTCCCTTTTTCCCAACATCCAGACTAAGTACTGATTGTTCTTGCTCCTTTGGATATGTGCTACTCTCTGTGGGGTTAGGTAATATCTCATTATTATTTTAATTTGCATGTGCCTGTTGATTAATGATGAAGAGCATTTTTCATGTGCCTTTTGGTCATTTAAATTTCTTCTTTGAGGAGTTTCGGTTCATATCTTCTCCCCATTCTTTGATGCGTTGGATGTACTTTACTTATACAGCTTTACCAGTGCCTTATATATCTTGGACATTAACCACTTATTAAAAGGGTACTGGGTAAATATTCTTTCCCAATATGTGGTCTGTCTTTGTATCTTGGTCACCATTTCTTTTGAGGTTCATAAACTTCTTAGTTATAAGTAGTCCCATTTGTTTATCTTTGCTTCCACTTGCTTGGCCAGTGGTTTTTCATCCTTGAGATGCCTTTAGCCTCAATGTCATGGAGGGGTTTGCCCATGACTTTTTTGATGTTCCTTATGGGTTCAGTTCTGATGTTTAAACCATTTTGACCTGACACCTGTGCATGGGGTTAGATTGAGATCTGGGTTCATGTTTTTTGTACATGTATCTGTCCAGTTTTTACAGCACCATTTATTGAAGAGGCTTTCGTTGCTCCACTTCACATTTCTTGCTCCCTTATCAAAAACTAAGTGATAATATATTTGAGGGTATATTTCAGGGTATTCAACTCTATTTCATTGGTCCGTGAGTTTGCATTTAAACCAATATGATACTTTTTAAATCACTACCACTTTGTAGTACAGTTGGAAATTGGGGAAGGTGAAGCCTTCCACATTCCTTTATTCCAAGGATTGCTATAGCTATTCTGGAGGTTTATTGTTCCATATGAACTTGGGGAAAGATTTTGAGAATGTGAAAAGATAGGTCAACAGCTGAATTTGAGGAAAATGAATTTGAGGAAAAAGTTTGAGAATGTGGAAAGATAGGTCTACAGCTGAATTTCAACAAAACTATGTTCATGAGAAATGAACTATTTCCAGAGACCCTATTCACTCTCAATGGAGCAAACATCTCTGAATGCAGCAGTTATGTGTACCTAGGTCGAGAAGTCAATAAGATGAACAACCTAAAACCTGAGCTGTGCAGGAGGTAGAGAGTGGTATGGAATGCCTTCAAAAAGTATAAAAGAAAGAGCTAAAAAGACAAAGAGCCTCCAGCCCTGGGCACATCTCTTCAACTCCACTGTTCTCCCTGCATTAACATACACCTCAGAGACCTGGGCCCTATGAAAGCAGGATGAGAACACTATTAAGGTCTCCCAAAGAGGAATTAAAAGAACTATGCTTGGAATATCACGCCTCACTCAAGTGAGAGAAGGAATCCGGAGTTCTGACCCCCATCACTGTTCCAGAGTCAGGGACGCTGTCTTGTTTGCCAAGGCATCAAAAATCAGATAGGCTGGACTTGTAATGCTATTTGGAGAGGACCACTGTACTAGAGCTGTTACCGACTGGATCCCATGGGATGTCAAAAGATCATGTGGTGCCCACCTACAAGATGGTCAGACTTCTTTGTCAAGACCCTGAACGAACTGTTTGAGGCTCTTCATATTCCTGAAGTAACGAGATGCCATTGGGCTACACTGGCACTTGATAGGGTCAAATAGAAATGTTACTGGCGCCCGCTCAAGCAAATTGATGAATAACGGGATGTCAAGTGATCAAGTGATGAATTTGAGTAGGTTTATTGTTCCATATGAATTTATTTGAAAACTATCATGGGTATGCATATAGAGACTACATTGAATCTGTGTAATGCTTTGGTGAGTATTACAGTTTTGACAATGTTGAACCTCCCACTCCATGAGCAGGGAATATGCTTCCATTTCCTCATATCTTCTTTTATTTCTAGAAGTATCATTTTTGCAGTTTTATTTGTATAGGTACTATACATCCTTAATTAAGCTAATTCTGAAGTACTTTATATTCTGAGGTATAATTGTGAACAGGAGTTTTTATTATTATACTATCATGAGATATACATTACAAAGATGTTCATATTTGGGTTTCAGTCATACATTGTTCCAGCACCCATCCCTCCACCAGTGCCCATTTCCCACCACCAATGTCCCTTGATTCCCTTTTCCCTCCCTGACATGCCTCTATGGCAGGCACTTAGTCTCTCTTCTCTCTCTCTTTCCCTCTCTATCTTTCTCTTCCTTCTCTTACACATTGTGACAAGTGCTACATGCATTTAGAGCTTATCATGTATATCCTTTGTCTATATTCAATGTTCAGTTCTAGGCTGGTATTTTCATTTCCAGCAATTAATAGCTCATTGTTCCCTCCTCTGTCTACTAACCTCTGACACACACACTTGCGGTAGATTCCACCCACTGACAAGACCCAGGATTATTTTTTAGATATCACTTTCTTCTCTTTTATTACTTGCATATAAGTAAACAATAGATTTTATGGGTATTGATTTTATAACCTGTCACTCTAATATATAGATCTATTGTGTCTTTGAGTTTTTGATAGAGACTTTAGGGTTATCTCTGTATAGTATCATGTCATCTGCAAATAGGGATAGCTTGATTTCTTCCTTTCCTATATGGATGCTCTTAATATATTTTTCTTCTCTGACTGATATGGCAAGTACTTCCAGTACTATATTGAATAGATTTGGCAAGAGTGGGCAACTGTGTCTTGTCCCCAATCTTAGAGGAAAGCTTTTAGATTTTTCCCCATTGAGAATAATGCTTTCTGTGGGCAGAAATCCAATGATATTTTAACTGAGGTTTTCATTCATACAATAAAACTCACATCAAAGAACTAATAAGGTATAAGAATAACATTGATACGTTTTATCTTATGAAGAGAAAAAAATAATTTCATAAATAGACCAGTATAATATAAAACTTCCCTTGAAATGTGTTAATAAAATGTAAGTCCAATAAAAATGTGAACTGTCTCTCTTCAGTGTATAAAGGGTCATGATCTACTGAAAATTGGGATCTTCCTCATTAAACAATGTAATTAACTGATCATCAGCTTCTGCAATGTAACTGCAGTTATAGATCACAGTGAGAACTATGCCAATAATTCAGCAACTTTTGATTAAGAAATAATCAGATTTTCTTTTGCTTATTTCATTATTGTAACAGGGAGTAAAAATAACTATCTTTCCTAGACTTGGGAATAAAGAAACTAACTTCCCTGAAATGCCTGTCTGCTCACTAACAAGCTTAAGAGAAATAAATCCCTGTCTAAACCTAAGCCTTTCCTTGTTGTTTTACCATGTTCCAAGAGCTTACATATGGCAAAAGAGTCTAGACATATTTCAGACTTGAGTTGCAATTCAAACCATGTATTTCAGACTCAGATATAGTTGTAAAAAAATAACCCTGTTCTTTCAAAGAAGACAATCTTATCTTAAGGGTGTAAAATCATAGAATGGTAAAATCTAATCAGTAACCAGAATTTCTCCACTGTTTTTTCTCTAAACAGATACAAGAACACCTTTCTAAGGCAGTATATTGAGCGGAAATACCCTGGTCATAAAAACATTTGAAAATATCTGATGCTATTTTGAGTGGATCAACATGGGTTCTCTGGAACTTTTCAAAGTATCTACACCTCATATACCCATATACAGGAGAACTATTTAACATCGCATAGATTTTTTTTTTGCTTTGGAACATTGCAGAGAATTATTTGGGAGGTGGAGGTTAGCAAATCGATGATATATGGGAAGATTCAGTTATCAAGATATAAAAATAAAATCAAAATGTAAGGCACAACCAGCAAACTTGAAGAGTTACCAAACTAATTCTGATATAACTAATTCTCAAATAGATGACTGGAGGAAATATTTTCTGGGAGGGTGAGGTTATAAAAGAGTCTGCTTCTATTTTTTAATTACTACTTTAACTGTTGATGCACAATTATTACAATTCTTTTCATGGAGTGCCTCCTAACTCATTCTGCTAATCAGAAGTATTAAGCAACACAGATTGCTTTGTCATTTGTTAGACAGAATGTCCTTGTTCTAAAAAGCCCAGAGTAGCTGCTAAATATTAATGTTAAATAGATGGAATATGGTATGACACTACTAGGCAAGTCACAAGAATACAATATGCATTAGCAAGGAAAGGGCTAACTAAAGAATGACATGGAAATGATTGCTAAGAAGACACGGACACCGAACTTCACAAACTTCCTGTATTCTATTTTGAATCAAATGACTCTCAACTCTTCAGAACTCTACTGCAAATTTCTCTTCAGACCTCCACAAGTTTACCTACAATCCTTCTTTCAACATCTCATTGGCCTTACTCAAAACCATATCTCCTTGAATTACCTCTATCAGGATGGATGAATAGGATGGTTTACAAGCCCTAAAAAAAGACTAGCTGACATAGCCAAAGTATCAAGAATGACCTTGAGAGTATTGATCAAATTGTTTCTCTATTACACAGATAGGGAAATTAAGCAGTCTCCTAAATCATTAATGCATATCTTTAGGTTCTTTTATTCAGCCCACCCCCATCCGTGAGCTAAACCAGGAATCTACATTTTAAATTTTCATGAGAAATGGTGAAAATTTTTCCATTTAAAATGTTCAATAAAATCACCTCACGCTGCCCTCAGTCAAGTTCAAACCTCAGTGCAGAATTATTTTGGACAAGTTGTTGTCTAAGCCCCTCGGCTTCAAGCTATGTTCAAGTACCATACAAGCCGACTGTAGATTTCAGAGTGGAGATCAGATCCCAAGTGAGCCCACAAAATATACACTGATGACAAAGAGCACATTGTTCTCTACTATAGGCTAGTCAACAAACATTTTTCAAGGGGAACCCTCCCCATTTCTCTACATATCTACTCCTCAGCACACAGGATACACATTGAAACAAATATATGAAAAAGATTCAAAGAATAGAATCTGCCAACTCTATGATATTTGTTAATTTTAGTTTTTACATGGGGGCGGGTTAGTTGTGGAGTCTACCCCTGGAGGCACTCAGGGACCACAAGGACAATTCTCGGTAGTGATGATATATGTGTGTGTGTGTGTGTGTATTGGGAAGTATAGGGTGGGGACACCTTGTCATGTACCGTCAGGTATAGATAGAGGCAGAATCTCACATACACAAGATATGTCATCTACCACTTGAGCACATCCATGGCATCCTATCTTCTCATTTGGGGAGAGTGTTATTTGGGCCACATTCTACACTGCCATACCAGAGATGAAAGGTCCATCATCCTATCAATGCTAGGAACTGAACCCAGGGCAGGCAAATAATGTACTTCAACCACTGTGCCATTTCCTTGGCTCTTAATTTTACAATAATGTTTCCTCATTTTCCTAATAAATATTGTATTGGTGGTCTCCACAAAATATTAATTCTAATTAGTTCAAATAATAATAAAAATATACTGTGAACTGTTTGATTACTGTGTACAATAAAAGTCATTAAAATAAGTAAGCACAGGACATATATTCTTTTTAAGAGTTCCACATGCTATAAATTGATGCTTATTATCTCTTTTAGAGGTAGGAAAACTGAGGTATTTAAAAAGGTACGTAATACAATCCAAATCACAAACTTAGTGTTTTAGTTTTGGTTCAAAACTAAGAAATCTGATTTCACAGTTGACTTTAAACTAGACTCTAATTTTTTAAACTGTAAGCCTTGACCTCATATGGGTCACAAAATTGAATGTGGGGGGGTTGAAAAGTTATTTGGCAAAAATGAAAAGTTTCTGAACATGCAACGACCATAAATTAAATCCAAATGAAATGTGTAATGAATCTGAGTAATTTCTGGCTACACCCACCCATGTTGCAATTCTCAGGTGAAAAAAGGTCACAAGCGGAAAAAATTTAAGAAGCCCTGAGCTAGACTAACATTTTCTCTTCCATTATATTACCACCATATCAAGGACCTTTAAAGATATTATGTAAGGGTTGGAGAGATACTATAGAGGTGAAGGTATGCGCTTTGTATGATAGTAACCTTGTCTCAACCTGTGGCACTATAGGTCTCTAGTTAGAAAAATCATCATAACCATCTTTTTTTTTCCAATTTAGAAAAGAGAATAATTGACAGATTAAGAAATTATTCTTTTTTCCAAACAGCCAGAGAAAAACAACAGCAGCAAGAAAAAAAATCATACAGGATTTTTTTTGATTACAAGAGATCACACAATTAACGAGGAGGACAATGAAATGGAAACTCTAGCATTTTACATAACTTCTCACATTTGAGAAGATAAAAATACGTGAAGTTAAGCTCTCTCCATATGGTCAACACTGCTTATGTAGCAGAATTTATCCCAGCACCCCAACAAACAGAGTCCAATCCACATCATCCCACTTCGGAAGATGGATCGAAGTACCAGTACCAGATCAGATCAGAAGCCATGTTCTCTTGGCTTTGAGAATCCTGTGCTGGCCATGTTGGTTGTACTGCCATTATTTGTGGCATCGGCTTACACATATTTATTTTGGACATCTGTTATATTTCAGTAGCATCCTTTTAGGAATCAGAAATCTAACCAATGACTCTCATCCACTGTTGGTGGGAGTGCTGACTGGCCCAGCCTTTTTTGGTAAACAATATGGACATTTCTAGTTTTTAGAAATTGAATTCCATTTGACCAAGCCATACCACTCCTGGCCAAAAGCATACAGCAGAAATACCATCTGCACTTGTATGTTCATAACAGCACTATTCTCAATAGCCAGAATCTGGAAACAACCAGAGTGACCGAGAACAGAGGACTGGACTAAGAAACTGGGGTACATCTACACAATGGAATACTATGCAGCTGTCAGGAAAAACAAAGTTATGAAATTTGCCTATAAATGAATGGACATGGAGATTATCACAATGAGTAAAATTATCCAGAGGGGAAAAGGACAGGTATAGAATGACTGCATTTATTTGCAGGATATAAAAAATATAGTATGATACCAAACTTCATTTAAACATAGTGTCTTACAGAGTTGGTTATAGGCATTCAGTGTTCCAGCACCAGAGTGATCTTACCTTTACCATTATCCCTGTTCTCCCAGCTCTGTCCCCAAGCAATGGTGAAGGGAAAGTTACTTTGGTGCTAGAACACTATATGCCTATAACAAATGTAAATAGTCACTAGACTACTAGTGAGCGTACTAATCTGGTGTGTTCTGGCTACTGTGTTTCTCCCTGTTTAATCTGGTGTGTTCTGGATACTATGTTCCTCCCTGTCTAGTCTGGTGTGCTCTGGCTACTATGTTCCTTTCGGTCTAATCTGGTGTGCTCTGGCTACTGTGTTCCTCCCTGTCTAATCTGGTGTCCTCTGGCTACTATGTTCCTTCCTATCTAATATGGTGTGTTCTGGCTAAAATGTTCCTTCCCATCTAGTCTGGTGTACCTCTGCCTGTGGTGTCAGTATTGAGAGAGTTTGGAGAAGCCCCAGCTTATTTCGCTGGGCAATGAGCTTCAATGGTGGCAGTTGCGGGGTGTGGCCCTGACTGCCTGGCTAAAATATTTACATTTTTTGCCCCCTCTTTACTCCTTTGTAGTCTGCTAAATATTTTCTCATTCTTTTGACCCTTTCCACCACTACAGTGATAAAGACACTGCTTCTCTCGTTTACATTTCTTATTTTTCAGTCAATATACAGAATTTTTAGTTAATATTAACAAATTATTAACTTTAAATTTTTAATAACTTGTTAATGTTTTATAAAACATTTTATCTTTAATATCAATATTGAGCCCAGCCGCTTACGAGGCACCCGGGAGGGATGGTGGGTTCTAGCCCTGGGCCGCCACCGCAGCAGAGCCTTTCAACAAGCAGGCGACACCCCACTCCATGAGGGGCCACCATTTTCCACATCCGAAAATTTTCCACATTTTCTCCGTCTCGTCAGAACTCCACCCAGCAGAAGAGCCTATCACAGTCCAGTGTGGTTCATCAATAAATGCTGGACTTAGAGGTGACTACAAGAGTATGCCACCCGCACCGTAGAGCCTGGCAAGCCTCCCATGTCGTATTTGATATGCCAAATACGAGTAACAATTATAGACCTCATTCCTATGACCTATTGCAATGGTTTGAGGCTCTTTATGTTCCTGGAGCAAGGAGATGCCCTTGGGCTCTACTAGCATGAGACAGGGCATATGGATATGTGTCTGGTGCCCACTGGAGCAAATTGATGATGAACAGGAAGACAGTGATAGAGTGATACTAATATCCAAGGTCAGGCAAAACATGGATCAGGAGGTCTTGTCAGTGGGTAGAATCTACCACTAGTATGTGGGAGTTAGAGGTTAGATAAGACAGAGAAGGGAACAATGTGCTAATAATTGTTGGAAATGACAACATCAGCCTAGAATTGAGCACTTAATGTATGCAAAGGGATATATATGATAACCTCTAAATGTATTTATTGCAAGCCACAATGTGTAAGAGAGAGAGAGGGGGGGAGAGAAGAAGAGAGAGGAAGAGAGAGAAAGAGAGTAAAGAGAGAGGCAAAAGTACCTATCGTAGACGGGACAGGGAGGGAAGGGACTCAGGGGACATTGGTGGTGGGGTGTGGGCACTGGTGGAGAGATGGGTTCTGGAACACTGTATTACTGAAACCTAAATATGAACATCACGGTGGTATAATAAAAAATTTAAAATAGAAAAAACAGTCATCGCTGATATTTTGAGAGCATTAATAAATAGGAGGCTTCTAAAAAAAGAAAAATCTGACCAACATAGAAATAGAATAATTGCTTCCTAGATTCAATGACATGCCAATAAAAGATATTGAGAGTAGTTTACAGACATGATTTTCAAGAACACTGTAATGTTTTATTTCATCATTGAACTCTGCCCTAAAATATAAGTTTCTTAAAACTAAAATAATAGAAATCACAGACATGTGATCCTCACAGCTATAAGAGCTTCAAACTCATACTTCAAATGTGGTAAATAATTTTTTTTCTCTAATACGGGTTCTTCTCTTATTGTTCTCTTTTTTGGTTTTGAGAAAAGATTCTTTATAGCATTTTTGTTTTCCTAGTTAGGTATTATTAGAGTAAAAAATTAACTTTTAAAAAAAGAAACATATACTTTTGGGGGAAAATGGAAAAAGGAAGCATGTTAAAATAATTAAAGAGAAAAGAATAGGTCACACAATAATAACACTGCAAATTTAGAACTTATACCTACCCAGATCTTAATCTGGAATTACTATTTGCTAGACATATTTGCTCTTCGCCTCTTTGTGTCCACTTTTTCTTCACCTTTTGCCATCTACTTCCTCATCTAATTCTTGATCTTGCTAAGAGTGTTAAGGATGGAAAATGCAGAAACATGTTTGGATCAGTAAATATTGGGTCGTTACTTTTTTTTTGAAAGATAAGAATTTTCTACTTGGTAAATCCAATGGACTCTGAAATAGTAAATCTTAGTTGAATGGGGTTGGCAAGGTGACAGTATAAGGAATTGAAGGTCTGGCTCCACATGCCTTGACTTTTTACACTCATGTGTGACTTTCAGAATGTGTAGGCATGTTTCTAAGATAGGTTTCGGCTCCCTGTAGAAAGATGGAATAAATTCTGGTTTATACTGTGCCAGGGCAGGAGCTCAGACAGCATGATACTTGAGTGTAAGTCACCAGTCTCACTGGGAATGAAGTCAATGAATAACCACTTTCATTTAAAGCAATACTTAACTCTTGAAACTGATGTTGGTTTTTGCATCGCATCCAGCAACTCTCAGGGCTTATCCCTACTGGGCTCAATGCTTAGATATCATTTCTAGTGATCTTTGGGGAACCATACGCTGTATTAGGAATTGAACTAGAGTTGGCTGCAAGAAAGGAAACCTCTCTATTGGAACTCTATTTCCCTGGCTCATGAAATGGATGGTTTACAATATGGACGTTTCTCCAAAAACTAGATCTTGAGCTCCCATTTGGCCCAGCAATAACACTCCTGGGAATATACCCTGGAGACCCAAAAACAACATCAGAAGCAGTATCTGCACTTCATTGTTCATCGAAGCACTATTCACAATAGCCAGAATCTGGAAACAACCAGAGTGACCGAGAACAGAGACTGGATAAAGAAACTGTGATACATCTACACAATGGAATATTATGCAGTTATCAGAAAAAGACAAAGTCATGAAATTTACATGCAAATGAATGGACATAAAGATTATCTTGCTGAGTGAAATTAATCAAAAGGTAAAGGACAGATATAGAATGACTAGATTCATTAGTGGGATATAAATATATATTAGTGCTCTACTACTTGTGGGAAATGTTAATGCCACACTAGAACAGAACATTGAATGTACACAAAGGGATTTACATGATAATCCCTAAATGTCTGTAGGGCAAACCATGTGTGTGTGTGAGAGAGAGAGAGAGAGAGTCAGAGAGAGAGAAGAGATAAAAAGAGGAATATTTGCCTGCTATAGCGGCAGGCTGGGGAGGGAGGAGGGAATTTGGGGGGCACTGGTGGAGGGGCGGGTGCTTGAAAACGTATGACTGAAACCCATTAATGAACATCTTTCTAATTGCATATTGCATGATGGTATAATAAAAAATTTAAAAAAAAGAAATGGATGTTTTATAAACACCCCTACAACTAGAGCTTTTAGCACATTTTTTTTTTGCTTTTTTTGGGTCACACCCAGCAATACTCAGGGGTTTCTCCTGGCTCTGTACTCAGGAATCACTTCTGGTGGTGCTCGGGGACTATATGGGATGCCGGGATCGAACCCAGGCCAGAACAGGCCAGCCACGTATAAGGCAAACGCCCTACCCGCTGGGCTATCACTGCGGCCCCTCAGCACATTTTTCTAATGTAGCTTAAGTTATTGAAGAAAAGAAAACATTTTATACAAAGAAGTAAAGTATAACAGATAGTTAAGAAGCCCATGTCATAAACACTGCAGTTAGGAATTTCTCAAACGAGCAGTTTTCATAGGTCACTACTGTGCAGGCTCATTTAGAAATTAATTCTTCTATAAAGAAATTGTAGGAGCCCATGTCAGACATCTTTATCCCTCATAGCAATAACTCTTTCCCTGAATGATGCTGGTCCTGAGTCATATAGGAGCCACTTGACTGTAAAGAATACTATGGTAGGTCAATAAATAATGTCATTTTATTATAACATTCATGACAAAATTGATTCCAGCTGGGTCCATTGTGTTTGTGCCTGTGCTGCATATTCTTCCTATGTATGCATAATTTTATCAAAATTATCCGAATTTCCTCCCACCTCACAAAATGAGCATGTGAAGTTCATTGATGTGCCTCAATTGTCCCAGTATGAGTAAGTATACCTATGTGTGAGTGAGTGGGCCCTATAATGGAAGGTTGGGCACTGTCCTGGTTGGGTCCCACCTAAAGCCCTACAATCCTGAACTGGAATGAGGGCATTGTGAAAAATGAATGAGGGATTGAATACAAATGAATTTTTATATTTGAAATATATTAGGTTCACAGACATGGGGCAGAGCTGCTACTAGCTCTCCCTGTGCCCACTCGCTCACGAGGCTCCCAGGAGGGATGGCGGGTTCTAGCCCTGGCCCGCCACCCCAGCAGAGCCTCGCAACAAGCCAAACGACCCCCCACTCCATGAGGGCCGCCATTTTCCACATCCAGACCTCCCTATCATCATAACTCAATCCAGCAGATGAGCCTATCACAGGCCGGATCATCAACACCCACCCTGCAGCAGTTTTTTTTTTCAAACCGACCCAGGTATGCTGATCCAGAGGCTCACAGACATGGGGTAGAGCTGCTACAAGCTCTCCCTGTTTCCAGCCACTCACGAGGTGCCCGGGAGGGATGGTGGGTTCTAGCCCTGGCCCATCACCCCAGCAGAGCCTCGCAACAAGCAAGATGACATCCCCACTTCATGAGGGGCCGCCATTTTCCACATCTGGACCTCCCTCTCATCAGAACTCCATCCAGCAGACGAGCCTATCACAGCACAGCTTGTGCAGCCTCAAGATTCATCAATAAATGCTGTATTTAGAGGTGACTACAAGAGTATACCACCAGCACAGCAAGCCTGGCAAGCTGCCCGTGTCATATTTGATATGCCAAATACCAGTAACAATTATGTTAGGTCATTCCCTTGACCTAATATAAGGGTTTGAAGCTCTTTATGTTCCTGGAATGAGCAGATGCCCTTTGGCTCTACTAGCATGAGACAGGACATATGGAGATGTTACTGGAGCCCGCTCGAGCAAATTGATGATGAACGGGAAGATAGTGATAGTGATTTACAAGTTTATTGAATTTTTTAGTATAGCCAGTAGATGCAGGAAGACATTAATTCTTGTTTGTGTCTATTAACTTGTAGCAAAATGGTTTCTTGACATACCATTTTACTTAAAGTCAGTTTTGAAGGAACCCAGTAATGACATTAAGTGAAGGCTCAGGATACTATTCAACCTTGTGACCACACTCCTTTCTTCACACATTCTGAAAATGAACTGATGAATATATGCTTTATATTTAGGACACAGATCCTCATCCTGTTCATCAGTGTAGACAATAAAAAAATATTTGGACGAGTATAGACAACCAGCTCCAGAAAATGACTGGTTTGACCTATGTGCATATTTGTGGTTTTAGAGCTAATATTCTTATTGCTTATATGGGGGAAAGAAGTATGGACAATCCTTTATAAAATTCTGCAACGTTATGTGTTCTCTTAGATTACTGGTAATATATTTGATAGGTCTTAGGAGAAATATAATGAGAGGATAAAAAAGGGGCCTTCTTTCACCAAAGGCAGGAATTTGAATTAAATGGGATTTATGGATCTCTGACTCCTCTCTATTACTATAACCTCCTAGAGTAAATTATTTCTACCATATAAATGGGTTTGCTAAAAACAATTTGCAAATATTTAGTCCTAAAAGTAACTAAATCCTGAGAAGGAAAAACACTGAAGGTATGATCAAGGCCCAAAGGGCTTATGTTTCTCCAATCTAAATTTAAATTCTCATAACTCAAATGGATGGTATTCTAGAATTTTGATTTTGGATATTAGAATTTTTTCAGCCTTATCTGCAGACAGCAATTAGTTGACAAACTAATTACTGAACATCCATCTGGCCCAAAGTCTCAGAAGATGATGCTAGAAATAAAGCCCTTGCATATGAGATAACCAGTGAAGTATTTACCAGAGAAGCACATAAATGAATAGTTTTAAACAAGCACCCAAGACAACGCTGAATGAAAACTCTCTCTCTCCAGACATGCCCACATGCACACCTAAAAATACACACTCACTTCCTACAACTTTGCATTTAACAAAAATAATCCCGCTTCATTCCCACAGCACACCGTAAGGAATCAGTACTTCCATCATCTAAAGGAGGAAAAGCTGTCTGGGAGAAGTGTAAATTACCTAAATTCACAGGATTAGCAACCCATAGCACTGGAAACAACCCAGAACTGCTTTACTATACAGCAACTTCCTTCAACCATGCTGCCTTTGCCATGTTTTGTAATTATGCATCATACTGTAATCCTGCAACTTTGGGGAATTCGTGTTTTAATATTTAGATTCTCCTATATTTGTTTGAACGAGTTGGTCATAGTCAACTTTGTCAGCAGTCTAGCTTCCAATTTCCTTCTCCAACTTCCTTTCACTACTCCCAAGTTTGCTTTTTACAATGTACAATGCCATTTTGATACTTCTCTATGTGTTCTTCATATTCAGTTCTATCCATGGAGATGACAACACTCTTCAGGGGATGACCTAACACCATTCTAGTATCTCTTCTTATTCTCTCCACCCATTCTCTTCTGTAGCTAAACCAAGGTACATGAGTTCTACAGCTTTCCTCTGAAATTGCTGTCTTAGGCTGAGAATTCCTACCTATAATCTTCCCACCTTCTTTTTCCCTATCCTTCTCAGTTCTGCTTTACAAACTCCAAAGCCCTCTCCATTGATCTTTATTTTGGATGAATTTCTAGGCTATTTTTAGCTTGAGCCCCCAGAAGACTTTACATTTCCCTCTCACATTATACCTTCAAACTTCACTTAAAATGATCATCGGCCTGATATATGGTAAAGTGGGTCCAATACACAATGCAGATGCATGTGTGTAAAGAGTAAAGGAAAGTAAGATGGAATAACAGTCCACACAACCTTCAGAGGTGTATCTGACCCAAAGAAAGAGCTGAGAAATAGTCAGAACTTAGATGAGTAAATCATGATTAGCCAAGCTGGGGAAAATAATTTAAAGTCCAAAACCATTTCCACAGAAATATACTTTGATAAAAGACCACTGTCAAGAAAAGTCAATCACTGTGTATATAAAATGTCCCTTTATAGAGTGCTTAACAGTCTTGAGGAAAGAAATATCAAGAGTAAGTAACATTTTAATTTAGGGTTCTATTCATAGCCCAGGTGGTGGGGAAGACATTGAGAGACTGCTCACAGGAAGACAACAGCCATGAATTTCTTGAAGACCTTTCAGAAACCTGGTCAATCTTTAATGGCATTCCTTGGTCTCTATGATATCATATATCACATATGATACCATATTATCATATGTCATAGATCATATATCACATATGATATCATATTATCATACTTGGAGAAACCAAGTTCCATATCCCATCTACTTCAGAACATAAAGTAATAGATAACATAAAATTAAATGTCATAACTCAATCAAAAATGCCAGTTTAAGAAAATTCTTATATCTCTACAGACACCAATTCTCACCAAATTATTCAAATCTTGAAATTAACAGATAAAGCTGGACTGTTCGATTTTAGCATATTCCCTCAGAAATGCTGAGACAAAGACATGTCATTGCTTCAGAAAACATGGCACTTGGTGATATGACAAAATAATGATACTATCCTCCACATCCACAGCACTATGGACATAATCCATATGAAAAGGGACAACAAAATGCTTGTTGCAGTCCATCAAGCACCATCATTCAACACAGGACGCTCCTCAGTGATATTTTTCCACATCCACAGGCTTCATGAAAGAGGTGGAGGTGTAAAGCAGGCTACAGATTTTCAGTCGTAATTACTGTCACACTAATAAGTATTACTGGGAAGGGGGACTCGAGGAAACACATAAAGCTCCCTTTCACAATTCTGGCCCTGACAGTGGAGTTACAGCTCTATAACTAACTCTGACTTTCTCTTTTCCCTACTTTTGTAAATGTTTCCACAAATGTTTCTGAGGTCTAAAGATTAGAAATCTCCAAAATATGGCTTTTTATAAAAACTTGAGTTCTGGCAAGCCCACATCTCTGGCTCAGCAAGCACTTCCTGTCGCACTGAAGCTATGCAGTCTTAGTTAATGAGACAGACAGCATAAAGTCTTCATTTGGCAAAACTTAAAACTCTGCTATTCCTTTCTACCAACATTTTTTCTAGACAATCTTATAATCCTTTAAGCAATTCGCTCTAATACAACTATTTACTTTTAAAATACTCTCCAAGGTATTAGCTAAAAGTCTTCCATTAAAAAATCATTACAAGTAGCCTTGCCATAAATGACTTTACCAGCTGAGATTCCCAGGTTAAAATGAAAGACTCTATTACCATAATAAGGGATTAGTTGGCAGCATGTTGAATCATTGGAGTTCAGTTCACATAAAAAAGACCTTCACAGCATGATGTGATCTTCCATTTATTGAATTAAAACAAAGCATGCTGAAACAGCAAAGAACTCTCTGTGTCAATATTATCTCTACATTGAACCTTGTGGGTCCCCAAATCAATGCAAATATTTGGTACTATTTCCATCAAGGGGCATTTTTTTCACTAAAATTCTTTTTTTTAACCTTTAAGCTTTATTTGGAATATAAGAGAGTAGCTAACTCTAATTTACAAGATACAGGGGCTGGAGTGATAGTACATTGTATACGATGCTTATCTTCCAAAAGTGAGACCAAACTTTAATCTCCAGCACCTCATGAGTCCCCAAGCACTCCCAGCTATCTCTCCAGGTCCAAGTACTGTCCTATTTAAATCAATCTTTCTTTTCTTTTTTTTTTTTCTTTTCTTTCTTTCTTTCTTTCTTTCTTTCTTTCTTTCTTTTTCTTCCTTCCTTCTTTTCTTTCTTCTTTCTTTCTTTCTTTCTTTCTTTCTTTCTTTCTTTCTTTCTTTCTTTCTTTCTTTCTTTCTTTCTTTCTTTCTTTCTTTCTTTCTTTCTTTCTTTTCTTTCTTTCTTTCTTTCTTTCTTTCTTTCTTTCTTTCTCTCTCTTTCTTCCTTCCTTTCATTTTTACTTATTTTGTGAGCAAGATAGTTTTTTATTGAAAAAAATTTACTTTGGAAGATGTAAGGGTGAAGACAGGAATATGGGGCCAGAGTGATAGTACAACAGTACAGTGTTTGCCTAGCATACGGCCAACCAGGGTTCATCCTCGGCATCCAATATGGTCCCACAAGGACTGCCAAGAGTAATTCCTGAGTGCAGATCCAGGAGTAACCTGAGCATGGCCAGGTGTGACCCAAAAAAGCTAAAAGAAAAAATAAACAGGAATACTTGTTCAAGGGAGAACCCAAGCTTGAAAACAATTAAGCAAGGGGTGGGAGCAATAGCACAGCAGGTAGAGCATTTGCTGGGCATGCAGCTGACCCTGGTTTGATCTCCGGCATCCCATATGTTCCCCTGAGCACCTCCTGGAATAATTCCTGAATGCAGAGTCAGGATTAACCCCCTGAGCATTTTCAGGTGTGACCCAAAAAGCAAAATAAATAAATAAATAAATAGACAAATAAATAAATAAACAGATAAATAAATGAATAAATAAATAGATAAATAAATAAATGAAATCCAAGGCCTGACAGCCACAGAAAAGCCTGTCGCAAAGCCACTCACGGCCCTGACAGAAGTCCAGAAAGTTAAATATTGCCCCCAAAAGAAAGCCACTCCCCTTCCATTGGATTTCCTGCTTAAGTACTCTGATGCCTTTAAATTGCTCTTATAAAATCGTCTATTTTTACAATAAAAAAAACAAAGAAGGAAGGAAGGAAAGAAAGAAAGAAAGAAAGAAAGAAAGAAAGAAAGAAAGAAAGAAAGAAAGAAAGAAAGAAAGAAAGAAAGAAAGAAAGAAAGAAAGAAAGAAAGAAAGAGAGAGAGAGAGAGAAAGAAAGAAAGAAAGAAAGAAAGGAATAGAAAGAACCAATTAAGAACACGTATGAAATTGTAAGTTTAAAGAAAGAAAGAAAAAAAAAAAAAAAGAAAGAAAGAAAGAAAGAAAGAAAGACAGTGAAATTTAAAAAAACCACTTAAACAAGCAAAGAGAGATATGTGATCGAGAAAAATACATACTTTCAAGCATGTATTTAAGAGCAAACCAGGACCATAACAACTTACTGGCAGTAAATGGTTGTCTTGCATACACCTGAACAGGATTCGATATCATCACCCCTTATGTACCTCGAATGACACCAGAAGTGATTTTTGAGTGCAGAGCCAGAAGTAAGCCCTGAGCACCATTGGATATGTCGCAGAAACCAAAAAGGAAAAAGAAAACAAACAAACAAGGGGCACTGTTAAATAAGAGAGAAGGCCTGGGATAGTAAGCCAGGCCTATCATTTTTAATGTGGCTTCTCAAAGTTAGTATCTTTCTTCCTGCTGGGCTGTGGAATTACTTTGCATACATAGTGGCTTGGTCACTGAATATAGTGTCAAGGCTATTTTGCTTTGGGAAAAAAATGAAAAGAGGAAAAATCATATAGAAAAAAATTTTAAATTGGCATTTTAAACTTTAACTCTTGATACTCTTTGACCTTCAAAAGCATCGAAGAAATTGCTAAAAGAATAAAGAACCTCCAGCTCCGGGCACATCTCTTCGACTCCACCATTCTCCCTGCATTAACATATGCCTCAGAGACTTGGGCCCTACAAAAGCATGATGAGAACGCTATTTGGGTCTCCCAAAGAGGAATTGAAAGGCCTATGCTTGGAATATCACGCCTCACTCAAGTGAGAGAAGGAATCGGGAATTCCAACCTCCATCGTCGTTCCGGAGTCAGGGATGCTGTCTAGTTTGCCAAAGCATCGAAAATCAGATGGGCTGGTCATGTAATGCGATTTGGAGATGACCGCAGGACTAGAGCTGTTACCCACTGGATCCCAGGGGACGTCAAAAGATCACGTGGCCGCCCACCTACAAGATGGTCATACTTCTTTATCAAGACCCCAAACAAATGGGTTGAGGCTCTTCATATTCCTGAAGCAAGCGGATGCCATTGGGCTACACTGGCACAGGATAGGATCAAATGGGAATGTTACTGACACCCGCCTCCAGCAAATCGATGAATAAGGAAACAAGCGCCTCTTTGACCAAATAAAAAACAGTGTGAATCTTTTAACAAATGTTGGGAAAAGAATACAAATACAGGATTGCTGAGAGAATCATATCAGAGACACATCTTTTTCATTTACTTGCTAGGGACTCACCCACTCAAGTTAGAAAACTTTTCACTTAAAACTTTTCCAAATAAAAAGAGAGAAGAAAAAAAATCCAAGTATGAATTGTTTCTATCTAACCAGTACACTAGCTCTTAACTAGTAAATAGTCTACAGATGAACTCTACCTCCTGGTTAGCGGAGAGTTCACTGGAAGACAGCTGTCTTTCATGAATAGGAAATAAGGTCCTCGTAGATGGGGTTCTATCGTATTTTGGTTGTTCCTGTTGTGCTGTTTCCGTTAGGGAACATCTTGGCCCTACCACCAAGTATAGTATAGAAGAAAAATCTTGAGCTGCTTAAAAACTTGCCAAACTGAGAAACACAGATCAAACCTGACAAGGTTTCTGTGCATTGATAATGAGATGGAAAGAGAAAGAAGTGAGGTGAATACCAAGATCAATAACTCTACTACAATTGTACATCAGAGAATAATGTACCACATGGGTTCTATGTTTATATAGAGAAGTAGAATGTGTAGAAAGATGGAAAGAAACATTCAAAGCTGCCACTGAAGTGGCTGTCAGCAATGCTACACATCACTGACATTTTCTTCTGGCATGTCTGGCCTCTATTTTCTCAGCTCGAGATACACAGAGAGAAGGAAGGATTCCAGATTAAAGACAAGGAATCCAGTGAGGCTTTGCACTTAGTCCCAATGCACTTCTGAAAATTTCCCCAAATGTATATTTTTTCCTATCTAACTAAACACCTCTCCTTCCCCTTCCTGGATAACTGTGGAAAGTGAAGTCAGAGGCATTGTGTTTACTCTTTGAAAAATCTTCTACTGATTTCTGTCTCAGGATGGTGCAAAAAGGACAGTAGCCGATGGCCTAGTCAAAGGATCCTATTTCAGAGACTCTTCCCTCTAACAGAGGGGGAAAGTCTTGAAACTACTTTTTCTATCAGCATGACTAGAAAAAACTAGTGTGTTATGTTGTGGAACAAGCAATACAAAAGCTATTAAGATGCACTTCTATTTTTGCCTCATCATAAAAAAGGGAAAATGGGGGTGAGGAGGTGGGTGGAAGAGACTGCTAGAACATGCTAGAGTGGTCCTTTCAAATTGCCATTAGCCTAAGTAGCAAGTCACTGTTCCCTGACTTGGCCTGCTACTGGATTTGATTTACACTAAAGACCTTCCCCACCTCTATGGAAACAGTTAAGTTTTATAAATAGAGAAAATAACTTAAAGTTTTAATGGAAGCTCTGAATCAATGTGACCAGGCTTCCAATAAAGTTGATATAAAACCTTCAGAAGGTGAATCTGAGTTTGGTGGATTTATTTATTATGGCTCATGAATATTTTGACTCTTGTCCATGTGCCCAGAGACCTTGGCAAGATGAGTAGTTTATAAATCTAATAAATAATGGAAGTCTCTCAATCAACCTTACCCAAGAGAGAAAGGGGGAGGCATTCATATCTGCATTAACATCAAGTTTTCCTTTGCTGGGAAATGCCTGAGGAAAAAGAAACAGTACTGTGAAAGGCAGAGGCCAAAGAGAGCTCAGCTCACTGGGAGGGCCCGGGGCAACAGGCTTATGCATTCCATAGACCCCACAGTGGCAGAAGAAGGGAGAGGAGATAAAGTTAGTTCCCCAGGATGAGCACAGGTAGACAGGAATATGAAAATGTTCTGGGGTTTCCATAAAGAAAAGTCCACCAGCCTGAAAAAGGCAGGGCTTACTCTTTGAAAAATCTACTGATCTCAGGATAGGACAAAAAAGAGTAGTATCTGATGGTCTAGTCAAAAGGACCCTTTTTCAGAGACTCTTTCCCTCTTACAGAGGGGAAACATCTTAAAACTACTTTTTTTAAAATAGCACAACTAGAAAAAACTAGTGAGTTGTGTTGTGGAACAAGCAATACAAAAGCTACTAAAATGCACTTCTATTTTTTGTCTCATCTTCAAAAGGGAAAATGACTTTCTAATTGTTGTTTCTTCAGGCTCATACAAATTCTCGAAGAACAAAATTCTTTCCACACAGCTCTCAGCAGTCCAGAGAAGTCTCAGTTCACATAAGCCCAAGGCCTTACCTGAGCTAGAGGAGAATCCCAAGATAAATCTCTTAGAGGAGAGCAAAGAGGATTTATCCTGGTCCTACTCAACTTCTGATGCAGGTGAATTGTTCCTGAATTTGTGATTCATGAGGATTTTACAGATCACCCAACTGTAAGGTATCAACACTACCAAGCAGCTAGAAAACCTCCAGCTTCCTAAAAATATCGGTGATGATCACACTGCATCTTCAAGCCTTTCACAGAAGAGAAATATGCTAAGATATCAGTTGGTTTTGATTAAAGAAAGCAAATAGCCAGGCAGGTTGTATCGACAATGTAAAGGAAGACTTAAATAAAATGAAGTTATACTATGAAAATATAACATCAGTATATCATCTTGGTCCTTATTCTGCATTATGGCCAGTCTGAATCTCAAAGGGCAAATGAGTCTAAAAAACATTCTTAAAAGAAGCTGTTACAAAGCCAAGCAGCAAAAATCTAGAAACACCAGTCTCCCCAGCTGAGAACTCTGGGATGCTGTAGGGAGGGAGGCGCAGAGTCCTTGCTGAAGCCCTAGCAGTCACATAGTCACCCTACAGCTGCAGATGGCCAGCAGGTCAGTTCACTACTTCACTCATACTATGCAGAGACACCAAATGGTGAAAGTTTCAGGTACTGCAGTGTGCAGGTTGAGAACTCTGGGGTCCTTTCACATTGAGGAAGGCCAACCTCCCCCATCCCACTGTGCTTCTGAAAGCCTCTGGTAAGCCATACCCACCAACCACAGCTGTCACCACGTCTACTCATAAGCCTGAACATAGATCCCAAAGCCTTCAAATTCCTCAATACTGAAATTCCAGTAGGAAACATCAAATTAGACAGGTAAAGCAATAGAGAAGCCAACTAAACAACAAAGACAATAACAGAAGGTTCAACTAGCAACAAATAGCTTAGAAAAGCTTCAGATAAAGATGTAATAACCTTTGTAGTGAAATATCATAGTTTTCATGTAAATTTTTTTCAACCTTACTGATTTTACCATGGGAGCTTTGTTATCTAAATGATTTCAACTCTAGAATTATATCAGTTGTGGGTTTTTTTCCACAGTAAAAGAATAAATAAAAAGGAAGTTGCTGCAAACTAAAAAATTTTAACTGTTAATTTCTCTAATTACTGTTTCAAAAGAAGCAAATAAAACTATTTAAGTTTAGGAAGAGATTGGGGTGGGGGAGGAGATGCAAACTCTTAAGGATGCAAACTCTAGAGATTAAATCCAATGTGTCATTTGTTTTGGGGGTTTTGTGTGTGTGTGCATGTGTGTAGGGACCAGTTTGACAATAACACTGGAAGTAATAATAATTAGAACTGAATATTGAAAGTAAAGAGATATACATGATTACCCTTCCGTGTCTGTATTGAAAGCATGATGTGCAAAAGGAGAGAGAAGAAAGAAAAAGGAGAGAGAGGATGAGATAGAGTATGTGTGTGTGTGAAAGAGAGAGAGAGAAGAGAAGTGCCTACCACAGTGGCAAGGTTGTGGGGTGGGGAGGGAAATGGGCCACATTGGTGCTGGGACATGTGCACTGGTGGAGGGATAGTGTTGGATCACTGTATGACTGAAACTCAATCGTGAACATCTATTTTTAATATTTTATTGCAATGTAGATAACAATTAACAGGTAACTTCATAATTCTGCCATCTTGGCATGGCAGCTTCTTGATCTCAGGGACACATTTTAAGACTGTCATTGGCAAATCATCATCATCTTAATAATAATAAGTCTGTCTTGTCTTTTTACTGGGGAGAGTTAGCGAATACTTTGATTTGCAAAATTGCAAGCACACAGAAATATAAAAGGAAAAAAAAAGACATGAAAAATGTAGTTTTCTGGGGAAACATATTTAGTAACAATTTGCTCTTTCTTTCCTTTCCATTGTTTCCTTTATCTCTCTTTGGCTTTCTCTTTTCTATCCTTTCCATTCTCTCTACCAAAAAAGATAACCAATTGGCAGGGGTTCTCTCATTGTTCCAAACACTAGCCCAGGTGCTAGTCCTCAGACAGAGTCTCCATCTTTCCTTTCTATTGGAGTCACCAGAAAACTTAGTGATGTACTTTAAAACAAATTCCTGTGTTCTTATAAGCATAGAACAGGCTAAGTTAAAGGAACTCAGATGATTCTTTTCTGAGAACCATATCAAGCCTTTAACAGTTCTCTGTGATTTGGGAGAGAGTACTCTAGGCTACTGCCTGCTCTAAATCTCACCATAGATATCAATTCATGCCCCCATCAGTATTACAAGGAATTTTCTGAAAAAGAAAACTCTGACATGAAGATTTTGAATGCAAGAGAATGCTCTTGAGTTTAAATCAAGCCACCTAATCTCTTTGAAACTTCAGTTTCTTCATGTGTAAAGGGATTATGTTTCCTATCAGGTGGTACTATGGACAGGGCAAATGAGACTAAGTGTGTGAAGCTCCTTCTCCAGTCCAGCTGTCTGGCTCACCAGTTATGAGAATGTCCCTAATTCTGAACAGACTCGCATCTGTGTTACTGGAAAGTTCCCACTAGCCTGCTTTTCGACTTCACCCATTTCAGAACCAGGCACACGTCTGCTCCCATCTTCTCAAGTACAAATAGTCTCTTCCAGCCCACCAGCTCAAGTTTGTCTGTGGTCAGTTCCAACAGTTGACATTTGCCAAATGAATGAGGCAACTAAAGGAAATATTGAAACAGAAAAAGTCACAAGGTTCACAAGAACAAACAAAGGCAGGAAGAAGGCCAGGCCCAGTGAGGGGGCACACCTGTCCTGCCTGGCTTCACCTTCCAGAAGGCCTCAGGTGAGTAAAACCATGTTGCTAAATTTCAATCTCCAGAGTGAAAAATAAAGATAATGATGTCTCCCTCACAGATTCCTCAGAGTAAAATTCAGAGAAATTATATATGTAAAGCAATTATTATAGAACCTAGCAGAGTTGGAACACACAAAAAAATTAAAACAAAACTGGGTGTTCTTTTTGGAGCAAAGGGAAAATCAACACTATTTCAAAACCTAACCTCTGACTTTCAGACTCGAAAACTGAATTCTATAATCATCTCGGGAAATAAAAAAATTAACATATGTAGGTTGAACAATTTCTGATATAAATTGATGGCGGATGTAGTTTCATGCTATAAAGACAATGGAAGAAAAAGAACAACTACTCACTGCATTCCAATAAAATTAAAATTATCAGTGGAATAACAACATATATTTTTTTGCATAGGGCAGAGTAATAGTACAGTAGAATGGCTTACTTGATTTCAAACCCTGGTATCCCATATGGTCCCCTAAGCACTGCCAGGAGTAATTTCTGATTATAGAGTCAGGAGTAAGTCAGAGGAATATGGGTCTGGTTCTCCCCCAAAACAAACACCGGTGATCTATTTAAGAAGTCCCGATTACCTGGTCCTCCTCATTTAGTTGGTAGAGAGATAGATTCCTTATGTTCAGACTCCTTCACCTATTCCACCCATAATTTGTTCTTCCTATACCCTTATATATTATTAATTTATTTGCTGTTGCCTGTATTGCAAATGGAAGCTCTATATGCAGAGACTCACTCTATCTACCCCTAGGGTCTATAGTAAATGTCCTTAAGCAGACTCGCCTATCTGCTGAAGGAATTAACGGTTTCTGCATGAGTTATTTATTAAGCATATCCACTTAAGGATTTATGGTATATTAAAACAATATAATGGCCATGGGACTAAGAATTTTTAAAATTAATGATGTTATTTTTACTCAGATGAACAGCTTTATTAATCACTTGCAACTTTACCAGAGACTGAGAAAGATAATATTAAGGAGTTTGGCAACATATATGACATTTGAATTCCTCATCAATCCCTAAATTCAGTGTCTCCACCACTTCCTCAAAACCTATTTTAAACTTCACAGCAGTAGTAAGGTCCTTTAAGTCCTGGTTCTGGTCCGTTTCTCCATCACCTGCCTGTACCACTCTTGACTCATAATTTACACACCAGCAATATCCAAACTACCCAGTGCAAACCTCCGTGCTTTAAAGGGGCTTCTGCCTCAACTTCCAGACTCCTTAGGACAGGGAATCCCTGTAACTTATGGTAATATTTCAGGTCAAAAGAAATAAGTGCTCTGCTATGTGGGACAATTTAGATTATTTCCTGCCCTGTCACCTGCTTCCATATCTATCTGCCTCTAGAATATAACCTTTTAAATTTTTGGTTTTTGTTCCATACCTGGTAATGCTTAGGGGTTACTTCTCACTCTGCACTCAAGAATTTCTCCTTATGGGTTCAGGGGATCATATGGTTTACCAGGTATCAAACCTTGGTGGGCTGTGTTAAAGGTAAATGCCCCACCTGCTGTACTATAGCTCCAGCCCCTAGAAATTAGTATGTATATATACTTGTCTCCAATGCCTGGCTCACTGTATACTCAAAGGGAAATGTTTTCTAGAAGAATAAATAAAAGGAAATATGCCCATTGTTATAAACTTTCTCTTCTATCATTATTCCACCCAACTAATGACTTTATACCCAATGGTAAAAGTACTAGGAGGCTGTGAAACAAATTTTATGGAATGTGAATGGGCACTATTTTTGTTTATTTTGTTTTATTTTAAGTCGCACCTAACGGTGTTCAAGTCTTATTCCTGACTTAGGTCAGGAATTACTTCTGGCATGTTCAAAGGAACATAAGTGTTACAGGGTATCAAACTTAGGCTAGCAATTTTGTAGACAAGGAAATTAAAGACAGTCACTGCAAGAGAACATAGATGAGCATAAAGTCACAGCCAGAGAGCATAGCTGAGCTTAGAGTTAACCCCAGTTCACATTTCTCCATCATCCTAACTTCCTGGGTAACAGCAAATTTTATTATTTCTTGGTCATTTCAGAAGTGTGTTCTTTTCCAGAGTCCACTCTATCATAATTCTAACTTCTACCATGGTGTTTCCAAGTGACTGCTGGATGACATTCAGCTACCAAACAAGTCCTAGTCTGCTGGACGTAATCCACCTTCTTCTATCTTCCCAAATTTTCTGCCCCAAATCCCTGACCAAATGTTCCAACTGCTTTCTAGCCTCTGTATATGCTATGCATGTTGTTTGAATAGCTTTGAAACAATATACACAATAATTTGTTTTATACCAAGACAGAATTGTTTGATTTAAGGGTTTTTTAATTACAGTAAGGATCAGCAGGAAAACAATTTCTTTCAATAAAGTAGACTAATTTTTGGGGGAATGGTTACTTAACGTAATGTAAGTCTATTCAAAACTTCATATATCATGAGGGTATCAGAGAAGACTTCTTAGAGGAGATTATGCCTGAGTTTCACCTTAAAATATAGTAAGGAATAAGAAGACAAATGGATGGAGGAAGAACATACACAAAGAGAGAGCAGCCTATACTAAGTATACCTCTCTACAGAAACTTTAAGTCTCCAAGTATCATTTTCATGCATGCTTGCTGAAAATTTCACATTTGTGTGGCTTGTCTTGGCAATGAATAATTAAAAAGACGACTCAGATGCTAGATTGAATTCCACTTAAATAACCCTGTAATCACTGCCATTATCTCTTTCTTTAGATTTTTTTTCTTTAATATCTCTGCACGGAACAGATTGATAACTTCTGTGAGAGGAGCTCAGGTTCTCAGGACACTGTGGTTCATTTGGGGTCCTGAGAAAGTAATTTTCTAAATAGGATCCTGGCACAACAGAAGTCTAAGCATTGTCATCACAAAGTAAAGCCAAGAAAGAAACGTTCATCCTCCATTCCTAAAGCACATCACCAACGACCTGTCTTATTGTCACTTTTGCCTATATTTTACTTTTCTTTTATCCCACTATCTTGTTCTGTTAGAAACTGGACAGAGATCACTACATACAAAACATTGAGATCACTGATTAGAGCTGATTTTAATCAAATTATCACTCTAGAAAATGCACTTTGAGGTTTCTTATCTTAATAAAGAGATCATCTCCTTGAAGAGTATGAAACTGTGAATGTTGATGTTAGAATGCCCCTTTTATACCACCTAAAAACAGACATTTTAATACTTCAATTGTCAATGCATCAGCAAGATAGGTCTACTGGAGCTAACACATTAAAACTAGAGAGATATGGATATGAACTGTGGTCTGCCAACTATCAGTTTTGCTATTTGGTCACATTAATAAATGTCTGTGGACTTTAATGAATACAACCTTAAAGTGAAAAATGATAATGAATATCAGAGATAATGCATTACACAGGGGCCTCATTCTAAATCAGTTAATGATTATAATCTATTTCATGCCTGATTTTTAAATTAAAATTTAAGATTACTCACTGTACATTAATGTCCCAAATGAGCAGACAACATAAATGATATATATGCATATATATATCAGTTTTGAACATGACAATGTAAATCATAAGGTAATATGTAATTCCTCTCAGAGCCTACAAAAATTTTGTCTTAGGCCAGTTGTTCAGAAGTATCCCCAAAGCAATAAGTGTTCATGACAAATAACCTGTTAAAAAATAGATCCTGAGGAGAAGAGAAGCAAAAGAGGGAAAGAGGAATCCATGCAAGAACTCATTTGTGATTGAGTCTCCTCAGCCTGATACTGTCAATAGCTCTGGAATATCAACTACTCTATAGAATCTTCAGAGAATTCCCAGTACTTTTGATAATCTAAAGCTTTTTTGATTTTTCACTTATGGTAAAGAATTTGAAGGAAGGAAATGAAAACACTCAACTCAAGTGACTTTAAAATGTGTGTTTATGTGTGTGGACACATGTGAGTGCATGCTCATGTGTGTGTGTATTGGGGCTGGGGCTAGGGTGGACCATCAACTGACCTTGGAAGAGTATAAGAGGCAGTGATGACACACAGAACTGATAAAGGAAGTCTGGGGCAAATGAGTAGGGCCAGAAAGTAGTGGGTAGACAGATGCCCCGTTTTCCAAGCACCATTTGTTGGAGAGGTTTTCTTTGCTCCACTTAATATTTTTGCTCCTTTATCGAAGATTAAGTGATCATATATTTGAAGTGTGAGTCAGGATATTCAGTTTTATTCCATAGGTCTACAGGTCTCTCTCTATACCAATACCATGTCATGTTAATTACTACTGCCTTAAGGTAGAGTTTGAAGTTGGGGGAAATGGTACCTCCCATCTTTTTCAAAAGAAATATTTTAGCTATTTGTGGGGGTTTACTATTACATACAAATTTCGGGAGTGTTTGGTCAATTTTTTGAAGAATGCCATGGGCATCCTTATAGGAACCGCATTAAATCTGTATAAAGCTCTAGGGAGTATTACCATTTCAATAATGGTAATTCTTCCAATCCATGAACAGGGAATGTGTCTCCATTATATCAGGTTCTCTTTTATTTCTTGAAATAATGTTTTGTAGGGTTTTTTTTGTACAGATACTTTATATTCTTAATCAAACTGATTCCTAGGTATTTGGTTTTCTGTGGAACAATTCTGAATAGAATCATTCATTTAATATTCTTTTCTTCTCTTTTATTATTTGCACATAGGAAAGCCATTGACATTTGGGTATTGATTTTGTACCCTGCCACTCTGCTATAGGAATCTATTGTTTCTAGGAGTTTTTTGGGTAGAGTTTAGGGCTATCTAGGTATGATATTATGTCACCTGCAAATAGTGACAGCTTGAATTCTTCCTTTCCTATATGGTTTCCTGTCATGTCATTTTCTTTTCTGATTGCTAAGGCTAATACTACACATACTATATTGAATCAGGCAGTCTTGTCAGTGGGTAGAATCTACTGTAAGTGTATGGTAGTCAGAGGTTAGGTAAGACAGAGAAAGGAATAGTGCACTAATAATTGTTGGAAATGATAATACCAGCCTAGATTTGAGCATTGAATGTAGGCAAAGGGATATACATGATAACATCTAAATGTATGTATAGCAAGCTACAATGTGTAAGAGAAGGAAGACAGAGAGACAAAGAGAGAGAGAGAAGGGAGAGAGATAGAAAGTAGAGGCAAAGTGCTGCCATAGAGGCAGGCTGGGAGAGGGAGGAGAGAATCAGAGGACAAGGTGGTGAGAAATGGACAATGGTAGAAGAATGGGTGCTGGAACACTGTATGACTGAAACCAAAACATGAACATCTTTGTAGAGCTCTAATTTGATCCATCAATACCACTCCAGGGAATATACCCTGGAGACCCAAAAACATACAGTAGAAACACCATCTGTACTTCTATATTCATCGCAGTACTATTCACAATAGCCAGAATTTGGAAACAATCTGAATATCCAAGAAGAAGAGTCTGACTAAAGAAACCATGGTAAGTCTACACAATGGAATATTATGCAGCTGTTATAAAAATGAAATCAAGAAATTCCCTGCAAATGGATGGGCATGGAGATTATCATGCTGAGTGAAATTAATCAGAAGGAAAATGACAGATATAGAATTGTGCATTCATTAGTGGGATATAAATATATACCAGTGTTATACTAATTGTGGGAAATGGTAATGCCAGACTAGAACTGAACATTGAATGTATACAAAGGAATTTACATGATAATCCCTAAATGTCTATAAGGCAATTTTAATGTATAAGAGAAGGGAAAGAGAGAGGCAGAGACAGAGACAGAGAGACAGAAATGGATAGAGAAAGACAGAGATGAGAGAGATAGAGAGAGTAAAGAGAAGGAAAAGTACCTGCTATAGCAGCAGGCTACGAGAGGGGGGAGGGAATTTTGGGGGCATTGGTGGTTGTACTAGGGCACTGATGGAGGGATGGATGCGGAAACATTTTATAACTGAAACCCAATCATTAATATCTTTGTAATTGTATATCTCACTGTGGTATAATAAAAAAAAAGAATTTTTAAATACCTATAATATTTTTCAAAGACATAGATCAAATGCTGTTAAAATTTATCTGAAGTAGTAAAGCCTCCAGAATAGTCCAAGAAATACTAGAGGTTAGCCTGCACCCAGCCCAATTTCCTCTTAAGCATTAGGAGTATAGAACTAAGCACCAGTGATGTGGGCCCTCCAAAAACACACAAAAATAAAACTGTGGTTTTTCCTTAGGTATTGTTCAAGAAAGCCCTAAAAGGCAAATTGTTACCTTGAAAAAATATAAAATATAAAATCTGAATGAAATAATACTCTTAGGGAACCAAATTATATTTGATTATGTCCATATTAAGTGAAACTCTATCTGGTCTTATTTGACTTTTTTTTTATTTTTATTTAGGCACCATGATTTACAAAGTTATTTATAGTTGAGTTATGTATACAATGTTCCACCCCTATCCCATCACAGTGTTAACTTCCCTCCACCAATGACCACATCCCCTCCAATTTCCATCTCAACCCACAACCTGCCTCCTTGATAGTAACATTTGTAAGTTTGGATATTGCAATTTGGATCCCCTGCTTTAAATTTTGTTGGTTCCCTGGTAGAACTTTACAAAAGAAAAAAAAAAAGAAAAAAAGAAGGGGGGGGGGGGGTGGGGGGGGGGGTGAAGGGGTCGGGGGGGGGGGAGAAGATAGAGGAATGGAGATGGGGGGGGGGGGGGGGGGGGGGGGGGGGGGGGGGGGGGGGGGTGGGCCTGGTGGCGGGGGGGTGCTGAAAAAAAAAAATATATAAACTATGGAATATATATGTATATATGAATAAGTATATATATGTATATATATATATATATATATATATGAGAGACAGACATGGGGCAGAGCTGCTACTGGCTCTCCCTGTGTCCAATCGCTCATGAGGCGCCCGGGAGGGATGGCAGGTTGTAGCCCTGGCCCGGCACCCCAGCAGAGCCTCACAACAAGCCAGACGACCCCTCACTCCATGAGGACCTCCATTTTCCACATCCGGACTTCCCCCTCCTCAGAACTCCACCCAGCAGACCAGACTATCACAGCCCGGCTCGGCGGGGCCGCTTGAGGCCGCATGGTTCTTCAATAAATGCTGGATTTTGAGATAACTACAAGAGTATGCTACCCACATGGCAGAGCCTGGCAAGCTACCCGTGTCGTATTTGATATGCCAAATACCAGTAACAATTATAGACCTCATTCCCATGACCTGATGGAATGGTTTGAAGCTCTTTATGTTCCTGGAGCAAGCAGGTGCCCTTGGACTCTACTTCCATGAGACAGGTCATATGGAGATGTTACTGGTGCCCCCTCAAGCAAATTGATGATGAATGGGAAGACAGTGATACAGTGATATAGTGATCATTTGATCACTTGAATCCTGTTATTCACCGATTTGCTCGAGCGGGCGCCAGTAACATTTCCACTGGATCCTATCACGTGCCAATGTAGCCCAATGGCATCTGGTTGATTCAGGAAATATTAAGAGCCTCAAACCGTTCCTTCAGGGTCTTTACAAGGAAGTCTGACCATCTTGTAGGTGGGCGGCCACGTGATCTTTTGATATCCCGTGGGATCCAGTCAGTAATGGCTCTAGTCCAGTGGTTGTCTCCAAATCGCATTACATGTCCAGCCCATCTGATTTTCGATGCCTTGGCAAACGAGACAGCATCCCTGATTCTGGAATAGCGACGGAGGTCAGAACTCCGATTCCTTCTCTCACTTGAGTGAGGCGTGATATTCCAAGCATAGCTCTTTCGATTCCTCTCTGGGAGACCCAAATAGCATTCTCATCCTGCTTTCGTAGGGCCCAGGTCTCTGAGGCGTATATTAATGCAGGGAGAATGGTGGAGTCAAAGAGAGGTGCAATATATATATATATATATATATATATATATATATATATATATATATATAGCTAAACAATACTTTTTCACAACCATTGTGTCTATTGCCCCTGGCCCTATTACCTTCTACCCACCTCTTTTACTTTGCCACCTTCAGTTTCTCTCCTTCCCTGTCCTTAGTTCTATAGTTCAGGTTACATGATAATCTAGGTATCTCCCTCCTTTGATGCCTTTCTTTCTCTTAATCTGATCTTCTAGATTCTATACATAAGTGTTTTATTTTATAAAATCTGTATTTCTAGGGATCATAGATACTGCAGCATTAGGGTGTATGCCAGAAGAGGTCCCAAACAAATTGAAATTCTGGAATCACATGGTCCTTTGACCACAGCCATTGTACTCCTGGAGGCCTCTCAGCACCAGCCAGGCACTCTAAAAGTCCTTGCACATTGGGGTCCTTACATTATCCAGTGGCATAAAATTGTAGGTGTGCTCCCGAATTCCCTCGGCACCTCCTGTGAGCCCCTCTCCCCTGTCCACGAAAGAAAGTTATCTTGGAGATGAGATGGTGTGTGGTGGAAGAGGAGAATGAAGGGAAACTTCTGTTTTTAGCTCTACTACCTCTTAAACTGTTTGACATTGTGAAAATATAATTCATGTGTTATTGTTACCATTCTTTTATGTTGCTTGTCTTTAAAAATTGTGTGTATATTCGTAAAAGTTTGTCTTTATAGATGTTTCTACAACTGTGTTTTCTGGCTTTTGGTTACATGTTTGGCCTCTTTCAAATTTTGATCCAAATATCTGTTAAATTCAACCTTTTTAAACTTTCCAAAACTGTTTTCAGCTCATATAAAACTCTTTTACCTTAAGCTCTTTAGCTATGTTTCTACCATGTTTATAACTGTTTTTTAAATAACCACATTTTTGGGAGCTGTTGAAAGACATTTAAAAAGTCATTTATAAAAGGAGAAACTTAAACTGTGAGTTTAATTTTAAGTTAGCCTGGCTCCGGATTCTTAGGTAGTACAGTTCATTGGTCAATTACCAGTTGGAAAAATCTAATGTCCAAATAACAGGAACAAGGCACATCACAGGGCACAGATTTAAGTGCAATGCCAGGAAACTACAGCCAAAACATGCAGGTGATTGGTACTGGTGGGTAAGTATCCTCCAGTTATTTCTGTGGGCTGCCTTAAGATCATGGAGCTGTTCATTCTAGAAGAACAAAAGATGCACTCCGCATGTAAGGATAAATATTTGTGAACTTACATCAGGAAATGCAAGTAACACAAAGCTGATGCCTCAACCTGACTCTTCTCCAGTGTGATAAATGCCAAGCACCCTCTGACTTCCTGTTTTTCAACCCTGTACAACCTCGGTGCTATGAGACAAGAGATCCCCCCATGAATCGTTCTTTTAGACTAGATGCTTCAAGTTCTCTTCCTGCACATTTCTGCATCTCTAATAAAGAAAAGGCATCAAGAAGCAATGGGTGCTAACCACAGTACTTGCTTACAACACAATCGAGAGCTTTCTAAGGCCTGCTGACCTGTTCCTTTAGCAAAAATAGTCTGAAGCTTGTTTCAGTGAATACTAAAATGGAAAGAAACTAAAAGCAGCCTTTTAGCAAAGGGATACAATTTTTTATTCACCTGTATGGGTATTGGTACAAACAACAGATTTAAATAGATTTAAAAATACGTACTCATCTACATAATACTTTTAACAACTGCCAAGCACTAACAGAGGGGCTTTATTGGGGGACTTTTGCAAATATGATTAACTAAATATTTGACCAAAAGCAAGAGCACGGTATAAAGACCATGGCATGGAAATCAAATTTCTGCTTAACATCTAAATTGAAACAAATCCCATAGCATGGCTACTAGGCACTAGCAACAAGAAGCTTAAAATGTATTATTATAATGATAGAGAAACCCTAGGTTAACATCAAGATGGGAGCCACCATCTGGCACGTTTATTTACTTGAGAAATAAACAAAGATAAATATTTGATACCATATTTCAAAGGCAAGCTACCTGTGTCGTATTTGATATGCCAAACACCAGTAATAATTATAGACCTCATTCCCATGACCTGATGGAATGGTTTGAGACTCTTTATGTTCTTGGAGCAAGTGGTGCCCTTGGGCTCTACTTGCATGAGACAGGTTATATGGAGATGTTACGGTGCCCGCTCAAGCAAATCGATGATGAATGGGAAGACAGTGATACAGTGATTTCAAAGGCAGAAAGAGGCAGGCATTGAAGACTCACATGCGAAATGGAAAGGCAAAGTGAATCCTCCAAACTTAAACAATAATAATTGTTTGAAACAGTATATAATATCTAAATATCCTAACAGAGTCTGGATAAAATGACCTCTTGTCTATGGCCATTATTTGTCTAGAATTTTTTAATGTGGTGTTTGGAGGGAGAGAGGGGTGGATGGGGGAGGGAGTCTTGGACACTTATTGATGAGGTAAGGAAATTATGCATATCAACACTATAAGCATCTAACCCATTATAAACATATTACCCAGTTATTGTGAACCAAAAATTTTCCCAGATTCCTCTTCAATTATTTGATCCAGTTTAGTGAGAGATTTGGGCCCAAGCACATGATCTAGGTTCTGACTAAGAGCTAGAGGTCTGGTGAATCCCGTTATTTTGGATTGTAGTGGCGAACTTGTTTTATTATTGAATTAGTAAAAGTCTTTTGGAACTGCACTGAACTCATGAGTTGTCATCCATTCCCCACCAATCAACCTTGGAGGTAGAAGGGAACTAATTTCCTGATATTGTTGGGGGCCCCAGTGGCTCGCTGACAGACATGACAACGTCATGCTGCTCCCCTAGTCCCTGGACTCATCCTCTTTGCCTTACCCCAAGCAGGGTCACCAAACCCTTGAGGGTGATAGGATTTTCAAATCATTCGCTTGGGTTATGAAAACAGAAAGGGGTAAGCAGGGTGGGACTCAACTGGACTGAGGAGCAGTGATTTTTCTTGCCCCAGTTGTCAGCATTGGGGTTGGGGGGGTAGCATGCTCACTGCCAGTGATAATGACAGCAAAGACCTGAGACCAGCTGGCCCTAATTTTGATGACTGCAGTCGACTGCATATTGAATGGGGCTCATTTGATAGCATTGGGTTCCAAGTACTGAGTGTTTCAAAGTCTATTTATCTTTAATGCATCCAATTTGTAAGTTACAACCTGTGACAAAAATCCTGGCTGACATTTTTATTTACAAAGCTGGCCACGTCTGTTATCCCAATGGCCACGTTTGTCATCGCTCCTGCTCTCTACCCTCTATGATCTAATTTGACCTCTAGACCACTTGTCACCCTTATCCTGCAGCAATTGAAGCAATGACAGTCTCCAAGCATGCTCCCCCTTTTCTAGACATGAATCACTTCTTCAGTGTTATTTGTATCTCCACTGAGCACTGTGGGGTTCTCCCCCTTGCCCTATAATCACTGGTTGAATGATGCCTCTCCCCATTGGTTGACAGCTCCTAAGGAAGGAAATTCCTTTTTGTCCCCTTTATATTTACAGGCATACCTCAGGTTATTGTGCTTTGCTTTATTACACTACACAAAAAATGAATCTTTTACAAATGAAAATTTTGTGACTTCCTTGCATAGAACAAGTCTATCATCACATCATTTTCTAACAATCCTGTTGTTAAATAATTTTCCACATTCCTGTGTATCTTTGTATTCCATCTTGATGATTGTTTAAAAATATTACTAACTTTTTTCATTATTATTGCATGTTATGGAAAATTCATGATGAGTGATTTTTGTTTTTGTTTGGGGGCCATGGAGCAGTGCTTAGGGCTAACTACTGACTCTGTGCTCAGGGATCACTCCTCAAAATGCTGGGGACTATTCATGGTGTCAGGTATCGAACCCGAGAGACCTGTTGAAAGGCAAGCACCCTATTCATTGTACGATTGTTCCAGCCTCAGTGATTATTTTTGTATGTAAAACAGAAAACCTACTTACTGCTACTGGCTCTCTCTGTGCTCAGCTGATCATGAGGCTCTTGGAGCGAAGGCGGGTTCTAGCCCTGGCCCGCCATCCCAGCAGAGCCTTGTAAGAATCCAGAGAAAACCCCACACCATGAAGGCAATTATCTTCAACATACGGACTCCACAGCTCGTCAGAGCTCCACCCAAGAGAAAAGCTGATCTCTCCCCGTTGAGCGGTTTATCAGTAAATGTACGAGATGAGAGCCTACTACTGAGAGTATACCAGCTGCACGGCAGAGCCTGGCAAGCTACCCATGTAGTATTTGATATGCCAAAAACCAGTAACAATTATAGACCTCATTCCCATGACCTGAATGAATGCATTGAGGCTCTTCGTGTTCCTGGAGTGAATAGATGCCCTTGGGCTACACTAGCATGCAACCAAACATATGGAGATGTTACTGGTGCCCTCTCAAGCAAATCGATGAACAACAGGAAGACAAGCGATACAAGTGATACAACTGGCCTCTAATCAGCAAATTAATGTGGTTAAATATTCAGGCAACTATGTACTGAGTACCAACTTTGGGTCTGGTACTTGAGAAGCACAAGTGGACAAGACCAGTCTGGTCAGCACCCCCCAGTGGTGCTCACAGTTTGATTAATCCACCTATTCTCTATATGTGGCCTCACTTACATATCAGCAGCTCAGAGCAAAACATAATACAAACACCTGCAAAGTTTATAACCTACTTCCAAAGAACACACTCCAGCTCTCTAGCTATAACAGGTTTAACTCACTTGTCTGGGAATTCAAAGATCTTCCCATAGAAGCAACAGCATCGCTCACATTTGATTCTCAGGCCATTCCATAAAGCTGGAGTAACAGTGTTTTTAGCTACAATGTGATGTAAGGGGCTTTTGGTTTAGGTCACTTTGGCTCTTCAAATCAACAGATTTGTAGTGTAATTCATAAACTTCGGGCTACTACCACACACTGGAATAATGGAGGCTTAAGCTGGAAGTGTACATTGCTAAGGATAGGCAGAGGCTTGTGAATACCTCTCTCTTCAGAATCAATCAATTGATTTTCACAACAAAGCAATCTGAATAAAGGATAGAATCTCCCTGAAGACAACAATGACATTCCAAATGCTCCTTTGCACTTCAGCCATGACTCCCTTGAAGTATCTACAGTTCTAGCCAAGGGTACATACATTCCACACATCCTTACTTCAGATCTCACAAGTGGCATAGTTCCTGGATATTTCAGGAGGTCTAGTGGTACGTTACATATTAGTTCCTTTTCAAAACTGTTTTTTTCTGCAATAAAATGAGTTCATACCAGTTCTAATAGAATTTAACATACATTAACTTACATTAATTTTTCAATGCCAATTTTTATGAAGCTGTTTTGTACTTTCTATCAGTCTATCAGTGTCATCTTACCTTTTAGATTCCAAAATTACCAATTCAGCCCGACTAGTAGAACAGTAGCAATTCAACTCAGGTTTATTTTATTCAAATCTTGGTGCAGGTGAAGTGTAACAGAAAAATAAGCTATTCACACAAGGGCATGAGTTCTGAGATTTTTCTAATGATCTAATTTTATATTTAGAACTAAGAAATGACTTATGTTTTTTTTTGGTATTGAACCTGGTGATTCTCAGGGATCACTCCTGCTTCTACACTCAGGAATTACTCTGGAAAGCTCCAGGACCATATGGTATGTCAGATTGAACTAGGGTCAGCTGGCCACATGCAAAAGAAAGCACCTTACCTGTTGTACTATACAGTCTGGTCCCTGAATTATGTTTAAAACTAAGAAATAATAAGTCTGAAGGGAATTCATTTAGGGCACTGTGATAAGGTTAAGCAAACTCTTACAATACATTAAGGATATTCTTAATTTATATTTGGAAAATGTTGCTATAATAGTAATTACTCAATTACGCTTTATCTTAGTAACAGAATTTTTTATGAAATACATTTCAGAACAAAATGTCTATGTTTATTTCCCTTCATCACTACCTTAGAGAATATACTCTAATAGTCAAAACTGGCAGCTTTGTACCTCTCCCCCCCCTCCCCTTTGCTCCCCACCCCAAGAGAAATTAAAGAAACCTAGAAGTCTCCCAAAAAGGTACAAGAGAGTGCCAGAGGCTCACAGTGCAGAAGATGGAAGTCCCCTGGCTATGTCCTTAGCACAGTCTTACAAATATGTTTGAATAATAGGGCGTCCCAGGACCTGGGCTAGACAGGACTGCACAGTGAGGCAGTGCACAATGTCACCTTTCTTCTCAGGACCATACTATATTACTCACTTATGATATATACATGCCATTTTCCATGCATGTGGTTTATAGGTTATGCCCATTAATTGTTCTTCAATTCTACACATCCACTGTACATAAGCATGGGTTCTTGAACAACTACCAAGTATACATCGTCTATTCCATTGCCTAACTCTGCATATATTAAACCAGATTCTTATTTCCTATTTGTGAAGCCTGAGCAACAGTTTTGCTGGTTAAAAATACTTCCCAACTTAAGTGGCTTCCTTGACAGCAAAGCCCCTTTTTCTATTCAGATGTTCCTCTGTACTTTTGGATGACAGGAGCATATTAGCACTTAGAGATAATTCTGTCTTTTCAACAGGAAGTTGGACTGAGAACAGTTTCCTAAATATTGTTCCAGGAGTTCCGAAAGTTTTAGCCATACTCACAAACATCTTCCCTCCAAAGAGTCCCTTAAGTGATTCCAAACTAAACCCTGCACTTGGGAAAGTGATAATGCCAGATAGGACTCTTTCCAGTATAATTTCAGCTTACAAACATACATTCCCAGTGCCTCTAAGGAAGAAACATTTAGTCAGAATGTAGAAGGCACATATTATGGCAGGCCACTAAAGGACAGTAGCGGTCTGGCCCAATCGTAACTGACAGATGGAAAGGGCCTAAGATATGTCTGTGAAAGGTTCCGTGAGTTTTGTTTACATGATCTCTTCTATGTCTTAACACACTGAGAAAGGGACTTTGCAGTGCAGACTTAGTATAGATCAGCAATTCTCTGAGAAGGCTTGGACCAATAGCAGCATTGTTGCATATTGGAAACTTTTAGAAAAGGTCATTTTCAGGGCAAAGACAGACTCGTTTGTTTAGTCAGAAACTCTCAGGGTGGCTCAGAAATATGTGTTTTCACAGGAGGACTCCAGAACTTTATTAAAGAAAGTCAAGTTTGAGACTTGCAGCATTTATTAAATTTGCTTTCTTTTTGTGTAGACACTTTTACAAGCATTATTTGTAAGTGATGAATGAGAGATAACTTAAAATAAAAGTCAGACATTAATAGGCCAAAGGGGAACCTGAAGAAGGGGCGGAGTTTCTTTTGTTTGTTTTTATGTCACTCTTAAGCCCCGATTTCTATGGATTTAGGATGTTTAGTCAACAGTACCAGAGAGAGAGGAGAAAACATCAGAGAGAGATCTGACCCTCAGGACCCAGTATGTTCTGTAGAATTTGCCACTATTTAAACAGCCTTTCCAAGTAACAAGCACAAGAATAATAATCACAGTAATCATACTGATTAAGGAAATATACCAGACTTTCTGTTCAACACAACTAAGATAACCCCAAATCTTTTCACAGTGTTCCAAAGCCAAAGGATATTTGTAAGACCTGCACACAAAAAATTTTAATAATAACATAATAGTCAACACATGAGTGCAAACTTCAGAGCATATGTCTTTAAACATTGGAATTCTTGACTATTTCTATTACAAGAACATTTAAATAAATATTCCCTAAAATTAATTCACAATACTCTGAAAGAGATGAATGATCTACTATTGGGCAATATAGTCCATAACATTTAGTAGGGCATGAGGAAAATTTCCACTAGAAGTAAAAGTCTGCTTATTCACAGAGCTTTAACAAAGCATTAATGACTATCACTTTGTTTCTTAAAACTATTCAAAGAGTTTGAAGGTGAGTATCAAATAAATCAGCAATAAAACCAAAAGCTACCCCAGAAGAATTGAAAATAAGATGCACTGGAAGCAGAAAGGGTCTTCTACACAAATAAGTGTGTCCATAAATTGCCTACTGACTCTGAACACTGCCTAATTTTCTGGAGAAAAGAAAAGCTCAGGCACTATTTGTACACACCATTATTTAGCCCCTGATTATGAAAGAGCAGTTCTGTGTCTTCTTGGGCAATAGTCCTTATTGGAGAGTGCATAGTGCCAAGTAATCAAAACTGTTTTTCTCTGGTTTGATTTGTAGTGCTATAATCCTTTTTTATTATTTTTTCAGTCATAAACATAGTCATTGCAAATCTAGCTGCTTCCTTCTTCGATAGTAATTTCCATTACTCAAAAGCCAAAAATGATTCCAAATATTAAGTAAAATAAAAATAAACCTTCTTACCTTTCATGCCAAACTTGGAATGTCTTGCCAATTTCAGCAAAAAAGAGCATTACTACCAGACACAATCCCACTACAGATGCAATTATTACCACAGCATAGACCTAGAGAAAAGAAGGGAGAAGAGTTACTATCTTGATAATCAAACTTTTAAGAGTTATGATCTTACTCTCGCCACATAGGCAGAAGACAATAAGGATTTTAGTAATGGTAATGACAGTTAATATATTTGAATATTTATAGCTTTCACTTCTAAGAGCAATAGTAAGTGATTCACTTAATTATCTACAATTCTATAAAGTATTTTAAAATTAAAAAGTAATTGAAGCATATAAAATGAATTCCTAATACAAACAAGTATCACTAAAGATATAGATATTACAACCTTTCATTTTGGGCATGTGTTTTGGACTATACATAGCAATGCTCAGGAATTACTTTTCACTCTGCATTCCATAATCACTTCCTGAAGGCTTAAGATGAAACCTGGATGGTCACATACAAGGCAAGTGCCTGACCCACTGTACTAGCTCTCTTGCCCTAAATAGACCTCTTCTCTCCCTCTCTCTCTCTTTCTCTCTCTATTTATCAATCTATATACATATAGATATAGATATATCTAGGTATAGATATATCTAGATATGTATATAGATATAGATAGATTTATCTATTTATCTATATGCCTTTATTTAAGTATTTACTAACTACCTGAATGGGGAGAGAGACACAGAGAGAAAAAATACTGGCACATATTTGAAGCTTATAAAAATTTGATAGAATTATTTCATTGTATGTGCTAGAAAACTGCTCATAATAACTTTATATATTATATACCGACTGATTTTAGACATCAGGGTACCCTAGAATAGAATTTTCCAATTGGACGGCATATTCTAAAATGGCCAAATGTGAAAATCACATCAAAGGAGGCATGGACAAAAAGTAGAACAAGGGGACCATATGCAAGAAAGAAGGGGTCATTGTCCCAAAAGTTTGGAATAGGGTCATTGTCCCAAAAGTTTGATAAACTGTCCTAGTACAGAGAGTTGGGCTGGAAGGATCCGGAGGAATCCATTGGTGAGTCCAGTGGTGAGTTCAGTTTGTGAGAACCCTTTAGGCTGTAGACTTGTGATAGATGCACTTTTTATATATGTATCAACAGGTCATTAGAATAGTTTCTAAGATTTTAAATTAACCGTACTAATTATAAAATGTGTGCTCTGTGACTACTAGGATTAGGTAAAGATCTACAAGAATCCTGTTACAACCCTGTACCTGATAATCACAGAAGCAAAACTGTCAAGCACTAAGTACATATGAACATTTTAGGGACAAAAATGAAAGCAGGGCAATATCTCTCTTGTGCTAGTACAACATCCTGCTTCCAAACAGTCTGATTCTCTAATCCAGGATTGGGCGAACTTCTACTATGAAGATCAGATACAGTAAATATTTTAGGGGCTAGAGTGTCTCTTGTTTATGACTCCACCCATTGGTATGATCTGAAAACAATTGTAAACAACATGCATGTTAATAAAACTTTCTTTACAAAGACAAATAGTTAGCTAAATTGGAAGTTTACTGATTTCCACTCTTAATTTACATATCAAAAACTTTTATAACTCAAGACTTAACTTATTAAACTTTATTGTTATTTATACTGTTACAATAATCCTCAAAAGAGACAATATTTTTCCCATCTGTGCCAATCATGCCTACTGTTTCTAACTTTTCTGCTTCCCAAAAAAAAAAAAAAACAGAAGGTGAATTCTGGAACAACTTTCTGTCTTCTTTGGGTGAAGATACTTTTACTACTTCTGATCAATACTTTGTAGCCTGTATAGCTGCCAGGCTAACAAGTTATCTTGACTACAGCTGCACTCATACTAAGGCTCTCAATCAGGGCAACTTTGCACACATATTTTGGCAATTTGTGATTGTCACAACTGGGCAGGAGTGCTACAAGCACCTAGAGGGTAAAACCAAGGACACTAAAACCTCTCATTTCAAGTGCTAGGAATACTACAGTGCTTAGTACAAAACCTTTGTGGGTTTTTTTGGTGGAGGGGTGGGTGGGCCTCATCAGTGTCTGGGCCTACTCCATGACTCTGCACAGGGATCACTCCTGGCAGGCTCAGGGCATGGTGCTGGAGCTCAAGCCCATGTTGGCTGCATGTAAGACAAGCACCCTATCAACTGCAGTACTATTGTTCCTGTCTCAAACTGTTTTTAAGCCACTCAGATTTGGAGGTTTTTTTTTTTGTTTTGTTTTTTGGGCCACTCCCGGCAATGCTCAGGGGTCACTCCTGGCTCTGAACTCAGGAACCACTCCTGGAGGTGCTCAGCGGACCATATGGGATGCCAGGGATAGAACCCGGCCAGCACAGGCCAGCAGCGTGCAAGGCAAACACCTTACCCCTGGACTATCGCCCGCCCCCAATTTTGGAGGGTTTTATTTTGTGTTCTACTGCAGGGTAATTTATTCTGACTGAGGGACTATCGTATAATGAGTAGCAGTATCAAGTAGGACCCGCACAAAGGAGTGAAGAGTGGGAGACAGAGTTGAGTAATGTTGTTGACATTGGTCATCCACAAATAAGAAATTGTGGAAACTTTCTCTATAAAAGAAAAGAGAGTACATATTTTCAGCTTTGCAAGCTATATGATCTTGGCTGCAAAAATAGCCACAAACAATATGTAAATGGATTTTCAGAGGTGTATAATGAGCATATCAATGTCTTTACTGAATTCTGATATAACTTTATCTATATTTACTTCCAAATTAAGTGAAAAATAATGATTTACCTATGTTATAAAAATGTTGGTGGAATCTACCACAAACGTGTGGGAGTCAAAGGTTAGGTAAGACGGAGGAGGAAACAGTGAGTTAATAATGGTTGAAGGTGATAATACCAGCCTAGAACTGAGCGCTGAATACAGGCAAAGAGATACACATGATAATCTCTAAATGTATATGTTGTAATCCACAGTGTGTAAAAAGGAAAGAGAGAGAGAGAGAGAGAGAGAGAGAAGAGATAAATAACCTGCCATAGAGACAGGGGAGGGGAGGGAGAGGGAATTTGGAACATGGTGGTGGGAAATGGGCACTGGTGGAGGTTTGGGTGCTGGAACATTGTAAGACCGAAACCCAAACATGAACTTCTTTGTAATTGTGTATCTCACGGTGGTATAATAAAAATAATAAACAACAACAACAAACTAAAATAGCTTGCTGGTAAAATAATTTTTTAAAAAGTTTGTGTTTCTTTATATAGTGATCATTCTTCTATTTTGTTCATGTCAATTAAATGCAAAGATACTTTTATGTGAAGTAAATCTTTTTACGTAAAGTAAAAAGATACTTTTTATGTAAAATGCAAAGAGACTGCACAAGGATAGGTGTGAGCCAGACTTATCCCACTAGTCACTGTCTGCTTTCTCTGGTTTAGCCTTGCCCAAAGCAGTGCAGGTGGAGGTCTACAGTTCACATGGAGGCAGAACTCATAGAATGTAAACTGGAAACAAAAAAGAGGGAGGATGGAAGAAGAATATCCATTTTTGAGTTATTGTGATCTGAGAAATTGACAGTCAATCCTGCCATTAGTAATTTCCCTACTAACAGAACCACTCGCAACTACAAGTATAGGCAGAGAAGAAAAATGAGAGATTTTTAATTCCTTTATCAATTGCCTCTTGGGTGAAATCCATTGAAACTTTATGATTGCCTTATGCCAAACTTTCATCCATCCAAAAGTTTTATCCATTGCATAGTTTTTTGCTACTTAATTTATGAACCAGACTTGAATTTTCTTTGCACAAGGCAGCATTCTGTTCTTTATGAAAATTTTCTCTTATACCTTTCTGTTAATTTCTCCAAAGGTGATGCCCAGTTTGTAGTTGAATACAAGAAAGTGTTGAAAAATTTCAACAGCTCTGCAATATTGAAAGGTAAGCATTTCAGTAACTTTGCTCCTTGCACATTTAAGCATTGAGAATGCTCAGAACCATGTTAAGAAACAGCTACTTATCCTACTCACCGAGAAAGGTTCACGGTCTTTTTATCAGTAACATTTGTAGAAGACATTTCATTACTTCTGTTTGTGGAGTCCCCAAAGTCACTTGCTGCAGTCCCATAATCTTTTTTTATTAGAATCGGGAGATAAAAGGAACCAAAAAGTCATCAATGAGCTGCCAACAAACATGAGGCCTTTGACCACACTATGACCAAGAACAGAGCCAACAAATCACAAAAGTTCTAAACCATTGGCAATTTGGTTGGTAAGAAGTAGCAAATACCTCTTTGGGTGAAATCCATTACAAGATTAATACTGCCTCATGCCAAACTTTCATCCAGCCAAGTTTTTACACTGTTTTTGCTACTCCATTTCTAAACCAGACTGGGTTTTTCTTTGCACAAAATAACATTCTGCATTTTATGACAATTTAATCGAAATACAAAATAGAATCAATTGTCTAAAGGTCAGATTTATAGACCCAAAGGGTCTTTAGAGGAGTCTAACCACTCGTTTTACAGCTGAAGGGATCAGGAGAGTTGGAGTGACTAGTCAAGAGTCACCTCATAAGAAGGAGGCAGCACCTAGACTTAAAATCAGCAACAGTAATTTAGGGCCACTTGTATCTTATTTGCATATGTGGCTCTCACTTAATATGGAATATGGAAACAATCCACATACGAACTTTTTGGGAAAAATGTTCTGAATTGTCAACATTTTGGTTTTACGATTAATAGAAAATTACATCAACAAGATATTTGGAATTGAAAGGCTATGTTCTTAAGTCATCACATTTCAAATGTAATTATCTTCTGACTCAACTTCAGTTTACTTAGATCATAATGGAGATGACATATATTTTGTGTGTGGTCAAAGACTTGTACTAATATGATTATATTAAAGACTCTGTGAAATTTTTGCAGACAATGTTGCTTATAAATGTTTTCTTTTTATTCTAAATGGATATCAAGTCTTCAATTTCCATACTGAATAACCTTATTAAACCAAACTGACCTCAAGGAAGACAATGTAAATGATGCTTTAATTAGCAAAGTGTTTTTTAAAATGTAAATGAAAATAGAGAAACCATCTATTTTCTATTGCTTTGTTGATTTTTATTAATTTCAAAATTACATTTTCACGATAATACTATTCATTATAATCACTGAAATAGAATCTATTTGAATATTTTCTCTTATATACAGTCATTCATAAAAATCACACTATTAAGGCATATAGAGTTCAGTATTATGACATTTTATTTTCTTATTATTTTGGGGGATCACACCCAGTGACAATCAGGGTTACTCCTGGCTCTTTGCTCAGGAATTACTCCTGGCAGTGCCCGGGGACCATATGGGATGCCAGGGATCAGACCTGGGTCGGCCACATGCAAGACAAATGCCGCATCCTCTGTGCTATTGCTCTGGCCCCCAAGTATTATGACATTTTAAATCAATGGTCCAAAATGAAAGCAGGGGTCAATAAAAAGGTAATTTTAAAGTATTGAAATTACTAGAACGAAGTATAAAACATAACTTTTAAAGTAGAATCAACACTAAAATCCATTTATATACTATAAAATTTGACATACTATTTTAAAAATCAAAAGAAATAGAATCAAGATGTACATACATAATGCAGTCATGCAAATCAAAGCTAAACATACATAAGTCAATATTACCTTGTTAAAATTAGCTCATTAAATACACACATTTAAGCATTCATAGTATCATTTTATAGAAAATGACAATGTGCATTAATATAAATTTAAATGATAGAATGTTTTATAAAAATAAGTATAACTTTTTTAATCCATGTAATTCTTAATTCGTATTACACTAAATCAGACTTGAAATTTAACCCAGCATTTCCCAAGCAGAGGCTTTCATGGATCATGAAATGGGTCATAAAGATAGTGGAAAATTCTGGTCATGGATGGGTCATAAAGATAGTGGAAAATTCTGTTTAAGGTGTATTTTTTGCACACAATATAAAAATATACATTGGTAGCATTAAAGTAGATATTCATTAAAAGGAATCCCCCAAGTGAATCTCATTTAACCCCTGAAGGATTGGTCTGGTTTATCAAAGATTAATCCATCCTTATCATCAGTAATAAATAGAAGAACAACCCAAATGGGTATTGAATATGACATAAAGAGGGTTGCTGAGAAAGGTTTCTTCTTCTGGCACACTTTGAGTTACTCTTTCTGCTTCCCTTTCTCCCATCCATGTGAATGATAGTAGCCATTCTGCTGGCTATCTAGTAACTATAAAGAAAAACAGCCTTCAGCAAAGCAGGGAGTGGGGAGTGTAGATATGAAAAAATGTAAGTCCCCCATGATATGGTTGAGCTGTTTATTTACCAACCCAACAAATGTGATAACTTTTTAAGCTGTTGCCTGTGAGTTTCATTATAGAAGAAACTTAATTTTGAACAAGGTTACTGTCAGAGGCAGAAGGAATATGTCTCCCCCTTTCCTGGTAGCCTTAGCTTTTAAACAAGTAATTAGTTCTCAATTATGGAAACATGTCTTTTAGGAGGAATGGATTTACTGCTTCCAAGAAAAAACATGAGAGAGAAAATGCTATTTACGACAGTGGAATTAAAGGGGAGATGAATCATCAATATTGAGTGATTTATGAAGTTGTATTTTGTCCTATATGATGCTTGAAGTGGATATTTAACAGAGCTTAGAGGTCATATTTTAGTGATTATTTCATTTTAAATAAATGATTTGTGAAATTACAAAATAAAGAACAACATGATAGCTACCTGGGTCATAAAATAGATCAGAGTAATTTGAGTTTTCACCTAAAAAGCAAAACAAAAACTTGTAAGTACACAATTGAACTAAAAAAAAAATACTAACTGATTACAAATGAATAAGCTAAATACATACCTTTTTTTAACCAAATAGACATTTTTACAGATCAGTAAATAAACTGTTTCCCTTGCAAGCCCCACAATGTCCTCTAAAATGGAAATTCATAAAGAGAAACCACTAACAATCTGAACTAGAAAAAACATCTAAATTCAGAGGGCTGGAAAAATAGCACAGGGGTTAAAGCAATTTCCCTTGCACCTAGTTGACCTCAAATCTATCCCAAAGCACCACCAAGAGTGAGCCCTGAGTACAGACTGAAGTTGAGCTCTGCCAAGATGTGGTCCCAAAGTCATAAGATACCCTGCAGAATATAGTGAATAGGATACTTTATTTGTTTTGATTTTTATATTCAATTTTGCCATTTTAATAGAAATTCTAGTATTTTTTATTCTAGATACAGATAATGATCAGTCAATGACTGCTTGTGGTAGTTACTTTTATTTTTTTAATTTTTTAAATTTTTAATTTTTTTTTTTTGCTTTTTTGGGTCACACCCGGGATGTTCAGGGGTTACTCCTGGCTCTGCACTCAGGAATTACTTCTGGCTGTGCTCGAGGAACCATATGGGATGCCAGGGATCCAACCCGGGCTGGCACAGGCCAGCCGTGTGCAAGGCAAACGCCTTACCCACTGGGCTATCGCTCCGGCCATGGTAGTTACTTTTATAACTGATGTTATGATGGTAGTTATTTTTATTTTTATTCTGATGGCTTGTGGTAGTTAGTTTTATGTCTGGAGGGCTGGTATGCCTCAAACTTGGTTCTTGAGGAGCCATGCAGGATGAAGAACCAAACCCAGGGTTCCTGCATACAACAAAACCTGTACTTCAGTCCATTGATTTGTCTGGTTATGAGCACATCATTACTCACATTCCATAGTGGTATAAATGTCTGTGAATCATATATACCACTAGCTAGCAATACAAACTTGGTCTGTGGGGCGTGGGGATTGGAGTTTGAAGGCATAATAATTTTTTTAGTATGAATACGAAATAGAGAAATAAATCTGTTTTATCTATTGAAACTTCTTATCTATACACTATGCTATATGTGAGAGAAATGTAAAAGTATACAAATTAATTTTAGGGCCTGAGTCTGTAGTCATCAGGATAATCTGGACATTTTGTTTTTAAAGCATTGCCACAATAATTTGCAAGATACCTACTTCTTTTTTAAAAAATGCCATCAACAAGAATTAATGGCAAAAAGATTTGCTACTTAATCTCTATCCAAAACTAAGCGGGTCTCTGAATGCCTCTTAGAAAAAACTGTTAATACAAAATTACAAAATTAATTTCCATAGCTGCTTACAATGATTTTTAGTCTTCACCAGGTGAAAAAACAAAACTTGTTAACCATGAATCTTATTCATTTGTTATTTTATTTTTGAACCCTTAGCAGGTAAATGCCAGTTAATGCGAGCCAATTGTCTGCTTAACAAATAGTCGAGGTTAGTCTGAATGAACCAAATAAGAGTATACATAATAATCAAATCAGAAATTCACACAAGTCAACCATAACTATTTCCTTCCTTCCTTCCTTCCTTCCTTCCTTCCTTCCTTCCTTCCTTCCTTCCTTCCTTCCTTCCTTCCTTCCTTCCTTCCTTCCTTCCTTCCTTCCTTCCTTCCTTCCTTCCTTCCTTCCTTCCTTCCTTCCTTCCTTCCTTCCTTCCTTCCTTCCTTCCTTCCTTCCTTCCTTCCTTCCTTCCTTCCTTCCTTCCTTCCTTCCTGTTCTTTCTTTTTCTCTCTCTTTTGAGCGGCTAACTCTTTACTGTCTTAACTGGGCAGTAAGACAACACTGTCTCCTTACTGTCTTAACTATAAACATTAGTTTATAATATTATTAAGACTTTGGTGTATAGTATTAGGACTGAATGCCTTAAAACACTTTTTTCATAATCATAACCAATGCTCTAGTTTCTATGCCCTACTATGTATGGTGGTATAATTGACTACCTTTGTCTATTTCACTCGAAATCCTAAATCTCAGTCCCCTTTTTTCTAGAAACTCCGTTGTCTTCTTTAGATCTAAGAGTTTATTTTAGCATTTACTTAAGAGAAAAGTTAAGTAAATCATTGAGATGTAGCACAGTTCTGTGTGATTCATACCTTTATACACCACAACACACAATACAGACCAGTTTACGTGATGGTACTACCAAAAATTGTGCAGGATACAAGTTGGGCAGCCACATAGTATGACCCTTGCATCACTCTTTGCAAAGACAATGGTTCCAGTAAATTTCAAATATAGTTTGAATCTTATTATCCCAAAATTCATATCAAAAGTATTTTGGATTCATGCATATTTATATGCCACATCTTTATTTTTATACAGACGTGAGTCTTTACAAAGGTTTTAAAAGCTGTTGTGCAGTCTGAGGGTAATTAAGTAAATAAAACAATAGCAGGGCCAGAGCGAGAGTCCAGTGGGTAGGGCATTTGCCTTGTATGCGGCTGGACCCAGGTTCGATCCCTGGCATCCCATATGGTCCCCTGGGCACCACAAGGAGTAATTCCTGAGTGCAGAGCCAGGAGTACCCCTGAGAAATCCTAGGTGTGACCCAAAAAGAAAAAAAATTAGCAAATTCTAGTGCTATCTCCTTATGTAAGGAAAAAATGTAAGAAAATGGGTAGAAATACCTGGCATGGTGATCTGCCATTGGGAAGTAAATTTTCAACAACACTGTGAAAAAGTCATGAAAGAGTCATGAAAGAGTCATGAAAGAGTCTCCACTGATTGTTAATCTTCTCACTGTGTCCAACCTCTAAAGCATAGACTGTAATGGATCTACCCAGAAAATTCACTCTTCTCTTTCTGACCTTTCTCTATGGGCCCAGGACCTAGAATTCTCTCCCAAATCCCTTAGTCCAATCCTCCAAGCCTGACAAGACCTAGAACTGTCAGCGCAAAGATAGGCATATCCCTGGTAAAGGAATTTTTTCACCCAAGACCTAAGGGAATATAGATGATATGAGATACACACAAATACAGTTATACTGAAATATAAATATACATACCACATATACATACACGTATGTACAGGATACACAAACAACCCCTAACCGCCCCTCAAAATTGGGTCAAAAGTCATGACTAGTTATCACTCCTACTATGTTATAGCACAGAACTCCAAGAAAGAGGGACTTCCTGAGATAATGAATTTACATTTTAAAATTCAGATGTCCTATGTAAATCCTTGTAATTTGTCCATTACCTTATGTTTTTCCCAGATAAAATATTTTCTTCACAAAAACTGAACTAAATAACCCTAACTTGTACTCAAGTCCCCACTACCCTATGTGCTTGGGATGGATCTATGTCACTGCCAATCCTAAAAAAATCTGTAAGAAAGTGAAAATATTGAGAACTCAGGAACAAACTTATTTTAGACACACATTGTAAGGGGCCTAACAAACTTCACTGCCATCGAGATCTGATTAACCTGTGATCAACCAGAAGGTGATCTTCCAATCACTTTACTCATAAAAACTCACAGAAAATTCTAGGAACACAAATCCAGTTAAATAATAAGCAAACAATACAGTAACAATACAGTATAAACAATACAGCAAACAATACACAAATACAGCAAACACAAGGCATAGAAAAATAAGGCTTGGGATGGGATTAAAAAGAAACAGGTTCACCTATTTTCTGGAAACATCTTTTCCAAGACTTCACTTCAGCATATGTTTCTCCTATAAAGTTCATTGCCAAAACCATTATATCATGTTTACACTTTCTAAAAAATTACATTTTCCTAACTTCATTTTCATATATATGACATGTATTATTCCCTTTTTGCTAGTAATAGCCAAATATAGTGCAATTTTATAAAACTTTCAAAGAATTTTATATGCCAAACCAATAGCATATGAACTATTTTTTATAAATAAATAAAACCCCTGCTTTCTCAACAGTTTCTTGCTTGGGGAGTCTACCTATTGATTTCCACATCTTTCTCCCTTCCCTTTCTGAATGGTAGGATCAGTTCAGGGCCAAAAACCCTGGGGGCTCAGATGACTGGGTTTGATTTCTGGTCGAACAATATGCTATAGCAGTAATCAGGAGTCTTGTTGCTTTGTCTGTCGCATCAGAGTATTCTAGAAAAAAGGGGTTGTAAGCCTTGGTTTTGTCAACTCGGGAGCTTTACAACACATAATTAAGATTAGTACTCTTGAGACATACCTAGCTATTTAAGTTTAAATCTTAATTATCATGATTATTGTGAGTCCATAACTAAACCAAACTCTTCTGGGTTATTTAAGGTTAAAAAATTCAGAACATCCTTTTTCCTTATATTCCCAGAAAAGAAAGAATTCCCAACAAATAACCTAAGCAGCTTGCAAGGAAGAAGGTTTTACATGTTCCCAATGTATAACAAGGAGAGAAATTTCTTCCCCTACAGACACTGGCCAAAGTATAGGGACTCTAAATCTGCCAGCCTGGGGATCACTCTAAGTGCTCCAGAGCACTCTGGTTCATCCAGATGTCAAGAATCTTTTGATAAAATAGCACAAATGAGAAGCTGTGGGGAAAACTCTTCTAATGTTTATGGTTTGTTACTGATGCACATTTTGCATAGGAGAAAACTGCTTCTCAGTTAAGAAGCATGTCAGTAACTCCCATTGCTTCAGCTTGAGCTGTGACATTCTTCCTGAATGAGTGGGCAATAAAGCATTCTTTATATGCACCTAAAAATACAGGGCACTTTAAAACATGGGAACTGTACTATCAGTTGCCTTAGATAAGGTTGATTTCTAAATCCATACTATTATAGCCCACATAGGTAAAGATCACATGTCAATATGATCATTTTTATAGAAGTACATGACCTTGAAAATTCTTAACATATTATTTGATCACAAGACACTACCAAAGAATGCTAATTTCTTTCTCATGACTATGAATCTCTCTGCTATTAATTTTTACTTAAATTTCATTTTAAAAAGAGACCATCACCACTTCTAATTGCCACTGTGTCTCCATGAACACCTTTGTTCAGGAAGGGCGTTTTGATATGTAGGATTAATTCTAAGGAGAGACACAGAATGGATCAATTTCACTTTCCACAAGTCTTATCTTTGGCTCGTAAGCTGAATAGGATACAGCAGAATATAGAAAATCCTGTGATGACCCTGAACAACCTACATCGTATGCCTTCCCTGTTCTTTCCACTTTTCACTCCACCCAAACCTCTTTAGTCATTTATTGGACTCTTCATGCTTTTTTGTAAAGCCAAACAGAGTGTGTCTTTATGCACCCATTAATTGATTTATTTTTATTACAGTTGATATCAGAAAGTCACTGAGGAAAATTTAATGGATGCCAGACCAGGTTTTCAATAGTTTCCCCCATTTTACAAGACAGAAGTGAATGAATCTCACAACACCAGCACCATCTAGAAACCTGTTTGAAATGCTGAATTGAAGGACTTTCTCCAGACCTACAGAGTCAAATATGAATTTTATAGGATTCCCAGATTTTTCTTCTTTTTAATTTTGTTTCTGCTTTTGGTTGGATCTATTGTGGTTTTGTCTGTTCTGAGGCCATACCTGACAGTCTTCAGGGCTTAATCCTGGTTTACTGCTCAGAAATTGATCCTGGTGGAGCTCAGGGAACCAGATTGGGTATCAGGGATAGAACCTAGGGTCAGCACATGTAAGGTGAACCCTCTATCATACTATCTCTCTGGCACCTTTTCTTAAAAGTGTAGGCACCCTTGGTCTATAACTCTATATGATGTTCCACCAAAGTCAAAAGGTCTGATTGAGACATAAAACAAAACACAAACCAAATCTTAAAAACCCAAGGTACACCAATACTGATAGTTGCAGTTACTCTCTGGCTTCAGTTGCAAAAATGTTGGATGAGAGTGAACAAAGTGTTTGTCCTCAGTGGCACACTTCTGGGTCATAGGGCAATGAGAATGTGAGAAAAGGGCTCAGATGCTATGGAGCGAACAGAGCTACCTATCTCAAAATATTAAATTTTGGCTTAGTTTTCTTTCTGAAGGGCCATTCTAGAGATATCACAAAGCAAAGTGTTAGAACTCTAAAATCCTCTTCTCTAAGCAAGTTCAAGTTTACAGAGAAGGGAGGACAACACCAGGGTTAAGAGAAAAGTTTTCTGGGCACAAGTTTTCCCTAGTGACTTTGGAGCATAAACTCTCAGAGCCTGGCTCAAGAAAGGCTGAGGCCCTGTGGCCAACACTTGCCCAGGCTCATCTTAAAAACCACTTAAGAAGGTGCTAGATTCCACAGAGAAAGAAGACCAGTTTCAAAGAGAGCAAGAAAATAGCTAAAATGCACACAAGTCAGGGAGGGGGTGGAATTCATATTTGAATTAGACTTGAGTTCAAACCTACACCTTTCCTACTAGGTCAGTTACCTTTTGATTAATGTGTAGAGTGTAGCCTTACTATGCTGAAACATCCAAGTTCAAAACCAGATATGAATATTTGAAATAATGAATCTAACTTGGCGAATCTGAAAAGTAAGATCATTGAGATTCTATCACACTTAATATTCTCTGTTCAATGATTCTATAAAAAGAAGAGCATCGTTTTTCATCAACTGACTCCCACATCTTTGAGGGACATAGTTTGGCTTCATACCTGGATGGAGACATCTTTGATAATTAAAAGCTTGTCTCTTATAGCCAAAGGGAAGAGAATCAAAAAAATACAGATAAAGTTAAGTGTTTCTATATCTTTTATCCATTTATGGATGATAGAAGTGTTTTACACTAGGATCTGAGGTGTGAGTGTGGATTTATGTTCCTATATTGCATCTCAGCCCTGACAACTTCCTAAGAAGCAAGTTCTAATCGCCTCTGCTCTATAAACTACTATAGGGATAGCCCAGCATGTTCTGCCTCACATTTTCCTATGCCACAAGAAAGATCTTTCATTCATCAAAATCCAATATTCTAAAAATGAATAATTGGAATATCAGATTAACATTTTAATAGTTCCAGAGAGGAGAGAATGAGGAGAGATGTTTACATACCTTCTTTAGGGAGTGATGTTGTAATTGTTGTCATTTTGCCCTAGAAACCAATGACACTATCCTGGGAATTTGAACCATGTTCCCTGCAGGTAGAAGGCTTAGAGAAGAACTGTCTGATACCTCCTGATAAGGAGAGGTGGAAGGATACAAGAAACGTTAGGATCCAAACAAAACACTGAGAAATATGAGAGAAAAGGCACATAAGTGCTGGGTCAGATGAAGGTGGACTGGAAGAAAGTGTGTCAAAAATCTCTTTGAAGAATGTCCTGGGTATGCTTATAGGGACTGCACTGTATCTGTACAAAGCTCTAGGTAGTATTACCATCTTGACAATGTTAATTCTCCTCATCCATGAGCAGGGACTGTGTTTCCATTTCCTCGTGACCTCTTTTATTTCTTGAAGCAGTGCATTGTGGTTCTCTTTGTATAGGTCCTTTACACACTTGGTATAATAAACCCCCACGGATAGCTAAAGCAATCCTTGGGAAAAAGAAGATGGGAGGCATCAACTTTCCCAACCTCAAACTGTACTACAAAGCAGCAATAATAAAAACATCGTGGTACTGGAATAAAAACAGACCTGTGGATCTATGGAATAGAGTTGAGTATCCTGACACCCACCCTCAAAGACATGATCAGTTAATCTTTGATAAAGGTGCAAAGAGTCCAAACTGGAGTAAGGAAAGTGTCTTCAACAAGTGTTGCTGGGAAAACTGGACAGCTACATGTAAAAATATGAATTTGGACCTGTGTCTAACACCTTGCAAAAAAAATCAGATCAAAATGAATTAAAGATCTCAATATCAGACCTGAATCCACAAAACACGTTGAAGAAAATATAGGAAAAACCCTCCACTACATTGAAGCTAAAGACATCTTCAAAGGTGAAACACCATTAACAAAGCAACTAGAAGAAAAGATAAACACACGGGACTACATGAAACTAAAGAGCTCCTGCACCTCAAAAAGAAATAGTGACCAAAATAGAAAGACAGTCCACAGAATGGGAAAGAATATTCACCCAATACCCACCTGATAAGGGGTTAATATCCAGGATACATCAGGCATTGGTACAGCTATGTAAGAAGAAAACAGCCAACCCCATTACAAAAATGGGGAGAAGAGATGAACAGAAACTTTGACAAGGAAGAAATTCGAATGGCCAAAAGGCAAATGAAAAAATGCTCATCATCCCTAATCATCAGAGAGATGCAAATGAAAACAACAATGAGATATCACCTACACCACAGAGACTGGCCCGTATCCAAAAGGGTAAAAAAACAAGTGCTGGCGTTGATGCGGGGAAAGGGGACTCTCATCCATTGTTGGTGGGAAAGCCGGCTGGTACAGCCTTTCTGGAAAACAATATGGACATTCCTCCAAAGACTAGAAATTGAGCTCCCTTTTGACCCAGCCATACCACTCCTGGGAATATACCCTGGGAAGCCAAAACACACAGTGGAAACACAATCCACACTTTTATTTTCATAGCAGCACTATTCACAATAGCCAGAACCTGGAAACAACCAGTATGCCCGAGAACTGATGAGTGGATAACGAAACTTTGGTACATGTACACAATGGAATACTATGCAGCTGTTAGGAAAAATGAAGTTATGAAATTTGCCTATAAATGGATGGACATGGAAAGGATCATGTTGAGTGAAATTAGCCAGAAGGAAAGAGAGAGACATAGAATGACTGCATTTATTTTCATTATATATATATATATATATATATATATATATATATATATATATATGACACCAAAAATCCAATGTCAGGTGAAATGTAGATTAGGAGGTCTTACCAAAAGTGGAAATTACCGCAAATGTGTGGGAGTCAGAGTTTAGGAAAGACAGGGAAGGGAACATGTGTGAATAAATGTCGAAATGGCTAATACCAACCTAGAACTGAGCATTAAATGCAGGCAAAAAATGCACATGATGACCTCTAAGTGTATGTAGTGCAACCCACAATGTGTTCTTATACATTGTGTTCTTACACATTGTGTAAGGAAAAGAGAGAGAGGGAGAGAGAAAAGAGATAATTGAACCTGCCATTTAGGCAGGCTATGGGAGGGGGAAGGAATTAGGGACATTGGTGGTGGGAAATGGGCACTGGTGGAGGGCGGGGTACTCGAACACTAAGTGACCAAAACCTCCAAACATGAACAATGTTGTAATTGTATATCTCATGGTGGTTTAATAAAATATTTAAAAAGTAAAAAAAATACTAAAAAAATTTTTAAAAATCTGCCTATAGTCTGATTGACCCTGGTTGGGAAGAGGGATCCCTACAATACAAAGTTTTGTTCCTGGGTGTTGAGTCAATAACTGTTTCCACCAACTGGCAGAGAGGCCTATTTGCTTATGTTATGAAGCTGCAAAAGAAAGAACTACAGTCAGAGGAATAGCCAAAAACCTGTAACATTATTCAAGAAAGAAGATCCTCAAACAATGATAGAGAAACATTCCCAGGTCTCAAGAACATGAATCTACAGTAAGCACAGTACCCTCCCCATCTGATCCCCCATTGCCCATCCTGAGAGAAGAAGGGCTGAAACCACATCAGCAAGCTCCATGCTACCACACTCTGCACACTGCTAACCTCAACTGGGATAGGAGAGAAGTTTCGGTATTAAATCAAGTCTATGTGTTTAATCTGCTGTTGTGAGTATTCAATACTGTCCCTATAAGGATAACCATGATATTCTTCAAGGAAATTGACCAAAAGTTAGAAATATGTGTGGGATAATAAACCCCCACAAATAGCTAAATCAATAATTGGGGAAAAGTTGATGGGAGGTATCTCTTTCCCCCAACCTTAAACTCTACTACAAAACAGTAGTAATTAAAACGGCAAGGTATTGATATAGAGACACACCTGTAAACGACTTGAATAGAACTGATTATCCTAAAACACACTATCAAATATTCAATCACTTAATCTTCGACAAAAGGAACAAAAAAATAGTAAGTGGAGCAAAGAAAGCCTCTTCAACAGTTGATTGAACTTAGACCTTCTTCTAACATACAAAAAATTAGATCAAAATTGATCAAAGATCTCAACATCAGACATTAATTTATATGTTACATTGAAGAAAAGATAGGAAAAATGCTCTAAATTTTTTGGAAGCTAAAGGCATCTTCAATGACGAAACACCACTGACAAAGCAAATGGAAGCAAAGATAAACAAAAGAAATTACATAATAAATAAATAATAATAACACTGAAAAATAATAAATAAAATAATAAAACTGAAAAGCTTCTGCAACTCAAAATAATGATGACCAAGATACAGAGACAGCCACAGACTGGGAAAGAATATTTGCCCAATGCCTATTTTGATAAGGGGTTAATATCTATATCAGGCACTGGTAGAACTTTACAAGAAGAAAACATACAACTTCATCAAAAAATGGGGAGAAAAAATAAACAGGAAATTTCAAAAGAAAACATTCAAATGACCAAAAGGCATATGAAAAATGCTCTTCATCATTAATCATCAGGGAGATGCAAATCAAAACAAAAGTGAGGTCTCATCTAACACCACAGAGACTGGCTCACATCCAAAAGAGCATCAACAACCAGTGCTAGTACAAATGTGGAAAGAGAACATCATCCACTGCTGGTGAGAATGTTTTGGAAAACAATATTGACATTCCTCCAAAATTAGATATTGTGGGGCCTGAGTGATAGCCCAGCAGGTAGGGAGTTTGCCTTGCACACAGCCGGCCTGTGCCGGCCTGGGTTCGATCCCCAGCATCCCATAAGGTCCCCGAGCACCGCCAGGAGTAATTCCTGAGTGTAGAGCCAGGAGAAACCCCCTGAGCATCACCGGGTATTACACAAAAAATTAAAATAAAAAAATAGATATTGACCTCTCATTTGACCCAGAAGTACCACTCCTTGGAGACCTTGGAGACCTAAAACACACAGAAGAAATATTATCTGCACTTCTGGACTCGGAGGCGGAGATTTGGGCTCTGCCCTTTCCCTCCACCTCCACGCCAGCTTCCCTGATAGACACAGCCACGCCAGACACACAGCTCCTCTGCCGCCCTGGAAGAGTTCCAGACCCATCCACTCTGGATCTACAGCTGCGCTGCTCAGCCGGCCCCCATGTGGAAGCAATACATGTTGCTGATCTCCCAGTAAGGGACTCGGCCAGGGGCTGGCCGAGTCCAACATTGCTCAAGGGTTCGCTCACACGTGCGGGGGAGGGACCATGCTGGCCGGACTCGGAGGCGGAGATTTGGGCTCTGCCTTTTCCTTCACCTCCATGCCAGCTTCCCCGGAAGATAGACACACCCACGCCAGACACACATCTCCTTGTGCGCAAAGCGGCCGTGCCACATTCGTATTTAATACTGATTTTAGGGGCAAGGTCCTTCCCAGAATCTTTCACATTTATACACTGTATACAGTTTTAGACAGTTTCTAACTGATTCCCATCATCCCATTAGCCTAGTGGGAAGCCAGTGCAACTCACACATCATGCGGTCATTCTCAACCTTCAGCCTCCATAGTTCCTCAGAGCTCCATCCAAGCTTGAACCTGATCTTCCCCCTATTAGTTTCATCAGTAAATGCTTGAGATGAGAGCTTTCTACTGATAGTATACCACCCACACGGCACAGCCTGGCAAGCTACCCAGGCTTTGTTTTATTTGTTATGCCAAAAACTGTAACAATTATAGACCTCAATTCCATGACCTCAATTCCAGGACAGGTTTGAGGGCTCTTTCTGTCCCTGGAGCAAGCAGATGCCCTTGAGCTATACTTGCTTGTGACAGGATGTATGATGTTACTGGTGCCCGCTCAGCCAAATCGATGAATAATGTCAAGACAGTGATACAGTGACACAGTGATACAGTGATACTTCTGTATTCATCATAGCTGTATTCATGAGAGACAGAATCTGGAAGCAACCTAAATGCCCTAGAACAGAATACTGGCTAAAGAAACCATGGTACATCTACACAATGGAATACTATGCAGCTGTCATAAAATATGAAGTAATGCAATTTACCTGCAAATGGATGGACATGGAGACTATAATGTTGAGGAAATTAATCACAGGGAAAAGGACAGATATAGAATGACTGCATTCATTAATGGGATATAAATATATACCAGTGTTCTGCTAATTGTGGGAAATAGTAATGCCAGACTAGAACTAAGAGTTGAATGGACACAAAGGAATTTACATGATAAACCCCAAATTTCTGTAGGGCAAGCCACATTGTGTAACAGAAAAACGTGCACAAGTGGGCAGGAGCAATAGCCTAGGGCATTTACGGTCCCCTGAGCACCGGCAGGAGCGATTCCCTGAGTGCAGAGCCAGGAGTAACCCCTGCGCGTCACTGGGTGTGACACAAATAGCAAAAAAAAAAAAAAAGCGTGCACAAGAGAGAGAAAGAGAGAGAGAGAGAGAGAGAGAAAGAAGGGAAAGTAGCTATAGAGACACTTCCTCCAGGCTTGGGGAGGGGAGGGAATTTGGGGCTAGTGGTAGTGGGACTAGGGCACTGTAGAGTGGTGGGTGCTGGAATAATGTATGACTGATCTCAATCATGAACATTTTTGTAATTGTGATCACACGGTGGTATAAAATTTTAAAAAAAATAAATAAATAAATCAAATCCGGTTTTTATTTCTAACTCAGATGGAACACAGAATTGCTTATCCAATATTTTTTTCCCTCTGCAATTTACAGTGATCAAAGGACTGTCTGCTACTGAACAATAAGCAGAAATGTCTTTCTCGGGCCAGAATCTTATCCAATACAGTGACACTCAACCTGTTGCACAGAGGACTACTGAAGTCCTTAAAAATTAAAGAATGGCAAATATAAAATGACTGCATTTATTTGTGGGATATAAAAAAGTAGTATGATACCAACATCCAAGGCCAGGCAAAACATAGACCAGGAAGCCTTGTCAGTGGGTTGAATCTACTGCAAGTGTGTGGGAGTTAGAGATTAGGTAAGATAGAGAAAGGAACAGTGTACTAATAATTGTTGGAAATAATAATACCAGCCTAGAACTTAACATTGTATTAGGCAAAGGGATATACGTGATAATCTCTAA